>MU388855.1:0-334805 GCA_022578795.1 Xylariaceae sp. FL0255 | reverse complement strand
TTATAAATATATAATAATTTTTTATTATTTAATTAATATATTATATTTATTTTAAATAGTTAAACTATTAATAAAAAAGTCTAAAATAGGCAAAATATTTTAATTTATATATAAAAAATTAAAAAAAAAGTATTATATATTTATTTATTTTTAATAATTATAAAAACTATTATTTTATTAAATTTGATAAATATTTTAAATCGATTAGCGTAATTTTTTTTATATATTTGCTTATCTATTTTATAAATTTTAGCTTTTTAGTATTATTTATTTCTTCGTTATAAAATAAGTATATAATAATTTTATAGAAAATTTAGTCTATCGGCATTAAATTTATATCGTAAAAAAGATTTTTTGAGCAGTTTTTATATTATATTAAAAAAAAATATTTATATTTAAAATTATTTGATTAAATTTTAAAATAGTTAGGTTTATTTTTTTCGATTTTAAATATATAATTTTAGACTTAAATATTAGTTATATTAATAAAACTTTTATATTTAAACTTAAATTGCTTATTATTTTTTAAGTTTTTAAAATATTTATTATTATTAATAAAGCTATTTTTTTATTTGTTTATTTTAAATATAAAATTTTTAATTATTAAAATAGCTTTTTAATATTAATTATTATAATTTATAATTAATTATTTAAAGCTATATATAATTTATAATTAATTATTTAAAGCTATATATAAATTATTATATAAAATAATATTTTTTAAAAAAAATCGACCAATTTTGAAAAATTAATTATATATTGTTTAAATATAGAAAGATTATAAAAAATAATAATTCTCAAATTAAAAAAGAAAATAATAATAAAATAATCGACAAAAAAGGGGAAAATAATTATCCAAAAAAAAAAGCTTATAGAAGTTTGCAATATTATAATATATATAAAAATAATAGCTATAATATATATATTTATTAAATAAATATAAATAATAATGCTAAAAATTTTTTTAATTAATTTATTAAAATTATAATATTTAAATGTTAAAAAAAGTAATTTAATTAATTGTATAATATATTATAAATTAAGTTAATAAATATTTTTTTTAATAATAAAAAATTATTATTATTATTATTTAACAATAGATTAAATATATTTATTATAAAATAGTTATTATATAAAAACAGCAAAAGTAAAATCATAGAAAAAATAGAAGTTATATAAATAATAAAATATATAGAAATTTAATAATATAAAGAAAGTTTAATTAATAAACAAGCAGGTAATATTAACTAGCAGAAATTTAATAAACTAATAAAGTTATAAAAGGTATATAGCTTGTAATATAAAAGGTATATAGTTTATATTGCTTTTTTTATATTCTAAAGCTAAAAAAAAAATGTTTATGTATTTAAATTAATTATTTTATTAATTAAAACACGATGCTAAAAGGTGTAAATATATATGTTAATATTTTCTATATTAATAATATAGCAGAAAAAGTACAAGGGCAAAGCTTTATATATAGAAATACTTATTATATATATATATAAAGCTTTAGCTGTTATTTTATTTAATTTAATCAACTTATTTAATCTATACCTACCTTTAATAAAACTGCTGCATATATAAAAGCGTGTTATTAATAATTGTTTATTTTTTAAATTTTATAAATTTTTGTTTTGAAAAAATAATTTTTGCTTATAAATATATTTTACTTTTATATTAGTAAATAAAAAAAAATAGAAAATTTAATAAAATTTAGTAGTTTTATATATAAAAAAACGGGAGTTTTTTTTAAATCGCTTTAATTATAAAATTAATATAAGCTTTTTAAAAAATGGAAAATATATTATTATAAATTAAAAAAACGCGCTTAAAAATATAAATGTTTAAAAATTAAAAAAAATAATCTAATTATTTATAAATTATATTACATTAATAATTTTATTATATTTATTTGTATTATATTTTTAGCAAAAAATTTATTTTATATTATAAATATATAATTTTCTTTTTTTAATTAATATAGTATATTTATTTTATATAATAAAACTATTAATAAAATTTTTTTAAAATAAACAAAATATTTTAATTTATATATGTTTATTTTTAATAATTATAAAAACTATAATTTTATTAAATTTAACAAATATAATATTATTTTATAAATCTTAGCTTTTTAATATTATTTAACTTTTGTTATAAAATAAATATATAAAAATTTTATTAAAAATTTGATATATTAATATTAAATTTATATTGTAATTTAAATAGCTTAATTTTAGCCTAATTTTTGGAAAAAAAAAACTTTTATTTTTATATTTAAAAAATAAAAATAAAAGTTTTTTTAAAATATGATTTATAAATAAGTAAATGTTTTGATTAAATAGATTATCTTTTTTAATATTTAAATATTATAATTTTAATAAATTAATTAAAATTAACTAAAATCTTTTTTAATATTATTATTTATATTTATTTAATAAATATATATATAATAGTTAATATTTTTATAAATATTATAGTATTGCAAATTTTTACGAATTCTTTTTTTAAATGATTTTTTTTTTCGATTTAAAAACTATTATTTTTTGTAATCGTAAATAATTTTTTAAATTATAGCTATTTATTTTTAATTTTTTAATATTTAAAAAATATATTATTAATATTATACAACTAGCTATTTTTCTCAAAAAAAAAAAAAGTTATTTTATATAATAATTTATATATAATTTTAAATAACTAGTTATAAATTATAATAGTAAATATTAAAAAATTATTTTAATAATTAAAGATTTTATTTTTAATATAAAAAATTAAAAAATAGCTTTTTTAATAATTTTAAAAATAACGAATAATTTAAGCTTAAATATAAAAATTTAATTAATATAACTAATATTTAAATACAAATTTTTAAATAAAAATAATTTTTATAATATAATATAAAAATTAGGTAAAAAAATTTTTTTTACTAATAAAATAAATATAAATTTTAATAATATAAAAAAAATAAAAATATATAATAAAATATATATAGTTTTTATAATATATAAAAAATTACTAATAAATTTAATAAAAATATAGAGATCTGATATCCGGGCCCCCTCCCTGCCAAATCCGTATCCTCTAATTAGTCAAACCCCCCCGGCTCTACCTAACAGCGCCTATAGCCCCTCGTAAGCCCCTATAGGCCTTTGTTGCTAGTGCCTATATAGAATTTTTTCCAAAATTCAACACAACATCATAATATAATTTTTTCAACATCAACACTATTATTTTTGCACTTTACCTTTATAATTTTATTACAATATATTGAATTTTTAATTTACTAAAAGGTGGCCCTAACGGTAGCTTTTTGATATTTAATATACTTATTATGTTCGATTTTTTTCAAAAATTTGCCAAAAATAACAGCTTTACGATCATTCAACACAACGGCCGCAACTATTATAAGTTTAATAGTAACGAAAAAAAAATATTATTTACCTATATTATTTGCTATAATTATAATATTATAAAAAAATTAAAAAGCTATAACTTTTGTTTTAATATAATTATTAGCAAAATTAACTATTTTTAACGAAATTAACTTATTATTAAATTTACTATTAACTAATATTAATAATATATTAATAATTTTAATTTTATATATTAAATATATAATTACGATATTATAAATATTTTTAATAATATTAATTTTTTTACTATTTATTGCTAATTTAATAAATAGTATAATATATATATTTATAGCTTATATATAATAAAAGCTTTTTTTTAAATTATTTTGACTTTTTTTTATATAATATTTTTCGACTACTTTATTAAATATTGTAATATTTATGATATAGTAACGAAAATTTGTAACGAAAAAATCGATAAATATATAGCTTTATAAGCTTTTTCCCAATATTTATAAAAATACTATATTAATTACGCCGTTTAATTTAAAAAAAGAATAATTTTTACTAATCTTACATAATTATATAAAATTATTTATAATATTTAATAATATAAAAACGCTTTCATTATATTATTATAATCGATAATATTTATAAAACTAATAAATATAATATATACTTTATTAATTATATTAGTTATTTTAATTTTAAACCTAGGCTTATTTTTAATATTAAATTTAATATTATATTTGTTAAATTTAAAATTAATTATATTTAAAGCTTTGTTATTATCGGTTTCCTTACTAATAAATACGATATTCTGCCGCTGCTCGTTTTTTTGTCTAATTTCGAAAAAGCTTTTAAAAATACAACATTTAACAATCTTTTCTTTACTAATATATAGTAGTAAATTTATATTTTCTATATTAATAAAAATATTATCTACTAAATTTTATAAAAATAAATTAATGCCAAATTTAATAATAAGCTAAAAAATAATATCTTTATTATAAAAATCAATAATAACGCCGTTAATAATACTAAAATTCGAAATTTTAATTACTATATCTATAATTTTATTATCGACATTTTTAATATACTACTATTTACGATATTCTATATAAGCGCTAAACTTTTGCTATATTACTTATATTTAGTATATATAAATATTAAAAAATAATATATTAATATTTAAAATTGTTTTTGCGTTAAATTTGAAACAAAATAACTTGCTATCGTCAAATATTTCCGAAAAAAATATATATTTTAAATCTATTAATTTGCTAATTACTATATATTAAAATATTTTAATTTAGGTAATAAAACTATATTGCTAATTAAAGGTTATTATTTTTGTTTTAAAAAATATTTTAAAAATAGTAAAATTGACTTTTTTAGTTTAGAAAAAAAAACGCATAGAATAATTTCTAATTATAAAAAAATATTTAATATTATTATAGCTAAAAGTAAATAGTAAATATGCTATAATTTTATTAAGAAAAATAGCTAAAATTGCTGCTTTATATTTTCTAAATTTTTAATATTACTGCGTTTTTATTTATATTATTAAACCTAATATATTTATTTTTTTGCCGATTTTAATATATAATTATTATATAAATAGCTAATATAAATTTATATATTTTTATAAAATAACACTAAAAATTCAGTTTTTGGAAAATTATTTATAAATTATACTATTTATATTAAATAATATATATTTTTATTAACATACCAATTATAATTTAGCTAATAGTAATTTTTTATTTTTTATTTATAAACTACGAAAAATAAAGATATATAAACGTTTACGTAATAAAACAAAAACGTTGCTAAGAATATTCTGTTTCAAAAACGTTAAATAATATTGCTAGCGTATATTTTACGAAAACTTTTATTAATTGCTATTAAAGTTCGAAAATATAAAAAATATACAAAAATTATAGTTTACGTTATAATATAATAAGAACAAAAATAAGCCTAAAAAACCGTTATAAATATTAATACTATAAAATAAAAAAAATAAAAAAAATATAATATTATTACAGGTTTTATTACAATAAAGTAAAAATATAATAATATTACAAAAAGCCCGAGACAGTATTAAAACAAAGCTGCTATTTTTTAATATATTTGTTAACAAAACTAAAGATTAAAAAACGACTATAAGTATTTTTATTGCCGTTAATAATATAAAAATGAAATAATAAATATTAAAACAAGTTTTACGAAAGATTATTAACTTAATAAACGCCGACGTTAACGCTAATAAAATTAACGAAAATTACGAAAGTATAAATATATTTAATAAAATATTAGAAAATAACTCGCAAATAGTATAAAAATATACTAAATATATAAAGTTAGAAAATATATTAAAAATTACTAATATATTAATTAATATATCGATTAATATATCGATTGATATATTAATATAAATTTATCGGAAATAGCGTTTTTAAAAAAGTTTAAATATTTTAAGTACTATAGCAAAAGCTATTAATAAAAGCATTAGATATATAATAATAGCTTTATTTCTATAACAAGCAGGTTTTTACAAAAAAGCATATTATATATATATTTTTTAAAAATCCTAAAAGTAGTTAATCCATGCACATTTTTGTAAAAATAAATTTATCGATTTTTACAGTAGAAAATATCAAAAATAGTATTTTTAAAAGATTTTTAAAACTATAAATCTAGCTAATTTAGCGATTTTTTAATGTTGGTATATATAAAGTGCTTTGTCAAAAAACTAAGGTGCAGGTGTGTCTGCCAGCTGGCGGAAATCTAGCGGTCCGATATAGTGGGGAGGGGGCCTCGATGAAAACACTAGGGGGCCCGGATATTAAATCTCAAAATATAATATGGCTAAATTTTTTTTATAGAATAAAATTATTTAAAAATTAATTTTTATAAAATATTAAATAGTTTATAAAATAAGGTTTTATAAATAAAAGCTTTAAATTATAAAAGGTTATATATAAATATATATTATAATAAACGACGAGGGATTTAATAAATACTTTAGTAAATGTTTTAATAAATACTTTAATAAATGTTTTAGTGGATATTTTAGTAGATATTTTAGTAAATAATATACTATAATAGAGGGAATAATGCCCTATAGTATAGGGTAGTAATATAGAAATAAAAAAATTATATTTATAATAAATAATCTATAAAAAATTAGTAAATAAAAGCTTTTATTATTATATATACAAAATTACCGTTTTTGAATTATTTCCGTTTTTAGCCTAATTATTTTTGGAAATTCTTTATTTGATTTAAAATTTTAATTTTTAGTAAAAATTAATGTTATATAAAATAACCTAATCCGGATTCCGGAAACGGAAAATTTCCGTTTTCGAAATCCGCATCCGGCGGTTTTCCGTTTTCGGATATATATATATATAATAGCTATTTTTATGCTAAAAATGAAAGTTTCTATTTTTAGTATATTTTTATTAATAATTAATAATAATTATTATAAAATTTATATAATTTAATATATAGCTTTTTATATATATATTTTTGCGATTTTTACGCTTTGCGTTACTTGCGCGTTTTTTTTGCGTGTTATATTTTTATATAAATAAATATTATTAATTATTTTTCTATAAAAAATATTATATAAATTTAAAAAAAAAAGAAATCTATATAATAAATAAATAATTTATTATATTATAATATAATTTATAAATAATTAAAATATTTAAATAATTAGGATATTCTTTATTTTTTAAATAATTTTACAAAAATTTAGTAAAAAAAGCTGAAATTTTAAATATAGCTATATTATATTATATTATTTTATAGATTGTAAAGCGCTTAATATATGTAACTATCTTGCTAAGTAGTTAAAATATTCTTATATTTATATTAAAGCGGCGAAAAAAAAAACCTGTACTAGTAGCAAAATATAGGCAAAACGTTTCCGAATATATCTATATTAAACTTTTTCTATTCGATTTTAGAATAACATATTTTAATTTCTGTTTTATAAAAAACGCTATTTTGTAATATTTAATACTACGCTATATAGAATATATAAAACGTTATTAATTTTTAATATTTTAATAAACAAAATATTTTTTATTTCGTAATATTTTAATTTTTTTTATATTAATAATATATATAAAATTTTTTATAAAATCTAGCAATATTGAATTTGTTTAATTATAATAATATATATTAAATTTAATTATGATCGAATTACGTAATAAATAGAAAATCCGATTATATTTAAAAGTTTATAAATATATATAATTTAATATATAAATTATATAAATATATATAAACTTTTTTATAAAAATCGATATCGAAAAAAAGCAAAATTCAATATTATTATAAAATTATTTTATATAACCAATTATTTATAACTAGGGCTAAATCGTTAAAATTAATAAAAAAAAGCCTAAAATAAATTTAAACTATTTACTTTTTGTTTTTTTGCAAAAATAAGAAAAATATTAAATGTTTAACTATTATATTATTAGGTTAAATATAGCTATTTAATTATATAATTTAAATAAAAATAATATTTTTAGTTTTGTTAAATCTTTTTTTTATAGTTAGTATAAAAAATTAGCTTTATTATTTTAATTAATTATCAAAAGAAAAATTAATAAAATTAAAAAAGTTATTTTTATTTAAATTATATAAATAAATAGTTATATTTAAAATTTTAGTTTTTTTTATCAAAATTTAAAAGATTTAATAAAGTTAATATTAATTAAAAGTATATAAAAGAAAAATATTTTAGTTATTTATAAATTATGTTAATTAAAATTAAAGAATAAAATTTTTTAATGTTAATATTCTTTTTTTTTTATATAATACAAAAAATTATATAATAAATGTGAGAGGTTATATATGAGCATATGCTATAGTGGATAGCAAGGTATTTAGTGGATGCCTTAGTGGACGCTTTAGTGGATGCTTTAGTGGATATGGGTGCTTTAGTGAATAGCTTAATGGATGCCTTAGTGAATGGCTTAATGGATACTTCAGTGGATGCCTTAGTGTGTGATGCAGTAATATATTGGAGAAGTAGTACCCTGTAGTACAGGGTGATAATATAGGGGTATATTGGTTGTATTGATGATGGATGATT
Source organism: Xylariaceae sp. FL0255 (assembly GCA_022578795.1). NCBI lineage: Eukaryota > Fungi > Ascomycota > Sordariomycetes > Xylariales > Xylariaceae > Xylariaceae sp. FL0255. The sequence goes on along the minus strand of MU388855.1, from coordinate 326,333 downwards.
ATCTAGAAAATCAGTGGGCAGAAGCCCTCATTATTATATTCGCAAAACTTCCGCTTTCATTATTTCCGTTTTCGGAAATTTCTTTGTTTAATTTAAAACTTTAATTTTTAGTAAAAATTATAGTTTTATAAAATTTCCTAACCCGGAATCCGCATGCGGCGAATTTCCGTTTTCGGAATCTGCATCCGGCGATTTTCCGTTTTCGGATATATATATAAAAATAGCTAATTTTTATACTAAAAAATAAAGTTTCTATTTTTAGTATATTAATTAGTAATAAATTATTAATCTAATTTTTATATATATATATATATTTATATATTGTGGTTTTTTTGCGCGCATTGCGCCTTTGTGCGCATTGCGCCTTTGTGCGCGTTGCGCCTTTTGCGCGCGCGTTACGCTTCTATATTTCTATAAAATTATTCCTTTTAGAGATTTTTTTTTCTCGGTTATTTTCGGGAAAATGCTTTTTTATAAATAAATGGATTTAATAGGCTTTAAAGAACGTTAATAATTACTCGATAAATTTGAAAAGCTAAATTATAATAAAAATAAGCTGCTATAAGTGCTAAAATTTAAAAAGTTTTAGAAATTCGAAAAGGGATTTTTAGTAAATTTATAAAGCATAATTAAGGCTTATATTACTAAAATTTAAATTATATTATTATAAAAAAATATAGTTATTATATAATATTATAAAATTTTATTATTATTATTAATTATAGAGTAATATTTTATAATTTTAATACCTTTTTTTAATATTAATACTTGGAATTTTTAAGTAAAAGCTAGCAAAAATAGAAAAAACTAATCAAATTAGGAAAAAACCCCCAGAAAATATCTTAATTAGGATTTAAATTTAAATCTTTTATATATTATATAGCTTTATATTAAAGCGTAAATTATTTTAATATAAAGTTATATATTAATAAGTAAATATTATAATTATTAAACTCTTAAACTAATTAAATATTAATAAATCTACTATTAATTGTAATTATTTGTTTTATATAATAGATAGATTTTTTCTTCTAAAAACTATAAAATAATATAACTTAACTAATTGCTAAAAATAGGCTTATTCAATTATATTTAATAATTTAATAAAATTATTAACTAGTATATTTATTATATTTAAATAAAATATAATAATAATTTTATTATTAATATTTTATTAAATATATTAAAAGTTTATTAAAATATATTTTATAAAATTATAGTATTTAAGGTTTTTTAAAATCTTTATAGCTTTTATATTATTAAAAAATATAGTAATTAGTAAAATAATCAGTTATTTAATTTTTTAATAAAATTTTTGCAACTATTTTATTTTATAGATAGTTTTTATAAAAGTTGTAAATTTAGCTTTTAAAATAGATAATATAATAATAAAAGCTTTTTTCGATTTTTAAGCAATAATAATATTTATAATAGTTATTAAATATTTTTAAATAGATTTTTTCGTAATTTTATATTTAGTAAAGTTATTATTAGTTATAATAATTAGCTAGAAATTTCTAAAATAAAGATTTTTTAAAATATAAAAAAGTTGGATTTGTTTTATAACAAATTAATAATTTTATAATATTTTTTAAATATCAAAAAAAAATATTTAACTTTTATAAAATGCGTTTTTTTTAAAATATATATATATTATAATAATTATTATATCGTAAAAAATATATTAGTTTTAATAATTATTATAGTATATTTTGTAGTATTTATTAATATTTAGTATTATTTTAAATTAAAAATTAAAAATTTATAATTAATAAAATAAATTAAGCCTACTAGAAGCAGTATTTTAATAGATTTAATATTTATTAAATTTAGCTTAGTTAGCGCCTATTTTATATATTAATTTTAATTTAAATATAAAATTTAAATAATTATATTATAAATGATTAAAGCTTTTAAAAACTAAATTATAAAGTTTTTATTATTAATAGAATTTTTTTTATTTAATTAAATTTTTAAAGTTTTAATATAAATAATATTTAAATTTATATTAAAGTAGTTATTAATATAAATAATAATATAATAATTTATAGTAGTATTTTAATATATTAAAAAATCTAAAATTAGAGGAAAAAAACCGAGGTTTTTTATAATTTTAGTGAGTTTTTTTTACTAAGTTTTAAAAGCTTGTTTTAAATTATATAAAGCTTTAAAAATTACTAAAATCTATTTTACAAAAAAAATTATAACTATATTTTATAGTAAGTTTTAATAATTTTAAATTTTTTAGTACTATTTTTAATATATTTAAAAATAGAAAATAAATCGTTTTTTATAAATTGCTATGTAAAAAAATGTCTATAAAATCTATTTATTTAGTTATTTAGTTATTTAAAATAGCTAAAATTAAGAAAATTTTTTAAATAAATAAAATTATAATAGTTACAAAAATTTTATTATAATCGATATTTTCGATTTGTTTAGTAATAAAGCAAAATTTAAATTTATAAATATAATTTTATTAATTAATTTTAAGCTTTAATATTTATTATATATTAATAGTTTTATATTTAATATTATTTTTAGCAATAAATTGCAAGATTTTAATAAATAATAGTTGTTAAAATTTGTTTTTATAGGCAATAAATTATTTTTTATTAAAAAACTTTTTAGCGCTTAAAATAGTAATTTGAATTATAATTTAATATTAGTTATAATATATATAATTTAATAAATAAAATATTATATAAAATTTAACTATATAGAAGAATTTTTAATTATTAAAAAAAGCAGTTTAAAATTAGCTAATTTATTAAGATTTTTATTTTTTAAAGAAAAAGTTATAGATTTATATTAATTTTTATTAACATTAGCTATAAAAAATAACTTTATTATAATAAATTATTGAAAAAGATTTATTATAGATAAATTTAAAATAGAATTAAAAAATTTAAGGTTTTTTTTAAAAAAAATACCTAAAATTTAGGAATATATTTAAATCCGATTTAGATTTATTAAAAAAAATTTTATTTTCAAAATTAATATTAATATTAATTTCTAAATTAAAACTATTCAAAGAATTTAAAGTAGTTTTTTATAGGAAAAAATTTTTAATTTAAATAAAAAATCTATCGATATTTTTTTTATTAATAAATTTATTAGTAAACGTTTTAGTAAATAATTTTATTAAAATAGTTTTTATAAATATTAAAAATTTAGTTATTTTGATTAATTTTATTTTAAATATTATATAGTATTTAAAAATATATATTAAATAAATTAAATTATTTAAAACTATAAAAATTTTGTTTTTTTAGTTTTATCGTTAAATTTATAAGCTTTTTATTGTTTTTTTTTTTCAAATATAAAAATAATATAATTATTATTAATAACTATAAATTTATTATAATTAATTTTGTAAAATATTAAATTTAGATTTAATTTATTTAAAAATAGTTATTTAGAAGGTAATTTTTTATTAATAATTATAATATAATTAATTAATTTTACTATTTAGTTTATAATATAATATCATAAACAATTTAAAAAATTTAAAAGTTTTAAATATAAAATATAATTAATTTAAAATAATTTAAATCGATTATTTTAATAAATTTTTTTTTTATATAAATATAAATATATAAAATAGTAAATTTGACTTTTTTATTTTATAATTAACTATTTATTAATTTATTATAAATTTTAAAATCTTAATTAAAATAAAATTAAAAAAAATAGTAGTTATAATAGTTTTTAAAAAGCTTAAATCGGCTTTTTATTATTAAAAATATATATTTAATATTTTTCCGTTTTAATAAAATAACCTATCGTTTTCGAGATTTTCGATTTATTAAAATAAAGCTATAAAACTTTTTATTATATAAATAAAGCTTAATAACGAATAAATTTTTTTTTATAATATTTAAAATTTACTAAAAGTTTAAAATTATAATAAAATTTAACTATTAAATAGCTTTTATTAATTTATTAATTTTGTATCGAAAATTTTCTAATCGAATAATATTTATATTAAATAATTTAGCGCTTAATTTAGTAGTTTTTTTCAATAAATTTAAACTTTAATAGCTAAATTTATAATATAGTTATAAAATTTTTTAAAAAAATATTTAATAAATTAAATCGATAGATTTAAAAATAAAATTATTACTATAAAATAAAATTTTTTATTTAAAAAATTTTAATTTATTAAAAAAAATATTTTCGAAAATTTGTGGCAAAAGTAAATTACTGCTAATAATTCTAGTTTTTTTAATTTTTGTAAAAAAATCTATTTAAAAAAAAGGTATTTTAAAATTTAAAGTTTAGAATTTTTTAATATTATTAACTTTTTTTAAAACAGATATTTTATAATTAAAAAATTAAGCTAAAATATAATTTTATAGAATATTTTTAATTTTTATAAAAAAAAATATTTTATTATTAAAATAATTTATTAGTAATATTAAAAGCTTTTTTATATTAAAAATTTAATAAATTATTTTAATATAATTAAAGTTTAAAATATTTACTATTTTGTTTTAAATTTAAAATTATTAATTAAAATTTATATTTTTTTTAGTTATAAAAAAGTTATTATTTTTAAATTTTAAAATAGCTAAATAAGTTTTTTATTTATTAAATAGGTTTAATTTTTTTATATAATCTTTTTTAATATAATATTAAGTTTTTAAAATAATATTAATATTAAATTTAAATATATATAATATTTCGGAAAATACTATATAATAATATTAAGGTTTTATAATATATACTAAAATTTAAATTTTTCCGATTTTTTTAAATTTTAAAAAATTCGCAATAATATATATATTATTTAAAAAATATACTTAATATAATTAAAAAAATCGCTTTAATTATATTTTATAAATATTATTAATTTAATATTATAAAACTATAGTAGTTTTATTAAAATTAAAGCAATATTTAAAATAGTAAACGTTTTATTAATATAAAATAGTTTAAAAATAATATTTAAAAATATAAAATATAAAAAACTAAATATAAAATTCGATATATTAATTAAAATATATAAATTAAAGCTAATTTAGTTAATAATTTTTTCGGATAATTTATTTAAAAATTTATTATTTTTTTAGGCTAATTTTTGTTTTTTTTTACGGCTATAATTTTTTTTTTTTTTTTTTAATTTAATTTTCCATTTTAAAAAACAATAAATTCGAATTAAAAAAATAATTAATAATATTATTAATTTAATTAATAAATGTAAATAGTTTTAACTAATTTTTAAACTTTTTGCTTATTTTAAAATTTTAAAAAACGTTTACTATTAAAAATTAAATAAAAAATTTATTATTTGCTTTATTAAATAATAAATTATTTTCGAAATTTAAAATAATTTTAGCAAGTTTTAAATAAATTAAAATTTTAATAATTTATTAAATTTAATTAATTTAAATATTATAATAATTTTTTAATATTTTAAAATAATTATTATATTAATTAAGCAATTAAATTATTAAATAAAATCGTTTCGAAGCTTTTTATTCTAAAGTTTATAAAAGTTTATAAAAAAACTATAATATTTTTAACTATTAAAAAAAAAAATTGCAAAATATAATAAAAATAATAACTTTATGTCTATTTTTTAAAATAATTATTATCGATAAATTTTTTAAAAATATATTATAATTAATAGTTTAAAAAACTATTTATAACTTTTAAAACTAAATAAAATAGTTAAATTTGTTAATTAATTTAGCGTTTTTATTAAAAAAAATATAATTATTTAGCTATTTCTTTGGCTAATTTTTTATTTATTATATTAAAAAATTTAATAAATATAATAAAAATATTAGAATTTTTTTTAATTTTCTATACAAAAAAGGTTATTTTAGATTTTTATAATTTAAATATTTAATATAAATTAAAAAATTTACTAATAAATTTATTAAATCTAATAATAATAGATTTAAATAAATTAAAAATATTTATAATATTTAAAATTTTAATAAGCGAAACTTTTTTTATAAAAATTCCTAGTTTTTAAACTATTTTAGTAAAATTTAACTAAATTTTATAAAAATTATTATTAAAACTTCAATATAATGTTTTAAAATAAAGATTTAATTAACAAAAGAATTTAAAATAAGCAAAAAAAACAAAACAGATTCAAATTCTATTTTTTTATTATTTATAATATTTGATAATATTAATATAATTATAAAATCAATTATTATAAAAAAAAAGTTATTTATAATAAAAATTAATAATTAATATATATAATTTTAAATTTAATAATTAATTATTAAATTTATAATTTATTAAAAAATTAAAAAAAATATTATATAATTTTAAATATAGTTTTTTTAATAATATTTTTTAAAATATAGCTAGTATAATAAAATATTCGAAATTAAAATAACTAAATTTAAACAATATAATTAAATAATCGATAAAATAAATAAAAATAAATAAAAATAACAAATTTTTATTATTAATTTTAGGTTTTAAAAACTAAAATAGCCGAAATTATTTTTCTTAAAGATTTTATTATTATTATTATTATTTTTAAAAAAGTGCCTTTTTATAAATAAACAAATTTAGTAAATTTTAGAAAATTTTAATAATTATTTAATAAATTTAAAAAACTAAATTATAGTAAAAATAAATTATTATAAACGCTAAAATCTAGAAAGTTTCGGAAATTCGAAAAAAAACTTTTAGTAAGCCTATAAAGTATAACTAAAATTTATATTACTAAAATCTAAATTATATCATTACAAAAAGATATAGTTATTATATAACGCTATACAGCTTTACCGTTACTATTAATCTTTACAAAAAATATCGAATAGCAGTACTGCTATTAATTATAAGGTAATACTTTATAATTTTAACATTTATTTTTATATTTTTAATTTAAATTTATTTTTAAATATTATTTTTAATATTTTAAATAGTTTTTTCTATATTAAAATTATATATATTATTTAAAAAATTAAAATAAATATCTTTATAATATAAAAATAAGCTAAAACTTTATTTTTAAAAAAACTAAAAAAAAAAAACTTTTTTATTTTAAAAATATTTATATTAATTTTTACTATTAATAAGTTAATTAATATATTTTATAATATTATAATTATAATATAAATATAAAAAGTTATATATAAATATATATTATAATGGATAGCAAGGAATTTAATAGATATTTTAATAGATATTTTAGTAAATATTCTAATAAATATTTTAATAAATAATATATTATAATAGAAAAAGTAATATTTTATAATATAAAATAATAATATGAATGTAAATTAACTATATTAATAATAAATAATTTATAGAAAATTAATAAATAAAAGCCTTTATTATTATATATATAAAATTACTGTTTTTAAATTATTTTTGTTTTTAGCTTAGCTGTTTTCAGAAATTCTTTGTTTCATTTAAAACTTTAATTTTTAGTAAAAATTGATGTTATATAAGATTTTTTAATCCGGATTTCGGAAACGGAAATTTTCCGTTTTCGAAATCTGTATCCGGCGATTTTTTGTTTTTAAATATATATATATATATATAATAGCTATTTTTATGCTAAAAATTAAAATTTCTATTTTTAGTATATTTTTTATTAATAATTAATAATAATTATTATAAAGTTTATATAGCTTTTTATATATATATTTTTGTAATATTTACGTTTTATATTATTTATACGTTTTTTTTTTTTTTTTACGTGTTATATTTTTATTATAAAAACTTTATTTTTAATTAAATTTAACTATATATTTATTAAATTTTTATTACAATTAAATTACAATAATATATTTAGAAAAATTAAATAATTTAATTTTATATATAATATTTATTTATTAATATATTATTAAAATTTAATATAATTTACTATATTTTTATATAATTTATAAAAAAATTGAATTATTAGATAAATATTTATATATTATAACGATTAAAACTTAAAAAAAATTTTTTTTTCAATATATTAACATAAATCTACATATTATCGACTTTTTTTATATATTTATATAATAAATTTTAAAATATTACTATTTATTATTATTAGTATTATTTAATTTATAATATAATTTTTTATAGTAAAAAAACGTAAAAAAATATTTAAATTATATAATAATAAAATAGACATAAAAATAAAACAATAATATTATTATAAAATAAAAAAGTGTTATAAATATTAATATTATATAATAAAAATTATAAATATATAAATATATTTAATAATATATTAAATATATAAATTAATATATTAAATAAAAATTTATTAAAAATAGCGTTTTTAAATTTTTTTTAAATATTTTAAATATTATAATAAAAATTATTAATAATAGCAATATATATAATAATAGCTTTATTTTAATAATAAGTAAATTTTTATAAAAAAGCTTATTATATATATTTTTTTAAAGAATTTTAAAAATAATTAATTAATATACTTTTTTATAAAAATAAATTTATTGATTTTTACAATAAAAAATATTAGAAATAATATTTCTAAAAGATTTCTAAAACTATAAACTTAGCTATTTTAGCGATTTTTTAAAATTAATATATATAAATTGCTTTATTAAAAAGATAAAGTATAAATAAATAAACAAACAGTGCTAATTAGCAAAAATTTAACGAGCTAGCAAAATTACGAGAAATATATAATTTATAATATAGAAAATACATAACATATATTACTTATAAAAAAAATAGCTAATTTTTTTTATATATGTATAATATATTTTTAATTAATAAAACTAGCTTTTAAATTTTATATATTATTACTTTAAATTAAAAATGCGTTTTATTTATAAAATTAATTATTAAAAAAAAGTTTTTATAAAAATATAAATATATATTATATATAACTTAAATTAATAATAAATATAATAAATATAATAGCAAAATATAATATTTTATTAAAATATGTTTTTAATTTTGATAAACTAAAATTTATAATATATATAATATTATATAATATAATTATTATAAATTTTAAACGTTATAAAAAGCTTTAATAAATATAACAAAATAATTAAAAATAACTTATCATTATTAAAATTATTTATATTAATAATTTTATTATATTTATTTATATTATATTTTTTAATAAAATTTATTTTATATTATAAATATATGATAAATTTTTATTATTTAATTAATATATTATATTTATTTATTTTTTTATTATAAAATGAATATATAATAATTTTATTAAAAATTTAATATATTAATATTAAATTTACATTATAAAAAAAGATTTTTTATATAGTTTTTATATTATATTATAAATAATATTTATATTTAAAATTATTTCATTAAATTTTTAAATTTATAATTTTAAATTTAAATATTAGTTATATTAATAAAATCTTTATATTTAAGCTTAAAATATTTATTATAATTAAAAAAACTATTTTTTAATTTATTTATATTAAAAATAAACATTTTAATTACTAAAATAGCTTTTTAATATTAATTTTTATAATTTATAATTATTTATTTAAAGTTATATATATATAAATTATTATATAAAATAATTTTTTTTTTTAAAAAAATAACTTATTTTATAAAATTAAAAAATTAAAAATAAATACTTATTGTTTAAAAAATTATTTAAAATTATAAAAAATAATAATAATAAAACAATCGAAAAAAAAGATAAAAAAATAATTAAACAAACAAAGCTTATAAAAATATATAATATTATAATATATATATTTATTAAATAAATATAAATAATAATATTAAAAAAAATTCCGATTAATTTTAATTAATGTTAATTAATTTTAATATATTATAATTAATTTAATAAAATATAATATTTAAATATTAAAAAAAAATAATTTATTAATTTATAAACTATATTATATTAATATTAATTATAATTAATTATAATTTTTTTTTTTTTTAAATAATTAAATAAAATAAAAAAGCATTAATTATATAAAAATGTTTATTACTTTATAAATTAAATATTATTATTAAATTAAATAAATAAATATATTAATTTAAATTATTAATTATAATAAATTAATTAAATATATTTATAATATTTATAATAAAACTAAAAAATAAAATTTAAATAATAATTACAAAAAATAATATAATAATTAAATATAAAAATATAGCAAATTATTAAATATTAAAAAAAAAAAGTATATAAAATATATATAAATATTAATAATATTTTATATATAAATAATTAATATAAAAAAAAAAGGTAAAAAAAGCTATATTTAAAATATTTAAGGAAATATTTATATATCGGTTTTAATAATTAATATTTATTTATTTATAGGTAATTAATTTTTTAATAATTTATTTATATATTTATTTTAAAACTTAAACTAGAATTTTAAATAATATAACGTAATTAGTAATATAAGTTTTGCAGTTTTACGTTTTAAAAATTTTAGTTTAGAAATTGAAAATCGTTTTTTTCTATATTTTGCAAAATTTAAAAATTTTAGTTAATATTTAGCGATTATTTTACGAGTTTTTGTTCGATTTTTTTAAAATTATTTATTAAAGCTAAATAATTATAAAACTAAACTTTGACAAATAATTTAAAAAAAATCGAATAAAAACTCGTAAAATAATCGCTGAGTGTTAACTAGAGTTTTTGGATTTTGCGGAGTATGGGAAAAAACGACGGTCGTTCCTCAGACCAGAATTCTATGTGAAAAGTGCAGCCCCTAGCTGTGGCGCAGCCAGCACAGGCCACCCACGCCGAATTCTGGGCTGAGTTTTCTGAGATAACCACGTGTGCTCCACTGCAGCTGTACTTTCATCCCACTTGTTTTTATATATAATATACAGCTATGTCTCGGCCAAAGAGTACTTCCCAATACGGCTACAAGAAGCTCTACACGCCGCGAGCTATGACTAACGAAGAGAAAACTAAGCTGCATTTAAGAAACTACTTTCGGGACATTGACGAGGCTATACTAAGAAGTGTCTTTATCGCGAACGATGAGGACATTCACAAGTCATTTGATGCCCTCCAAGGTGAGTGATATCGTGTTTCAATCCCCTAAACTTGACTTCATACTCATAGTGGCAAGCCCACGACCCTACTGCCTTACAGAAAAGACCAGAAAACTCCGCATATAAGTAGCAAATCCAGCGAGAGACGGTAAGAGCCAAGAACCTGAGCTTATAGCTTCCTTTTTGACCGTGATGCAGACACAAGTGGACCCAACCTCCACAGAATGTCTTGGCGATACCAACCCTTTTCTTTTATTACAGCATTCCAGTACCAAAGGCTTCTGAGAGCCGGAGGAATCTGCTTATGGGTACCAAAGGGAGAAATTGTCACAGATCTCTGTCACCATTTGGGACAGGGCATCACAGTGTACTGGCCACGACTTCCCCCGCCGCAAGAGATTGCTCATCACCGTTCCTACTGTTTTATAGAGTTCCCGACTTGAAGCCATGCTGAGCAAGTGGCTCGGAATGCAAGATGTTACCATTGGCCGTGAACGGCCGGAAAAAATCACCGTCTCAACGGTGCAACAGATCGATGTAAGTGATAACTAAGACCCGAAATTTGACTGCCCTAGTGTATCTTACTCGTGTTTGAGCAGCATCCTCCTGTGGAACTCTACGCTGGAGATAGGAGGTCACGTCCTATGACAAGAGGTCATACTCCAATAAGGAAACCTCGTACACGGGCGAGATCCGCCCAGTGATAACAGACAAACATGATTGTAGATTTCCACCTAGCCACTCTCCCTCTTAGAAGACTCGGCTGGATATTTGTGATGACCTCTCGAGCTTCAAGCATCAGACAGTTGACTTCGGTCTCGACATGCGGTTGTTCCATCCGCCACCAACGTGAATACATGCATCCCATCATCATCCTGTTAACATTTATCTCATAACTGGTGTTAAGCGCGGTGTGATATGACTGTTCTATTACAATGTGAAATTGCCTTGACTAGATTTAACCATACCCATATTCAAACTGTTGGTAGATACCTACCCATGCCCATCCCGCCTTCTCTTCAGAAGCCTATCCTAAGCTGCCTCTGTACTTAGAGCCATAAGCAAATTTAGGATTTAATTTCATCGAGATAGCGCGTCAGCAAGTTTGGATGTCAAGTGAGGTACGAGCTGATATCCGCGTCGGATAATAGGGTTACTGTTAAACGACAGCAGCGATGCTGGTCTATTTAATGTCCGCTACCAACAAGCTGATTGATTCGATCTTGCGGCAAGATCGATCGCAACTCTACCAGTACTAATCTCACCAGGGCACCCTCTGAGTTCGAAGAGGGCAGCTACAGTCTTTGCCCCTAAGCAAACACTGTACGACCTAACCGAACATCTCTTCGATAGTTGTAAAGCCACATCACTCCTGCCTGATCAACAGCCCTCGAGTTCTGCGGCACTTGCCTCGACGTCATCGTCCCTACTGAGGTATCTGTTCACCCGCTTTGACTCACTCTGTGAGATGTTTTCAAATTCATCTTGAAAGCCTCGTCCAACTGTCACAAGAGCAAGAACATATCAGACCAATCACTAAACACATCCTCACCCAAATTGCCAAGAACAAAAGCAAAACCAACCAACTAGCAAGCATAAAGCAACATGGATCTCATAGACCTCTACAGTTGGCTCGCAGTCAAGGTCACGTACGGGTGAGCAATGCCTCGTCCATCGTGTGGCCTTTCTATTGCTAATCCACCCGGAGGCTCATGTGGCTGGGTATAGACCCCGACATCTTCTTCCACCTCTACAACGGGATCCGTGTCGCTGTGTACAATCGTGGTCAGCTCTGGCCAGCAAAGGTTACTATGTGGGTGAATTATTTCACGATTGTATTCATCGTCTACAATGCCACCAAGCGGTTTGTGGGGGAATGGGTACTCGAGGAGGAGTAAGCTGTCTGGTCACGCCCTCCAAGACGTCTGAAGTTGTTCTGGCATGATTTCGCCGTGGCTAGTCAGAAGTATGTGTATCATTGGTGGTATAAAGCTGTTCAACTATTTTGACTATGATCCCAAGTGTTTCAAAACTCAATGCGATAATGATGATCAATGCAATGCTCCCAATTCGAAAACAAAAGGTGTTCTGATGGAAGAGGTATAGGCAATCAATTATCGCACAACCTGATTGTTCGAAGTTGTCGCGTTAGTGTTATTCCTAACCGCTTTTAGATTTTGGGTGGAAGACGGGAAGAGCGGCGCGCCCTTTGGGGGCGAAGAAGGCGCCAAGGATTTGACGATATTGACGATTTGACAAGCTGGTCGACGTGTATAAAAGGCGAGGCACTCGCGACGATATCGTCTCTCAGTGCGCCAGCTCAGCAGCTCCGATCAGCCCTTTATTGACTTCGATACTACAATATCACTACAAGAAACAACAAGCTGGTCATACCACTACAACAGTGAAAACATGGCTACCCCTCTCCAACTCAACATCTTCACCACTCGCCGCGTCAAAGTGCGTACGACACTGCCTAAAACTCCTATCGCACCCTGTGCTGAGCGGGCTCCGATTCGGACGGCACGGCTGCTCCTCCGTGCGCCCAAGGCCTCGGATGGCGAAGCTATGTTTGAGATGCGCAAAGACGCAGACGCGATGCGTTACACGTCGCGGGGACTTCCAGACACATCAATCGAGCAGTCACGAACCTACCTCGCCCGCTGGTTATCACCCAACGACACAAGCACATACTACTTCACGGTGGTCTACCTGGGCGAAGACGGGCAACTCAGGGAAGAAGACAAGACGGCGGTGATAGTAGGCAGCTGTGGGGCGGCGCCGCTGAATACGGGATTCTGGTTCGGGTGGCCGGAGATCGGGTATTCGATCCGTAAGGATTATTGGGGAAAGGGATTGGCTACGGAGCTGATGAGGGGATGGTTGGCGGCTTATTGGGCTTTGCCGAGAGAAGTGGTGGAGATTGAGGTTCATCCTGATACTATGGGGAGTTTGAGTGACAATGCTAACAATGGTGAAGGTGGTGGTGCTGTTGTGAATGTTCCGGAGCGGGTGACGGGTCTTGTGGGAGCAGAGAACCCGGCCAGTATCCGGGTTCTGGGGAAGGTTGGATTTCAAGTTTTCAAGAGGTGGGAGGAAATTGATAATCGGCCTGGATTGGAGGGTCGGTTGACTAGTGTTATTGGAGTTATGGCCTCAAAGCCTCTGGAAGAAATTCGTATTGTAGATACTGTATGTACCTTAGGTAGATCAGATTAGATACCTACCTACCTTAGGTACCTACATGTAGATATTCGGGCATGTCGATTGGAATTGGGTCACGGTGGGGATGCGTGCCAAACTGCAGCCTGAGCTTTTTCTTCATTAGTAAAGTAGCGAAGATCGGCAGCCTTCGACGTAATTGTTCTTGTTTCCTTCAAATCTCCAACAAACTACATAACCTAGACAAAACTTATTCTACCCAATTGATTGATCTCACCCAGAAGAAGCTTATTTTTAAACCATGAACCACTATTCTCTCTCCATCTTCTTGTCATACAGCTAGAACTGTTGACAACACATTATCAATACCATGGCTTCGACAGGCGATGCCGCCCGCCGCCCGCCAGTGAGGTCGCCCATGCGCTTCATCTCCGTCGACAATGTCCTGCAGTATGCCTCTGAGATCCCCTCCGGCCAGCCTCGTGTACCTCCCCAGCGCGGTACCCGGAGCATTACCGGTGTACGCCGTGTCAGTGGAGGAGGACTGCCCAACCTCGCCTCGCGCACTGGACAGCATAACATGCCCTCAAGAACCACCCGCATCAGCGAGAAGCTCGTCCTCCTCCCCGAAACCCCCGACGAAGAAGCCGACGACGACGCCGAGAGGATACAGCCCGAAGACGAGTCTAGACCTTTAAAAGACGAAGAGCGAGATGCCCTCCGCAAGAGAGGCGGGCTCAGAGGCAAGAGTTATGCCGAACGCCTACCCAAGTTCGAGCGCACCGAGAAGCTATCTCGCCTCACCGCCTACTGCACCGCACAGTCCTACAAGATGAAATTCATGTCCGAGTTTCTGCGCAAGAAACACGACGCCAAAACCAAGCTCTACGACGACTGCCTCTACACCGTCTACCACAAGCCCTTGCTCTCCGGCGTCGACGGCTACCGCGTCCGCAGCAGACCCATCCTCAAGTCCCCCGGCACCGGCAAGACCGTTCTGGATCTCGAGATCGAACGCAGCGAGCGCCGCGACGAACACATGGGTTATTATGATGAATATCCTTCCAATCCCGAAATGCAAGAGCGGCATCACGCCGACGGCAACAACGACAGCAACAACACCCACCAACCCCACAACCGCTTCGCCCCCGACGTCAAGCAATTCGCCGAGATGTTCGTCTTCTCCTACGGCGTCGTCGTCTTCTGGAACTTCACCGAGCACCAAGAAAAAGCCATCCTCGCCGACATGACCTTTGCCGAGAGCGAGACGGGCACCTCCCTCGTCACCCGGCCCCTCGAGCAGAGCGACTTCGAGACCGAGGAGTTCCATTTCGAGTATAACGACGATGTCAAGCGGCCGCGTATCTTCAATGACATGATCACTTTATTGCCCAGATCTGACCACATGGTGCGATTGACGATCAGCCATGCTATTGCGCAGAGTACGAAACTCTGTTTCTTCGAGGAGCGTATGTCGGAGACGTTGGCTGATGCTCAGCATGTGCCCAAGCGGCTTGCGCTGACGGGACAGCTTAATATGACAAGGAAGGAGATCGTGAAGATTCTGGGCCGGTTGTTCAAGAGTCGTGTGGAAATTAACCTGTGTAAGCTCTCCGCTCCTGCCTTTCTCTTCCACTTTTTTACGCTCCTCCACTTCTTTACGTCGATGTCATTCGCTTTGATGAAGATCACTGACGATAAATAACTATCTAGCATCCAACATCCTCGACGTCCCCAATTTCTTCTGGGACTCAGAACCCACCTTACACCCCTTATACGTCGCCATCCGTGAATACCTAGAAATCGACCCCAGAACCAAAGTCCTCAACGAGCGCTGCCGCGTCTTCCTCGACCTAGCCGAGATATTATCCGACTCTGTCGCCGACTCCAAAATGAGCGCCATCACCTGGATTATCATCGTTCTCATCATCGTGAGCATCCTCGTCACTGTTACCGAGGTTGCGCTGCGGTTTGGTATCTTGTCTAAGGAAAAGGGGAAAGGCAATGGGAATGGGGTTGGGGTTGGAGTATTGCCGTCCCTCGAGGCTAGAGCGAATCTCACCGCTGCGGATCTGAGATCGTGGGGCGCGGGCTTGACGGAGCAGGAACGGGCTGCTATTTGTGGCTCTGAGTTCATTGGTGTCACGTACGCTGGGATTTGATTTTTCCCTTGGTTTCGTTCTGCGGACGCACGTGGTTGCATCGAGGTGAAAGCAAAGGCGAATGATTTCTGTTCTGACTTCGATACGGGCAAAACATTGTTTCGGCGTTTATACGGCGGCGCGTGGGCACATGATACCATCTTACACAAGACGTGTGGGATTTCTCCTGTGGGAAAAAGGAGAACTGGGAAAGGGAAAAGGGAAAGGGGGTAATATGCGTTACTTGCATGCACTCCCTTCTAATAAAGTACGGTTACTATCATCCATACTCACACAAAATACACATGCGAAAAGTGTCAACGTTTGAAGAGCACGGCGGCAACGATTCTTTTCATTCTTCATATTTTTGTCTCTATGTTGCATTGTGTTTTCCATCATCATCATCATCATCATCATCATCGTCATTCCTCTCAACAACTCTGCATAATCAAACGGGAGATGGAGATCATGTGGACTCCCACTCAAAGCTCACAGACACCGAGTTGGAGCTCGTGTACACGACGGCCTGGTTGCTGCCAGACGGCACCGAGCTGACATAAAAGTTGGACGAGCCTGAATAGGCTAGTTTTCCGCCGACGGTCTGTTTTGGAGTTGGAAGAGAGGTTGTCAGTCCATATTCCAGCGGCTTTGTTGGCGTTGAGATGGTATAGTATGGTATGGTAGAGTAGGGTAGGGTGAAGGGGTAGTAGCAAATTTATGGGGTCGGGTGGAACTCACGTTGAAGATGGTAGTACTGACGCCCGAGCCACAGGTGAATTCACCGCCCGAGACACCGCAGGTGCCCTTAGAGCTCGAGAGCGTGAAGCCGGAGCCTGTGTGTTGTGATTTCATGTCAGTATAGTATTGCTTCACGGCTATATCATTATGGATCTTTGTGTGGAGAAGGGACTAAGGAGAACGTACCGGAAGTCGTAGCCGTGTAAGTGGCACAAGTGCCGGTCGTGTACCATGTGCCTGCGCTGATCAGGCAGCCGTCTTCATTGCCGTTGTAGTAGGCATTCCTGAAGAGAAAAATGTCATGCGACAGTTAGATGAGCCCCGATGAGATGTAAATGTTTCCCAGATCCCCAGTTCCGAGCCCCTTATGGATTGAATTCTTAATTCCTTTTTCCGTTTTTACTCTTTTCTCTCTCTTTCCCCTTTTGTATCTACTTTTCTTTTTCTTTTCATTCTCCTTCTCTTTCCCTTATCAAACACTAATTGTACACATTCTCTATATATCTAGGCTGTGTAAACTCACCAGTAGCCTTTCCCGCTCTATTTGTCTTCAAGTCAGCCTTAAGTCTATTATGGTGTCATAGAAGTATGTATCAGAGACCAAAAGAAAAACAATGTGATTGCACTTACAACAGTGCCTGTAGCAGTAGAGGTAGGGGTAGTAGTCTTGGTAGAAGAAGTCGTCTTGGTAGCAGTGCTAGTAGCAGTGCTAGTAGCAGTGCTAGTGGGAGCTGTGGTAGCACCGCTCTTGACGGGGTACTTAATGCCGCTGCTGGGGCAGTTGTTGGACTCGCCGACGACAGTCGCGGCGGTGAAGTCCGCATTCTGGAAGGGGCCATTGACGTAGAAGCCATAGTAGACCTCCGAGATGGTGCTCGAGTCGCAAACCAAGATGGGCTCGACGCCGGTCACGGGCTTCAAGGCAGCGAGGATCGCAGATGAGGTGTATGTCTTGGAGTTGGAGGGTGTGATGCCCGCAGCCGAGAGAGCACTGTAGGTATCGAGCATCTGGAAGGTGTCCACAGTGATCTGGAAGAAATCCACGGCCTCCTCGCCAGTGGTGTAGTCCGTGTAGCAGGACGGGTCGAGCGTGCTGACGCAGGTGCCGTGAGTAGACCACTCGTGCTCCCAGAAGTCCTCGTTGGACTCATCGTTGCTCTGCCAGTAGTCGTCCATGTAGCTCAGCAAGGAAGTCTTGCCGGCATTTTGGAGCAAGGTCGTGATGTCCGTATATGCGCGCGAGGAGTCGCAGCTCTCCTGGTAGCCGCCGTCGCACTCGTCCGGCCAGAAGCCGTGGATGGTCCAAGAGTTGGCGGGACCTGTTACGGGGTCTGTGTCCCAGAATTGGGTCTGGAGCATGTTACCACCGGGACGGACGACGCAGCAAGCATTGGTATTGTTGGCGTTTGATGAGCAGGACTGGACTGGTGTTGAGGGGCAGGTGGCTCGGCTGGCGAGCAGTGGTGTGTAGCTCGAGGCGCTGGCCACGGTAGCGAGGATCACGGGGATGAGAGACTTGGTGGCCATGGTTGATGATGGTGAGAATGTGAGTTGTAGTGAAATTGACTCTCAGAATAAAACCTCGCCAACTGCTATTGTAATAGTCTCAGACAACTCAGCTCGGCGACAAAAGCAAGCGACTCGACTTTATTAATACTGTTGATACTCAACCAAATCCGTGATAGTCACTCATCCCTGCTGTCGTCATCTCGACATCTACGGAGTAGTATAATCTCCATTGAGGCGCACACCAGTGGAACTCGGGCAGGTCCTGTGCAATATGGTGATAAGCGGTGACCTGCCCAACCAAGACACAGGCATGAAGCATCGTGCTCTTAGCAAACGTGGATAACATTCACTGATTCGCCGGCGGTGCGGTAGCCCAAAACACCGGCTTTTGGACTTCGACCTTCCTAATGCGGCAGTTGGCAAGTATCTTTGGTGGTCGTGATTGGATGACCCTCTTCTTTTATTGGTAGCCGATCAGTGATCTCCGAGATGCTACCGTCCGCCCCGATCCGTCGACGCAGCGCCAATCAATCAGCCCAGTGTCGAGCGAAGTGCGCATCCATTGGCCTATTCCATGGGAGGTAGGGCTTGCCGTTGTGGCGTGCCTGGATGGTTTAGCTAACCGCATGATGACCTTTTCGTACACGGAATATTGATGAGCCTGCCACACCTCCGGGTAAACTTCCCCATCAAGAGATAGGTACGCGCCGCATCCCGCTCATTGTACGGGACGCAAAAGCTAGGGTACGGATATTCTAGAACCCGGATGGAAGAAGATGACGACGAGATGGTTGTCGCCCATCTCGTCAAATCCCCTACGTTGGAGAGCACATCACGACCATTTCTCACGGCTTCACCAGATATGTATTTATTGTTGTCTTACCTCCTTCAGTATTTCCTTATCCCGTGCTCCATAAAGGACCATCTTGGTTTCGCGGCTGAAAAGAGACGTTCCACGTCTCCTTCCCGAAATAAGCGAAGTATTGTAGATGCTGAATCTCTCTCTCTTTCTCAAGTCGGCCTTTTAGCTAAATGGAGTATGTACTGTCACGTGAAATTCGAATAGAGCAACGGGTTCAAGAATTCCAGATATGTTAATGGCTGCGTAGCGAAGACTAAGATAGGTGGTCGTCCCTGATGATCCTATGCACATGGATCGACTAAGTTGATGCTGATTTCCGGATATTGGGTTACGTGGCAAGCCTTCAATGATCGTCCTGCATTTGCATGTTGCTTACACCGCAATCGAGGTTACCTGCATACCGAAATCCGGATATTTCCAGTTGCTACACCTGTTACTGATCGACTCTCATTTCACCCTTTCCTGACAATGACACTGATGCCATGTCACGCAAGGGATCGACACCACATACGATGAATAGCAGTATTAGGCAACACGGCAACGAGATCGTCTTCGACTGATGCTCGGGCTGAGATATATAAACCAATTACTTACCCAGCATGGTTTCTACAAAGACTGATCTTTGGGCCAAATTGATTTAGCCTAATCAATCAAACTGAAAGCCAGTGACAATTTGTAATTCTGATGATACTCGGATGCGCCTTGTCTTTATGAGGAACATGTCCCCCTCCTGTTACCTGTATCACATATAGTGCTTCCACTTTCTCCATTCTTGTGTGAACATAAATAGGTGATCTTCAGATATCCATATATGGTTTAAATATGTCACGTTCTGCTCCTCACTCTCCTCGGTCCTCGGTATCGAGTGCTGGCACCCGTATTTGCGCAAATTTTCAGCTCCGAGGTCACAGAGGTAGACATCACTTGATACAAAGGCGAAAAGAGGGTAGAATGAACAAGTCCTCTTCATCTCCATTATGTTTGTTTGAAAGTAATATGTGAGTATGAGCTATCCTATCTGTCGCTATGTACAAGTTGAACATCACCAATCCAATAGTAAGCATCGCACAGAAGCGAAGGAAGGCAGCGCTGCCCGGTGTTAGGAGAGCATGACCCAAATCGTCATGTCTTTCCTGCATAAGCTTACCTAGGTAATGCTACCTAGGCGCCACGGAAAATTAGAAGTCTGGTCAATTGCGCTTACTTGTAAGTGCAAGTAACGGTGCTGGAGCCGCTGGTGCTGCAGCTAGTGAGAACGGAGTTCTGCTCAATATCGATGATGGTGGCGCCAGTGACGCCATACGCAGTGCTGCCCTTGTAAGCCGCCGCATTAGTGAAGGTGACGGTACCGAAGTCGGCGAAGGCGACGAGGGAGTTGCCCTCCTCGTAGTCCTCAACGATCCACTCGGCATCGTATTCGCAGAGCTTGTTGCTCTCGCCGCTGAAGGTCTTGGAGACTGAGGTGCCTTTGGTGTTGTTCTCGATCACGGCGGTACCGCCGCTTGTGGAGCTGGCTGTCTGTTTGATTGAGGCGCACCATGTCAGCATAACGCTAGAACACTCACGAACAGACGAAGATTGAGCAGGGAGAGAGAGAACTTTGGTTACGTACCACGGTGAAGGTTAGGGAGTCACCCGCGCTGATGGTGATGCCACTGAAGTCGAACGAGGCCGCGGGGTACCACTCGTACCAGGCATCATAGCTAACGGAACCGCTGGAGCTGATGGTCCAGTCGATACCGGTCTGGAGAATGGCAGTGTCGCAGGTGTCACCGTCAATGCCGACCCATGCGGAGCCGGAGCCGCTCTTGCCAGTGTTAACGGGAGTGGGAACGGTGATGGTTCCGACGACCTTAGTCCAGCCACTCTCACTCAACACGGCGCCGGCCCAGTTCTCTGAATACTCGACATGCTTAACTTCGCCATCGACACCGACCTTGGTGGTGGGCGCGCTGGTTCCGTCAAGGCGGAGGTTACCCTTGCGGGCTTCGGCCCTCTTCTGGTGGCGGTCGAAACGGGCCTTGGTGCCGGGGGCAGCAAGAGCGGTGGCGGCAAAGAGAGCGCCGGCAGCGATGATGGAAGACTTCATGATGACTGACTTGAAGGACTGGAAGACCGAAGAGTTTGACAAAGGAAGGCTAGATTGTGAAGAGAAGGCTGGTTGGCTGTGTCTGTCTGAGGACGAGCTGAGGAGCAAGAAAGGCTAAGACGGTTTCCGGCGGGAGGAAGGGATTGTCTTTATAGACCGTGAGGGTCTTTTGTGTTCAATACAAAACACGCACGATACAGGTAGCCGAAGCCGAGACCATGAGAGACAGACAGTGACGAGGGTGTATACTCGTGGCCGGCGCTTTTCTTGCCAGTCGCCACTCAAGGAAGTCGACGATATCAATGCTTCGATATCTTCGAGCAGCCTCGACGCGAGGAAGACATGTGCGATATCTCCCCCAGACTGACCAATCGCCTTGTTGGGAAGGGTTCGTCTGCGTTGGAGCTTGTGACTCCAGAGGCCTTACTTCTAGCCCATTCAAGCAGGTATATGGAAGATCATACCTAGCAATACGACAGCCTCTCATGATAACTCACCACGTCTTAAAGCACTCAGTGCGTCGCAGGCGCGTAAAAAAGGCCGGGTGGACAACATAGACGTATGCAAGCGTAATGGGAAGGTTGCATCAACGGAGAGGGCTACCATCTAGGCTTCACGATCAATATGGCCTTATCAGCTTGGGTATCATCAGGTGAGATCTGGCCGCAGACAGGCTCCAGGAGGAAGCGCCGCAATGTTGCTCCAAATCGCGGTGGGCCAGGTACACCCTCAACGTGTCCGGAGCTCAGGAAGCGAACTAGGGTGGGTTGGAAGTGCCGAACATGGACGCTGGATATGGCATAGATATTGGGCATGGTTGTGTGCACTCCAGGTCGATGCCGAGATTTATCGTGACAGGTGAAGTCTCTTTCAGGATCGATTTGCAACACGATTCAGAGGCTGATGTTTAGCCGTACTACCAGCTCCGGCGACTCTCTTTGTACTTGTCGTTATTTCTTCTCCATCGACTTATAAGCTTAAGTTTCGAAAGGGAATATAGCCCGGGAGACGCGCAGCCCAAGCAGCTAAGTAGCGGCACACGAGCATATGCAACATGCAAGGCCCGACATTCTTATCGTCCAATGGAGAACTGGAAGACTGAGGGCGGCATGGGTCGCCGATCACTCGAGTCTCGACTACATGATTGACAAGGAGATTAAAGGGGGTTTAGATATTCAGATATTCCACCACTATGGTCGCGCGGCTTGCAGCATGCCAAGAGCATTCGTCTCCCGAAGCCACACCATCATGGTCGCAAAGCACTTTCGACGGAGTAGGTGTATATCCAGTTCTCGTTGGAAGTGAAGTATGTCTCGTTGATACACCCTCATTTCATCTCGTGCAGGGTACAAAGTCGGTCCTCCCCCCACAATCCATTTATGTCCATGCATGCTCGTTGACCCCTCTTCGCCACGCCAGAGCCAACTTGGAACTCACGAGGGGAAGTTTATTCATTCTTGCTACCAAAGACCAAATAAGACTACAACGAGTGACCGACTAAAATGGATTGTTCGCCTTACAGCCAGGAATCTTCTTTTTTTTGAAAAATTACCTACCTATCTCCGTAACCCAGCTCTTGCGGCCCGAGTTTCCCGAAAAGGATGCCCAGGGGTCAAGAGCAGAAGCTCGCTTCCAAAACGTGCCTCACGAACCCGGTGGGATCTCCGCAGCCCCCACGTTCCGCTCAGTATCAAGAAAAAGAGAGAGAGAAAACAGGATTCCCCCAGAGGAAGCATGCGTACGTGTTCATGGTGGGCTGGTTCTAGAAGTTAGGTATTATTGTCTTACAACACATTGAATCGAGCGATGCAGCAAGCAAATATCACAATGAAAAGGCTCTGCCCCTGTCGACGCCGGACCCGATGCGAGATCCGACATTTGGAGTAAAGTAGCATTCATGTCTATGCCTGACGGAAAAGTAACCTGCCATCCACCGATGTCTGTAGTTATGTAAGCTAGAACCCTCTTTATGAAGAGACACTGGAATCGATAGCAATGTTTTCGTATCTTTCATCTATTTAGCTTCAAGTGAGCACTTCTGATACAAAGTCTAGAGATGTCGTCTGATAGTCGTGAGCCGCATTGCATCCCACTTTACCTGATTTATCTCTTGAGTCTTGACACTTGCGTACTGAGTACGAAGTAACCGTTACGCTAATATTTATGCAAGCCCTAGTGTAGGTGTCAGTCAAGCTTGGTGGCTTGGCCTTGCTTGGCACATCGGAACCGGGAGGCTGACTCAGACGAGGTACTTAAACAAGCAGTTGGGTTAAACACCTTCCAGAATTTGATGCGCTACATATATAGACGCATCTTCGCTTCTGACATTGTCAAAATGTGAATCTTCGGTCGGCAAAAAGTTGCCGTTATCTAAAAGATCAGTTATCGTTAGAATTGGGAAAGTTGGTGGAATTTTATTTACACGACGAAACTCCATGAAAGTAAGGCGCTTCCTTTAACAGCAACGATATAATAAGATATGAGCACTTTCAAAGCAATAATGATAAAACATCATATACTAATAACTCGTACTTAGTACTTACATATAGACTTGACTGAGAGCAGGTCTTATCGAGATAGTCTACATTCATGGATTGCGTCAACAGAGAAGGAGCATTATCTATTTTGCTACCAGGTCGACTATCGGATGTCTCAATCATATTGTGTCTATTAATGAAGCGCGCTCTGATCGTAGCACTATATGACGACGATCCATCCACTTCGGATATGCATGTAACTGCAGCCAAGTCTTCAATATCTCCGTTGGCTTACAGACTTGCTATTTTTGTCTTATAGAAGGGTAAGGGTTGGCCCATATCAATATTATCCTCGAAGTAGATGGTAGTAGAATAACAAATCTAGGACTGTGGAACATGACTGACTTGCAAGCGAGGACCTCGTACCGCAAGCGCAGGAGACCTGCGTGAATATTGATGATGTATTCAAGTACTTCCCAAAATCGGTACACGCATCGTCATGTATGGCAGGGGAACTTAGACAAACCAGGTTTCGACTTCCTGGTAGATAGGTTGTGAGACTGTACCGACCTTGATTCCTAACCACTATCGTCATATTCCCGGATGAGCATTTCAACATCGCCCGTGGTAACACGTTCACATTTGGGACTCAGATGAATAACATCAACAAGCTCTCGGATGCGCCAGCACATCTGTATGGTGTCAGAACTGTTATTCTAAGCTCGAGAAACTGCTGATTCGGTCACTAGCAGCAGCACAAGTGGTGCAGAACGGCACAAGCTTCCTAGCCGTATACGGAGTATCTCCGGTGCGGGCCGGCCGTGCTAGCGTTTAGAGCTAGGCTTAGCTTCATCTGATGCGGCTGCCCTTTGGCTGCAAAAACGGCATGGCCGTTGACGCCTATGATAGCCCGTGGAGTCGTCCATAACTTCAACTGTCTAGTAAAGATCGAGGAGTAGTGCCGGTGATGATATAGTACCTTTCGGCGATGTTCTGCATGTGTCAGGTGTCATTCCATCAAGTCCACCAGATCATGCCAGAGTGGTATGTGGGCAAGCAAGTTGACATGACGGTGTGATCTCATGTTTCGTCCGCTTCAGCGCTATATGACTGAATCAAAGATTATGCACACTCACAGGTTAAAAGCCATGGGGACATGAATGAAGTAATGTAGGCTCCTAGAAGGATCGATGGCTGATGATTTATCTTGGCATCCTTTCTACTAACCTCTTTAGGAGAAGAGCTGGGAGATGTGCCCCGTTGATGCATTTAGAGATCCACACTTTCGGCCCCCGATGACGGTCAGTCGGTGAATACTGAATGACAAGACGAAATTGTAAGACGCTATTTCTACTTCATATCTGATGTGGTTCGGTCTTTAGGAGCATTGATATACTCTGACATATTCAAGTGACAACGATGGCATATCAGTTATGTTGGGTTTCAACAATTGCCTATTTACACAAGCTGACATCTTAGCGTTTCTCAATAGACCCAGATTGGTCTAGACGACGATCCCCCTTCTCCATCATCCAACTAACGCGCCGAGAATGGAGGCTGAGTTTGGAGCACATCTGCATTGATGTTGCAACACCGCACATCTACTGTTTGCAAAACGTGACGTATAACATGCGTGGAGGAGAGACATCGGTCATTTAGTAAAAGCCCTCGATCAACATCGTTTCCGGGTTTGACACGTTTCTTTTCTGCTTCTCACGTCGCCGGCGCTGTCGTCGCCGCTCTTACTCCGACCCGAGTCGCTCACCTCAGACGGCATCAACTGCTGATACTGGACCCTACGGCCACATATCGCCTTTTCAGTACCGATCACTCAGCCAATCTCGGCGCGAGATCAGGCTTATTTCGCTATATCCTGCTCATTCGCAGGCAGATCCGAATACCATCCAGTGCACTATCAGGACAGTATCATTAAGCGCCAACATCAGATACTCGGCCGTCTCGTACGTATGGGGAGATCCATCACCAACACAAACCCTGGCTATCTATCAAGAAGGGTCACAAGATGGAAGAAGAATTCAAATCGGGAAGAACCTTCACGAACTCTTACTCAGGTTTAGGTCATCGTCTCCAAATGTTCACGTATGGATCGATGCACTCTGTATCGACCAAAAAGATAACTACGAGAAGTCGTGGCAAGTTGCGAGCATGGAGTCTATTTACTAGAATGCCGCCAACGTCTTTGCCTGGTTGGGCCTCTCGACTGGTATAGATCAAAGAGCCTTCGACATGCTGAAGAACCTAAACGATAGAATAAATACGGTAGGGACTGGAATGGAGCGGATCACGGAGTTTCAAGACGTTCTAGCCAGAGACGGCGGTACTGGCGGCAATGCTATAAACACAATAATGGAAAGTCCATGGTTCAAGAGAATCTGGGTACGTATTTCCCGAGGAAAGCACGCCTCTTAGGTATTTTTCTAAGCGAGGCAATTTAACCCGCCACCACAGATACAACAGGAATTCATTGCAGCCCTCCATGTAGACTTCATGTGTGGGTTTTTCTCTTTTCGATGGGAAACACTATGCATGGCGTCCAGCATCATCCGCAACATGATGACAAGCGCCATAGATAGAGCCAGAAGTCCCGATTGGACTCCCGGTGATGTGGTCACTGAGACTTTGGCTTGGCGAAACTAGCAACTACTGGGGCCAGCTTGTTCCACTTACGGTTCTTTCAAATGAACAGTGACCCATTTTCGCTCTGGGATTTGTAGTGTCCTGCTAAAGGGAATAGCGTTTCAATTGACAGATTCAAGGGATATGATATTTGGTCTTTTTAGCCTAGCTAGTGACCGGGCTACTTTAGGATTCAGTGTTGACTACAATCTCACACCAAAGATTTGCTCACCCAGGCGACAAAGGCATTGTTGCGGCAGGGTCATCTCAGAGTGCTGTGGATATTGTCACAGCCAGGGACAGTAGCTGATCTCCCTTCTTGAGTCGCAGATTGGTCCGCAGAATGGACATCAGTATGGGGAAGTTCGAGCGCGCTTGCAAAGGGCGAGTTCCAGAAGGATCTTCCAGGATCCGACGGCCGTGATT
The DNA here is from genome assembly GCA_022578795.1 of Xylariaceae sp. FL0255. Classification (NCBI taxonomy): domain Eukaryota; kingdom Fungi; phylum Ascomycota; class Sordariomycetes; order Xylariales; family Xylariaceae; species Xylariaceae sp. FL0255. The sequence continues at coordinate 299,339 of MU388855.1, read as the reverse complement.
TCAGCGCTGGTTCCACTTACAATTCCAGTCTCAGCTTCAGAACGCACGGCTTTCGAGAGCTTCTTACCATTCGCAATCTTCACTTTGATCACATCCTTGCCTACTCTGAGATCATCCCGGTCATCAGCCCACAGGGAAACTCGTTTGACTTCTTGCTTTCAGCAGCGGAGAATGTAAAGAGCATGATCGCCACCTGTTCGTCTCTGGCTATACCCACTCTCCGAGACATCATCCGGGCGCTACTTCAAAATCGACCACCGAAATACTCAGGACTTGCCATGTTCAATTCTCTGAATCAGACGGCGCTACCAACGAACTTGATGGCAGATGCAGTAGCATTGGTTGTCAGTGACATCCTTCACCTTGGCATCCCGGCTGCAGGGCTGCGAAATTTTGACATGACCCTCCACGAGAGCATGGTGTTTTTACAGAATAGCCGGGTATTCATAACTTGCAAGGGAAACCTTGGTGTTGGTTTGCCCGGGCTCAGGAATGAAGTCAGCGCGGTCATATTCTATGGAGCAGAAATCCCGTTCATCTTCCGGGAGGACCGTACTCATTGGGGGGAACACAGACTCCAGGCGAGACATCTGTACACGGAATTATGTATGGTGAACTACCAAGAATGTGTTTCGAAGCCTGCGATTTCCATATATCTTAGGCTAGGAAAGTGTTCTATATAAACCGGAGGGGAACGTGTCTGCAGATTTCCTATAAAATTATCAGGGAGCATTACAATAATGTGAAGAATAAATCACCGTTGTTCTCTATACTCTTTGAGTATGTTCTCTCTGCAACCACCGGTACCGCCAACCAATTTTCAAAGATGCAACCTCATTTATCAATGCGAAACCAATATAACTGACGGTGGCTTTTCGGTCAAGGTCTCCCAGTCGGCCCTGCAAGTCACCTGGCACATGAGCTCATTATCCGACACCTAGAGTGCTCCCCGATGCTAGACCAAACTTCTGGGCAACGTATATGAAAGATATAACTGGGTCGAAGATATAAGGAGCCCGAGTCTTGAACTGCAGACGACCCCGAGGATTCTACGGGTTGTTTATTGTACCTACCTGTGTAGCCACTTATCCGAATACTGAAGCCCTAGGACGTGTTGTGATTGATTGGCAGCTAGGCGCGGTAGATACATATACCAAAATACCCGGTCTATTTGCCAGATTAGTTGCCTGCCCCGGTGGCCGAGTTGGTTAGCGTAAGCGGACCCCTTACTGCATGCGGCGAGTGGCCACCAGAGGCTCCAGGAAGGTTCGTTGTTCGAATCCTGGAGTTGATGGCGCGTCATGAAGCGCTGGTCTACCCCCTTTTTTTTTTCTCTCACTCACTCTCTCTTTTCTTCTCTCTTTCTGTCTTGACTTTTTATATTTTCTCATCTTTTTGCTCAGCCCGACTGTCATTGCATAATTGAAGAATATATCAGTAAGATCACGACGCATAAGTCGACGGACCTGTGCACTTCTATATCGTAGCTCGTGGTAAGGTCGATCCCAGCGGCGATACTAACCTTCTGCAACAAGCCACTCGAGATAAAAAAGTGAACTATGACTTGGGGAAATATGATTCAATTGAGTAACTAGTTGCAATCCATCAGGGAGGGGGTGAGTACCTAGGATACCGAATTCCAGTGCGGATTTGATGACAATGCTCGAGGAACGTCAATATATGCTCGAATATAGCCGTCCAAGATAGAAGCTAGCCTTAATGAGACATGGCCATTATATCTCGAACTATTATTGACCAAATTGGATAACAGAGCTGCAGCTACTGTAATTTAGAAGTACTCAAATAATCAAGCACAGAAAATCCATCCTTGCGTAAAGCATCCTCTTGGAGTGCGTTCCCGGCCCAATAGTCGAAAAAAGTTGCATTTTTTAGGTGCTGGTCCGTTGCGTATGGGCATACCGCCAGTCTGGCAGATAATACGGCCTTCAATTCGTGTGTCTGATACATGACAGCTTAATGGCCAGCCATGGTTACTTGGCAAGTCTGTTTCAGCCTCATTATCGCTTGGCCAGATGTAGACGGTAATTTCAGATCTTCCAGGCGATGATGGCTCTCCCTGACCCCGAGGAACGAAGCAAGTCGTTGGCAGCTAGGCATCCGAGGAGATGTGGCACGAACTGTTCCAGCACTCTGGATATCCCACTCGGGACAGCGATTGCTTTCATTAACTATCGCTGACGGATGGGGCGCTTTCGAGCGGGGAACAGGGCTGGTGGGTTCTAGGCGAGAGCAATTAAGCACCAGATAGGAGCTTCGATACTCAAGGAGTGGTGCCTGTTACCTTGTGCGAGATTATGGTCGGAATTCCCACCATGAAACCGAGTCCATGATCGAATTTCTCATATCGGGCAGTGTATCATGACTATACTGAAGTGGCTAGCACTGTCATCGATTGTATATTGTCCCTTGTCAGTATTGTCCGCTAGACTTGACGAAATAGAAAGAAGGATCCCACATAAAAAGATATATATAGATACAGATACGTTAGAGAGTCCAGAATTCTGAAGCCACGGGATACTTTCTTGACAATGAGCTATACGCCTACGAAATTGTATTGCGTTAAAGCTTTTCAAAATAACGAAATCTCACGTACTGAAAGCCTCCTTTCCCATTATGCCATGGTTTGAGAGTCCTGTTGTTTCCCAGGTCGACAGTCCGGTTGATGAAGTGAAGTTTGTCCTCCGGGAACCGGATGCCCCCGTCCGTATTTTCTATTTTGTTAGCATGATGCATTTTTGCATGTGCATATGCATGGCTAACTCACGTAGCCACAATTCATCCCACGCCGATTCAAGTTCCGGGGTTGGCAGCCCTCGATATTTGGACTTATAAGCAAATGCATTATTTGGCTCTATAATCTCATACTCAATTGCCTCATCTGCAGGAGCTGTACCGTGATGGCAATGTTAACTTCCCGTCACGTCAGTTTCGTACCAACTTACACCAGATTGTATTCCGCATTCTGAATCGGTGGGCTTCTTCGTGACGAACGCAATCAGAAGTCCCAGCAAGCAGATGAGAGAAGGCAAGATAGCACCAGATAGGAATGCTATAAGCTTTCGATATGACTGTATGATCGCTGCGGCACGATCTTCAAGATCCACATTTTGCCCTTTATCGGCTTTCTCGAGGAGATCTTCTGACGAATCAACTTCCTGGTAGACCGCCTTCTCCCTCGTATTCCACCTGGAGGTGATATCCCTCAGGTCCTCTATACTCTTGCCCGGAGTACGACGATATGGTGGTAAGTGTGCAATCAGAGATAGTTCCTATTCGGGAACAAGGTACGTGAAGGGAGACGAAGGTAGCTATGTCGACAATCGTTCAATCAAGCTGAAGTTGAACGCATAGTATAGCTCGATTTCTTGAAGTACAAGGGTAGATGAACGCCACAGTATGGCTTACAGGTTAAAGGTCGCCGGAGATAGTTTCATTGAGAGTATCATCAATCGATGCAAAGCAGGGATGTTTCCCTTGATGCTGTAATGGTTAGTAAACGAATACGTGTCTGTACGTTTGGCCATAGTGGAGTATCTGAAACGGACCTTCCCTTCCGAGCAATCTCGCTTCAATACGACAGCCACAGCATGGATTCAATAGTCTTATTCTCGAACACCTTCAACACTCTTCCAGCTATTTCGCTATCGGAGCATGAACCGGCGGTGCTGAATGCCAAATTGTGAGGTAGAGTGTCCATGCCAAGCGTCCTAAGGCATGAATGAAAGAGCTAATTATTCAGCTCTCCTCCATCGAGATACAGTAAGAAAACTAACATACAGAGATATACACGACGCCATCAAGCAGAAACATGTCGTTACTGTTCCCCCGTGATCTCGCTGCTGTATGAAGCTTGACTTCAAGCGATGCAGAGCTAAGTTTGTAATGGGGAGGTGGTTTCGGTACAGCGCGCCTGTGAGAAGATACGAGAGGATGCAGAGTATGCATCGCATAGACTTCTAAGAGTATGCTGGTCTCGATGTTCACATCATAATTTCGTAATTCGGCCTTAGTATTACGGAGCAAGTTGAGCACACATACCCTCATCCGCCCAGGTATGTGAAGATAGGCCCAGGGAAGACTGTCGGATCGATAATATCCATCTCCTCCAACCTTCAAGATGAAAGCTACTTTCACTGCTTTCGTCAGTCTCCTCACTGCCGGTGCTCTTGCTGCCCCTATCAACAACTCTGACTCCTTTAACTACCACAACAACATCAACAATGCGGCCGCGGTGGTTGATGCCCGCGCTGGCGGTCCCAACTCTGACTTGTTGAACTACCACAACAACATCAACAACGCATCCACGGCCAAGGACGTTGAGGAGAAGGAGACTCTTGGGCTTGAGAATGATTTGTTCAACTATACCAACAACATAGACAATGCGTCTGATGTCAAGGAGCTTAATGATGAGTTTAACTATCACAACAACATTGATAATGCTGTCGCCGTCACTGATGCAGATGGTAAGTGGTTTAAGGAGCACATGCGGATAAATGTCACTGTTGAGGAAGCTTATCCAAACTAATAATGGATTACAGGAACCAAAGTGATTCTCTCAAGCCCGTACAGCGACGATGTCAACACTGCTGATCCCAAGAGCATTCTGGGCGAGTAAGAGTTTCTGCCCATACCTTCTCTCGCGTGACGACATGAAATCACCAGGTGGCAGGCAGGAATGGGCATGATGGATATAGTTACCAGATAGGAATGATACACGAGGTAATGAGAATAAGTTCTGACCTGACGCTACCTACCGTTGAAGAAATATTGAACTAGTCAAATTCCTTGCTCTTCGTTCTCGAATTACATGTCTTAAAAGCGGCAAGAGCGATATCGCTCGCCTCGACTTTCTTGGTCACCAAGTCTGCAATATCTGCTAACATACCTAACTTATTCATTCCGTGATGTGGGGGTATAGTCATCCGGTCATACATGCTTTTAAACTCATTCTAGTTGCTTCGAAGGAAGTATGGAACGAATCTTTTCCGCGAACAAGACCCTGGAACTGGAATTCTTCCAACCCATGTCTAAAAAGTCTACCGTCTTCTCATGTAATTGTCCAATAAGAAGCGAATCCTTCCCGAGGGCTGAAAGTAGGTATGGTTTGGATGAACCGTTATTCCAAGAACTCTCTAAACCCATAAAAGACTGGTATAACGTTGTTGTACGTGTTAACCAAAGGCTTGACAGATGCCGGTGGTGTGCAACTCGCATGGAAGAACATTTCTTCTGGCATTTTTCCTAATAATAGGATTGTCTTGTCTAAATTTTTGTATAAGTGCTGTGCTTCTTTCCCCATTACTTCAAAAACAGGCTCTTCAGGAAATAATTATTCATATTCTAGGTGGTTAAAGACCAGACGTCCCAATTCGTCGATTGAGTATCATCAGTTCAGCCAGAATTGGAAGAATAGTCGAGGAAACTAAATAACGGTGAGGCATGTCCGATCTTCTTTCTCTTATCAGATCTCGGGTCTCGTCCGGATCACCAGGGGTTTGAGGTACCTTCCTTCCTAAATCCCACTGTTTCGCTGCAACAAAATGGATCTTCACAGAAAAGGACCAAGTGAACCAAGAAACACATGCCTTGAGAGTTCCCGACACCCAATCTCGTGAACTAAGCAAGTGCAACTGCTTACTGTGAGACCAAGCCGCCATGGTCGCAGTCTTCCCTCAAGACTTCAGTCTGGGCTTTGTTAGTTGCTTGGCAGATTCGCGATCATTGCTGGCAGATATAAGGTGATGCGGGGCAGCCTGAATAGTGTTATCAAAGGTTTTATTCTGGATTACAAATGTCTCCTTAGAAGTAAGTGAAGATGCCGTTGAAACAGCTTTCTCCAGATCTCACGAGGGTTGCCGTAAACATAGAACTATGATGAAACATTAAACCTGACTCAAGCTCTCTATGGTAGTAGGCGTGCGTATGAATCGATGCGATAAGTAAGCCGTCCTGGAGAACTTCAAGAAACATGCTTGCATGCACATATACATCTGTAATCACGATTCACTAGGCTCCTTGGCACGATGCACCTCTCGATCTGACCTCCTATAGTGGCCTCTTGGTCTGCAACCACATACATGTTACGACTTATAGAGATAGATGAGTATTGGTCATCCGAGGTTGGCAGTTGCCTAATAGCAAGCCGAACACTAAATCCTCTCTGGTCACAATGGGCGCTTGAGGCATACGAGGTAATGATGAATATTGGGGGAACGGATCCATTCACGATCTGGCGACATTGACATACCTCTCACTCCAAAGTCATTCCACGTTCACACATACAACCGCCATTGCGCGGGTGGACAAAAATGTCATTCCCCATCAGTCCTCAGCCTTCAAAAGGTATATACCACAGACTACGTCTCTCAGAAGAGAAGATGGTGACAGACCCTGACGACATCATCGGCCATGAAACACTCATACCATCACAGCGTCCATCCCGGCACACCATCATAACATATGGATTAATAACCCTCCTAACCATATCACTCATCATCCTATCAACACTCTACCTCCAACTGCTGCGACAGACTTCATACCCCCCTTCATCATCCTCACCACCTGCGCAGCCTCTCCTCACCTGCGGCCGCACAATCGCCGAGGCCCGCCAAGCAAACTGTACCTTCGACCGCCTGACCAAGACCTGGCTCCCCGCCGCATGACCCCGTTCCTACGAGACAGAATTCCTCTCATGGCCAGCCTTGCACAACATGTCCGACTGGCGGTACTGGACAAACCTGTCCCTCTCAACCGAGATCACAGATGAGGACATGGCGCTCGTAGTAGAAAGACCGCGTTCTGAGACAGGCTGGGTGAGCACGATCCGGATGCATCTCGTGCACTGCGCCTACGGGCTGATGCAGCGCTCCGGTGCTTTGGATGCTGGGGACAGGCTCGATCTGGCTACGTCGCCGTTGGATCATACGAAGCACTGCATAGAATTACTTTTGCATTCCGCTATGCAGGATCCAGCGATCGATGCGCCGGTCTAGAAGGGGACGGTCATACTTGGCGCGTGTTAGATTGGATAGAATGATTGTTGAAGTTGAAAGCTTGTAATGCCATATTGCCATCAGACTCGAACTATAACTTGATAGATAAGTTGGCGCTATCCAATCCAACAGCGACGCCCGTCACAACAGCGGCATATCCAAGCAAAATTGCTATACTGACAGGCGGACTGGTATCCAGTGTAGGAACGGTCATATTGACTAACCCAGTCATCAAATTGGCGACAAGGAACACGGCAAGGCCATTCCGATTGTAGGCACGTAATATCTTGCTTGTAGCGTTCTCGTAAGCCTCCTGTTCCGATTTGACATCGGTGGCATTATGAAATGCAGGAAAAAAGATGGTCTCCACCAGGCAACAGGCCAGGAGCTGTGCTGAATTGAAGGCGGCGATCCACAAGATGTAAGGCAGGTTAGCCAAACGCCGCGACACATCGAGTCCGGCGCCATAGGAATAATTGGTCGTCAAAAAGTAGAGTGCTGTCCAAACGGCAGACCACACCCCCATAGTCATCAGCAGAGTGATCCGCTGGGTGCCGCTGTTGGAGCGGCTGTGAGGGTTGATGCTCCTAGGCAAAACAAACATGCCCATGTCCTGGCCAGCCAGGAAGATGGCCAAATATCCCACAAAGCTGCAAATGCCTTCCCTGTTCATGGAAAAGAGGTCCGTACGCGGCGCGATCAGTATGAAGGATTTAAGTGAGGTGCTTTCCAGCGTAGCTTGGTACAAAACTCCCAATATGAGGGCGAGAGCAGCATAGGAGGGAACAATTCTAAGGACGGACTGGAAGAGGGCGACGAAAGGCGGCAAGAAGCCGAGGGTGAAGAAGAAGTTCCAGTGGACGCCATACTCAGTGACATGCTCGGCGTAGTCAAGCCCCTTGACGCTAAGCAGACGCACAGCACCCAAGACGAGGAGCGGCAAGGAGTGGCGCATAGAAGCGATCAGTCTGTTGGCTAAGGGAGTGGTGCGCCCCTCGGCGCGCTGTTTCAACCATGGGCGGGCAGCGACGATGCCGGCGGAAAAGACAAAAGAGCCAACACCCAGATCCATCAGCGAAGTACCCCAAGTCTCGACCTTGGCGAAGCGGCGGGGGAAGATGCGGAAATCAACGGCGAGGATGGCGAGACAAGTAGACACCATCATCATGGCGCGATACGTCGTGACAAAGGGCTTGACGGACAGAACGTTCAAGCTACGAGCACCATCATTGTTGACGCCCTGGTTATTCGGGGGCAGCTTGGGCCGCTTCTTGGAGGCATTATTGACAGGAGGGAGGGCATAAATGAAGATGGCGGGTGCGAGGACGGCGCCGCACAGGAGGAGCGGAGAGGACGCATAGAGGGTGATGGCGAGCAGGGGTACGGTAACATTGACCAGGAAGTCGGCGACGAGGCTCAGGGGTCGGTAAGGTTTGAAGAAGGAGAGACGAGACTGCAGGACACACCAAAGGACAAAGGCAACCTGTGGCAAACAAAACGGGCAGACACGATACGTCAGCTATCATCAGACAGACAAGGACAGAAAAAGGGGAGTGAGGGATGGATGGAATTCCACATACAGGTGCTACAGATGTGACGTAGTTAATTTCAGATATAGGTCCTCCCGATAAGTTGGACACAAAGTCCTCCTTTAGCTGTTTGTAGCTTGTTGTCGCATTATTACTATTGGGATTATTAGAGGTCGACATGGTTGTTGGTCGTCACTGATCAATTAAATGCTAAAACTCGAAGCGCGGGCGCAGGACAAGATGTGAGAGGTAATATGAGATCTATCGAGAATCAGGAGACATGGTGACGCGAGATATGCTAAGTAATGGTAATATGCGATGTATCTGAACTGACTGCGATTGTGCTGGGAGTGATAGTGGTGGTGGTGGTGGTGGTGGTGGTGGTGTTTAAAGACAGCTGGAGATTTAAAGATGGATGGAGACGTGTAAAAATCCGTGGCTCGACCCGATCCCTGCTATAGTGGATCCCACCGCCGGCACTGGTCCTACACCGGACTCCCGTCCCCCGTCTCCTCCGGCACTTGCCATATGATATATCCCATCTTCCGCAACACCGAAAACCCACCAACAGTATTTAGTTCGTCTCTTGCTTGCTGTTTCTTGGGATAATTGAGGATAGGGTGGGAGGCTACAGCTCAGATCTCATGTCTTTGAACCCAAGCCAAGCCCCAGTCGACAGGTCATCCGCGTGGCAATTAATGCATGGCACCTTTCACTTTTGTTTGCTTCCAAACCACCATGACACGTCCCTATCTTCTTTGTCTTCAGGACGTTTGTCACACCACACCCTTCAGCTTGCTCGGTACATTTTGCCTCCTCAAAGACTAGCCAGGTTGACAGGCCTCGTGGTCCTTCGTCATCCCGAAATCTTTGACTCACACCATGTTTCAACCTTTTCTTTGATCTTGTGATGCTCAATTCAAATAATGATACAATACAACTTGTAAATACTTTAGATGGGGTATAGAGCTGCTCGTCTGCCTACCTCTGATTCTTCTCGTCTTTTCCTCCGAGCCTTTGTCTCCCCGTCATCTACCTATCTGTATCTAGGCACCTAAGCACACAAGCTTCAAGACCTCAGAATGATGACAGCACAAATCAAACTCGAGCCCCTGTGCACCGATCGTCACCGTCTCCAAGACATGGCCATACGCGCAGCCCAAGCTCCATTGACCTCACCCTCACCAATCTTCCCGACTATCAGCCCCGATTCACAGTCCCCTTTGGTCTCGAGACTAGAGAAGACTAGTCTGTCCTCCACCAACCGCTCTCCTACTTCTGATGAAGACACCGGGATAGTTCGTCTACCTCTCACGGCTAGTTACAACCAGACTAGTCTGCGCGCCCCCGATGCGTTCGTCATCGCCCGATCTATTCGTCGCTCTAGCATTCCTTCTGCTTCTGCTTCTGGAGATTGCGAAGGTTCTCCTAGAGAAGCGAAGTCTCCAGACCGCTTAACACTCCGCGCCGTCGTTCGTCCAAAGCAGTCAGAGCGGCACACATTCATGATCCAGCGCACACTGGACGTAGATGAGTTGCGGGCCGCGACAAAGAAAGTCTCTATCCCAGTGATTAAGCCGCCGCGAAAACCGCTACCAGGTCTCTCCAGTCGGCGGGCGAGCTTAAGCTCTTCTTGTCATGCTCATGCTCATGGCGTCTCAAACTCATTTCCCACTTCTCCTGGCTCAATTTCAGATCAAGCCCAACACGAATCGGTGACAGAGTACGAAAAGGTGATTCGAGACCCCAAAGCCGTGCCAATTTGTAAGTCTCAATCTTTCCAACCGTGATTCTTTTCTTACTCAAGCCCCAGAGTGTTGTCCTATGTTAAAGGCTGACCACATTACCGCCCCCCAGACCTACAACACATAGGCACATCCCTCCCCGCTCTAGTCCTACTGCTGATTTCAGGGCATGTGCACCGCGGCGACGTAGTCTATGTGCCCGTGCCCCACGCCGAAGCATGGCACCGGACAATCCGGTACGTCTCGACCGGCCGAGGCGAGCTCCTCACCCCGGCTGTGCGAGAGAATATCTTGTACATGGGCGGTAAAGTTTGACTTTGGTTTGTACATGGTGAAGATAGAGGTGTTAGAGGAGGTATGGTTTCTAGAATAGTGTTAGAAGTTGGTGTATCATCTGTATTAACACCGAAACTGGAATTGTACAGCCAGTTTGAAGAGACATTTAAAGGATATTGGTCAAACCCCTTTCGATCCCCCCTTGCGCCCGGACCGTATGTGCCGAATTACCATTGAAATGCCGATTGATCAAGTTGATAACTGAAGTCCTGTCCCATTCATAGCACAAGCATGGTCTCATCGCTTTACGAACTCAATATAGCATGTGTGATCCTGTATGCCAAGTAAGTACTAAAACTATAGCGAACAATCAGGTAATCTCCACCTACCGATATCTTGTCAAACGTTTCATCATAGTTAACCTCGGTGCGTGTCGTGATACCGGGACTGACACCGTGCTGTCGTTGCTGCAAGCAAGTAATATACTCCCTGTAAATGGCAGCAACCAACGTATTCATCTCAGCCATTGCGAGACTTGGTAGCCAAAGTTAGCGTTAGCAACTTCCATATACCTAAAAAGATTGCCGGACTTTTATCATGATTTAGGTACTCACTGCAATCCAATACACATCCGGCCTCCACTAGAAAAAGCCCAAAACCACTTCTTCATCTCTCCCACATCACCACCCATCTCACCGAGCCACCGCTCCGGTCTGAACGCCCCCGGATCGGGGAAGACACTCTCGTTCCGGTGCAATGTATACGGCGCAATACTAACCACCGTCCCCGCAGGGACTTCATACCCATCAATCACAACATCCTCAAAAGGGCATGATCTCGGTTCCGGGCCCGGAAGCGGAGCATGCAGTCTCAAGGTCTCTTTGATGATTGCATCGAGGAACGGTAGTTGGTCTGTGATTTCTACTGCAGGAATCCCGTCTTGATTCAAACCGTTTTTGAGCGAAGAGATAGCGTCGACTTCATCGATGAGTCTTTTCTGATACCCTCTTACTATGTTCTCAGGCCGAGAGAGCTGCCAGATCAGGAACACCAACGTATCGCTCGTCGTATCGATACCGGCGAGGAAATGATCCGCTGCTTCGCTGGCGCAGTCTAGACTATCGAGTTGTTGCCCCTTGCCGGATAATTGGTACTCTCGAAGTCTTTGGACGATCGTCCCTTCTTCCGAAGCAAGTAGTCTCCCAGCGTCGGCATCGGCTTCGAATCGTTTCCAAGCGTTGAGAGCGCGTTCTTGTATCCCCGTGTACGCCACAGGCTTGGTCATGGGAAGCAGACCCAATGCCGTAATCACTCTCTCCGTCCATCCCGTCCTGGTGTATGACCAGCGGTTCAATCGCGTTAGGTGAACTTCAAACCAGCTGAGTAACCGTCGGCGGGGATGGAAAACATCTTCTAGAAGAGCTCTACTTTCAGCGTCCCCGTGTAGAGCTCTGGTGGCGCCGTAGTTGGGTCCATATACGAAGCCCGTGATGCTATCCATGCTGAACCAGTGAAGAATCGGGAAGATATCCAGTGCCAGTGCCAGTCCTCCTTTCCCTTCCCTCCTCTCCCCGAGAAGGTTCAGAAAAGCCCGAACATTCCCCTCAATAACTCTCTTCGCCACCCCATTACTCGCTAAAACCGAACTTTTAGAATAGGGATGAGCAATAATCTTCTTCCGCTCGCCATGCATCTTCGCGCTCTTAAAAGTGAACATGTTCTGCCTGCCATAATTATCGAACTGCCGATAAAACTCGGTTCTCTCAAATCCCGATCCAGCTCCGTAGATAGTCCGTAAGGCGGAGAGGGAATTGAAAGATATCTCGTTGGGACCGACGCGGACCGCGGATCCATATCTTTGATGTAGTGTGTTGATGATGGCGGTCCGTTTGCCGGTGTAGTCGGCGTATGCTAGGCGCCATTTTGTCACGGCGAAGGATCTGGGGCCTGGAAACTTGCGGAGGGTGCTGGGTACGAGTGGCACGTAGAGGAAGTGGGAACATGTGAGGAAGAGTATGCAGACCCAAAGGGCCAGGATTTTGATAAAGGCATAGTCCAGCATCACTTGAACTGATATTCTGGGTTTCAACTCGACTTGCGCACTGATTGATGGTCTATTAGATATGATCCATGATAACTCGAGTCATTGAGCCGTGTGTAATGTAACCAGTACATAGAAGTGGTGTTTCCTATCTTCTGCTGTATGTTTATCTCAGGGAGGGGCAGCAACATAGCTGAGGTCTACGACGGCCAGACATGACTTACAAGGTCTTTTTATCTCCGATATTTGGACCTCACCAGCAACTTGGTCCATATCAACGAAAGAGAGTATAATGTAACCTGCGATTACCGAATGTAAATTTTGATTGAATGGCACTTCAAGCGATGACAGGTCCTGATGATTGCTGGAGGTCGCATTTTGATTCGATGGCAACGAGGGCAGTGCTGCATCAGATAAACAAGAACGGAGTGTCGGCGTAGCACTCATGTTGGCATTGTTAGTTCCCCGCGATGCATGTGCCATGGAATATTACGCATTGTCATTAATTGGGTATTTACGTAATGCGACGCAAGGATATAGTGCACCCGCTCGGGGTCAAAGATGGAATCTCCAACTACGCACAGTCTAGTCAACTTCTTCGTCATCGGGCAGCTCTTCAAACCGTCCCTCTTCTACAGCCGTCCGCATGGGATTTTCAACTGATATGACGCCATTGGCTCTGAGTCTGTGTTCGAGTTTAGCATAGTTCACGGGGGAAGAATACGGGACGGACAGATATGGATTTGAACTAACCTCTCGAAAAGAACAAACAATCTCTCAGCCTCCCTCTCTCGTTCCTCTTCCGTCATTTCGGGGCCCTCAATCGGTCTCTCCGAGTCCAGGAACTGGCCAGTAACGGGGTTGATGGGCCGACGGCCTTCCTCATTGCTGAACGCCTCATCGGCGCTCGGCGGAATGGGAATGTTCCTGTTGTAAAGGAAACCGGAGGCGAAGCCATACCCTACATTCTCCACGAACTTGCCGGCATCCTGATCCGACAGGTCGAACAATAGCAATGAGATGGTATCTCGAAGCTCGGGCGATGTGGCGTTGGTCGACGTCTTCAGGAGCCAGGATGGCAATGAAGCACTTCTCCCCAAGACCTCATTCCTATCCGCTTCGGTGGGCAGAAGCTTCTGACGCATCGAGGTCCGGACGCCTGAAGGGGCATGTTCGTGAAGGACACGAAGCACGCCTAGAAGAGGCGGAATGGTGGGTTCAAGGCTAGTTTCATCATAAGCGGACCTCGAATCGGAGAGGAGGTTTATGAGGCGGTTCGACAGGACACAGGGGTCTACCTCGGGGAAAAAGGCTGCCTGCACGTCTTTGTCGCCAAGGTCCAGGTTGGAGAGTGCATTGACAAGAGGGCCTATAGGGGGATCTAAAGGTTTGGCAGGTTTAAAGGACGCTTTGCATAAGAGGGACACAAGATGAGGGATGGCGGGAGTAAAGGATGGCCTCTTGTCTTCGCAGAAGTGGGTGACGTTGAACAGCAGTTTGGCCGTCTCAACGAGGCTCATTTCCTGCATCGGGTCTGTTGTCGAGGCGTTTTCGGAGTAGTATTTAGCTTGACGCTCGAGGTTCTTGCAAATGGAGTCGGCTAGCTGATGCTTGTTGATGAGATCGACAAGATTGACGCTGGTGCCGTATGTGAGAAGAAATATAAGTCTCGAGATAAGAAATTCATCGTCGCGACCGTCATTCTTGAGTTTGTCGCAAGCTTTTGGTTCGTAACCCAGATCGACAAACATTTGTCTGCATTTCGAGTCTAGGAAGAGAGCGTTACATAGCACACGCAAAGCATTTCTTGATGTGGTACTGGAAGAGCTGTTGAAAGCGTGTCTTGTGAGCATCTCGATGCCCTAGGATTTGTCAACATGTGCGATGAATATGAGGGACTGACTGACCTCTTTAGCAAAGATGGGGCCGGCGTCGCGTGGATCGCGGCCGTAAATCTTTAGCTCTTCTAAAGCAGCATCTCTTTCTGTAGTATTTTCTTGTCAGATAAGGATCAACAGAGAAGCTGAGAGAAAAAAGGAGTGTACCTACGTTGTGGAGGAAGGTTGGCAGCGCTGAGATCCTGGCGCAACTCGTCGACTAGGGCTGTGACGGCAGCCAACTTAGCTGTAAGGCGGTCAACACCGCCATTGCCATCAATATAGTTAGTCAAAGGGAGCTGATCACACCTCTTCCCGATAGGACAGCGGCTTGAGACAACTGCTCGTTGGTTGCCATGAGAGGAGATGTGTTATGTGTAACTGGTATTGATTCAAAGTCAGTGCTGATCCGGCGTCGTAGTTGGAGGATGAGGGAGATGCACCCAAGTAGGGACGAGTTGGTTTTCGGGAGTGTCGACCGACATAGAATGAAAGACAATTGATAATATTTTATAAGAAATATATCAAGAGGATGCTCTTCAGTTCGAGTCTCACATCATTGTCGATCCCAAGAAGGATGTGGGATACCTGGTTGTACTGTATATTTCACAGGTGTTTTACTGTGCTATCTAACTTGCCTGATACCCAGGTCGCCCAGTATTTCTAGGGTAAGCGGGCATGTGGGTAGGATCTGGTAGGTAAGGAGGTTGGGATTTTGGAGATGGGATTTGGTGGGATGGGAAAGTGGTACCCAGTGCAGAGGGCAGTTACCACACCTATATGAAGTCATCGGGACACGGTGTCATAGACCCTCTTGACTTTTGATCATAACATCATTAATCCACCTAATTGAACCACATCCATTATTCTTCGTATCAGATTCTAAAAAAGACGTGATGCTCTTTAACAAAGGTGGGGAAGCGCGTCGCGGTTCAATTTATTAGTACTGCGCGGGTGGTCGCGTTGTGACAACTATCCCGCGTTTAATGGGATCAACTAAAATTGATGATCCCAGTCAAAACCCCAGTCACTTTACAATTGCATCTTTGAATTCGAGACACCCAACCACCATCTAATCAATTACTACTAACCGCACTTTTTTGTACTATTGCATTCTACACTTCTGTCTCTTCTAGTTCATCTGTCTGATCGTCTTTGTCTCTCTCTCTCTCTTCTACTTAACATCCAGCTGCACGCCTTCGATTTACCTGTTCGAATCCCACACCAGCTTCAACACATGATCTTAAGCCGTCAACCCCGTCGTTCGTGTTCGTGTGGTGGACTTGCAAGCCTTGGAGAGGCCGGCTTGCAGTCATGCTAGCATCATCCTCAGGAGCATCAGCAGGTCTTGATACTCTGCCAACACGACCCCCCACTCCGCCTCGTGAGAGTCAAGCCCGGAACCGCCATCCTCTGGCCTCCCACATCACCCTTCAGACACCCCCGGGACACTCACCCGACTCAGCCCCTTCCACCAAGACAGGCAGGAAGAAGGTCGAGTTCACTGTCCACGCCGAGTATCGTGACCCTCCCACCTACCAGGGCAAAGAAAATGCCCACAAACAATCAACTCCCGTCTCAGCTCCATCGTCTATTGGTGTCGAGAGGCCACTCAAGTCTATCCTGAAGCCCACGTCGAGTCCCAACCCCCCGAACCCCCTCGACCCTTCCTCTGCCCACCTCGAACCCCACGAGAACATCTCTCTGGCCACCATGCTTGAGTCTACCATCCGCCACCTCGCCGGCTCCGACCGCGCCAACAAGATCGACGCCTACACCATGCTGGTCCGCTCCCTAAAAATCTCTAACAATCTCCCCGACCGCATTGCCCTGCAGACCAAGATGACCCTCTTCACCCAGTTCATCCAGCGCGATGTCTCAACCCCCCAAGAACCCTCCCTCGTCAACCACGCCCTCACCCTACTCACCACCTTTCTGCACTTCCCCGCCATCGCCTCCACCATCGCCCCGGACTTCGGCGTCTTCATCGTCGACCACTGCATCAAGATCTTCGAGGATGAGTCAGCTCCCAAGGAGGTCGTCCGCCATCTCATGCAACTCCTCGCCTTGCAAGATTTCCCTCCCAAGGTCATGACCTCCGATCGCGTCAGCAAGCTCATCTCCGCTCTGCACAACCTCGAGAACCACATGAAGGGCAAGAGCATCATCATGTCTCGCATTCTCGTCTACCGCAGACTCGTCAGGCAGTCCAAGCTCCACATGGCCACCCACACTGACTGGCTGTTGGATTTGTTCACTGACATGTTGAGCACCATGCCTCAGATTCGCGATGCTGCCATTGCTCTGGGCATGGAGGCTAGCTTTACCCTTACCAAGGAGAAACAGCTGACCAAGAAAGTCATGGAAATCCTTCATATGACCGCCGACGAGAAGCGCTACATCGAGTTCTATATGGAAAGACTTATCGACATGACCAAGGCCAAGTCCGAGATGGCCGCCGTCCCTCAGATTTGGAGCGTCGTTGTCCTCATGCTGAGATGCCCACTCGATAGATGGGAATTCTACAACCCATGGCTAGAGATCATCCAGCTGTGTTTCAACAGCGGCGATGTGCCTACCAAGACGGAGGCCAATTACGCCTGGGGTCGCCTAGTGTATGCCTTGCATCTTCATGACTCGTCCTTCCACAAGATGGCCCCAACTCTATGCAAGCCCTTTGTCAGCCAGCTCAAGAGAAAAGGAAGACCACTCGACGAATACCGCAAAGTTGTCCTGGGGAGTCTTTGTAATCTGTACTACTATGCCTTCAAGCCCAACTCCAGTTCGACTGATATTGAGTACTATTGGGATAATTGTGTCCAAACCTTGATCCGAACCCTGGCATTTCCCGAGTCAACCGCGAAATCTTCTGAGAGGGCGCAGCTTCAGTCTGCCGAGGCCGTGACCCAAGCCACCATAATCCTTCACGGCTTATTCGACTCTTCTACTGTTCGATTATGGAAGGAAGATCGGATAGCAGAGAGCGCTCTTGCCAGGCCGGACCAACTACCAGCCTTAGATCCCAAGTGGATCAGGCGAAACTCACCTCGTGTATTTGCAGTTGTGGAACCCATCATCCTTAAGGGCCTCCTGGATCTGGCTGATGCTAGATCCAACCAATCTAAGCTCTGGAAATCTCTTGTTGCCGCTGTTGCAAGTGCTGCGGCTAAAGAGGTCAAGGTATCGACCGACACAGCAACCTTCCTCGGGCAAGCTTTAAGTCTGCTCATGAGGTTTTGGTCCGATGGTCTCGGTGAGGTGGCAGCCTCGTCGCCGGAAACCCAAGAGAGATTCTTGCGGGCTGCAGAGACCTACCTCAGCACTATGATCTCGGCACTTGGCCATTTGCCTTTCACCGAGAAGCTTTTGACCATGAACAAGCAAAACGTTTTGATACCCATAGCAACGCCTTCCCATCGCCAGGGAAAGGGCCATGGCCTGACGCGATCACCACTCCATCACCTCTTCTCCATCTTATCCGCCTTACCTCCGGGCATATCTGATGGAGAGGCATTCTCACATTTAACGCAGACGGTTTTCGAGCCATTTGTTCCCACTCGCTCTCTCCGAGCTAAGCGAGATTTCGTCCAGGAACTGACCCGACTTTTAAATACTGAGGGACCATCACCCTACGGTCCTTGGGTGTTCATTGCTGATATCCTGTCAACATCTTCCGAGCTGAATCAGTCCAGCGTATCGACGACTGACTCGTCAAGTCAGCCACCAGTCGGTCATGAGTTCCGCGAGATGGTCAAGCACCTCGAAAGGGGCGTAAGCTCTACACCGCAACTACCTTGGGATAGATGGCTTGCCTTTTTCAATTCCGTGGTCGCACAGGCTACTGAGGTGTCGGGTGAAGCTGGATGCGCTGTCGCAGTTGTCGAATCGCTAGCGAAGGCCATACTGGAGAATTTCCCCGCGCATTTGACTTCTATCAGCTCGAACATACTCCGTTATGGCGTCTGTCTAGTGTCAGCTGCCAAACAGCCCCGGGATCGTCAAGCTCTCGATGCGGCAAGACAACGTCTATGGGGAACATCTGTGGCAGGTTCTAGATCGGCCTCCTTCGACCCATTCGATTATTTGTATCGACTAGCAATTCGTCTACTCGAAATTTCGTACACCAATTTCGACCAGGTCGATGACGATAGCCTTGTCCCTTTCTTGAAAGAGGCCTCCAACTTCTTGTCGCGTTGTAATAATATTCTTGTATTCAAATCTCTTGCTCTTCTACAGCACGGCCTCGGTCTGTGGATTCAAGACCTGGAAGGGCGGTTCAGTAGTAAGAATCGCCCAGCTGTGAACGAGGCGGTATGTCCAGCATCCCCTTATCATCTTATCATGTGAATTGCCGCTTATCAACTGTCTGCGTAGGTCGAAGAGCTTTGGGATCGAATCTGCACCCTTTTTGCTGACGCAACACTTGAAAATTTCCAACTTGATGCCATAGAAGAGTTGCTTTGCTGCGCATTTAAGTCCAAGCATCGACATATTGTCAACAACGCTGTCTTGTTGTGGAACCGAGGATTTGAACAAGCCGACAGTATAGAATACCCCGGGTTACTGAAAGAGGTCCTACTTTCCATGCGTCCATATGTTGATATCGTGCTCCCAGGACTCGATACCTCAATGTATGAGTCCAGCGCTCCAGGGCCTTCATTTGTGGAATCCCAGGATGATCTCGAGCTGCCGAGTGCTTCGGCCAACTCTGTCAACCATACGGTTTCTCGAGTTGAAGGCATTTCATCATCGAAAGGCTCTAAGGGTTCGGCAACTCCCACACCAGACCCAACACCTTCTATAGGACGTCTTAAGCCTGACTCTGCACGGAGCAAGTCTAGCACCAAGTCAGCTAAGCGAAACAAAACGCCAAAGTTACGCCACGATGACTCCCAAATTCAGTTCGCAGCCATAGATGAGCGGTCTCCCTCAAACTATGCTGCAGAATCACAGGTTCTCACAGATCGTCAGAAAGAGGTTCGAGATAGACAACTAGAGAACGCTGTCTTGTTTCCGTCAATCCGATCGAGTCCCAGGCTACAAAAGGATAAATCCAACAATAACTCTCGACAGCCCACGCCACAGGATAATGCCCAAGGCGCAACACCCAAGGCGAATCGCAGTTACGATTATGTGTCGTCAACTCCGACTCCCCGACGTGGCCACGCCTCGCTTATTGAGGAAGACCATGAAATGACTGATGATATTCCTTCATCCCCTCCTGAGCCGAGACGGAACCTGTTACCTGAAATGCAATCGCATTCTAGGGGTACCAGCATACTAGATGACATGCCCATCTCATCATCTCCCATTTCCGGCTCCCCCATCGTGAGACCATCTCGTGCAGCGCGCAGGGAGAAGGAGATATTAGAGGCTAGAAGTTCTGCCTTCATTGAAGAGTCTTTGAATCGGGCAGTCGCAAAGGCAACTCCATCAACCACGCCGAATCGCAACCAAGACCAAGCAAAGACGGCACCTAATGGACAGCCCCAAACCCCATCGGCTCTTGTGGCCCCGAAACCACAGGAAACCGCGAGATTAGATAATGACAACTATATGGATGCAGTGGATAGTCCTGTGCATCCAGCTCCTGCTACTACTCTTGCACCACACCATGGGGAAGAAGATGAGGTTGTTGATTACCAAGGCGACGTGTCATTCGCAATGAGTGATGGGGAAGAGCGTAGCATGGCTCGCCTGGTCATCGAGCTCGACTCTAGGAGATGTGATCCTCTGCCCGACTATGACACGTCCTCACCTGAGAAGCCAAACGTGAAAGAGGCTACCGAGGAGTGTATCACGGTAAATACTGGATCGGACCAACCACGAAGACGTTCAATAAAGGGCCAAACGAGCCATTCATCACCCATGATCCCATCAACTCCTCTGGAACCAGACGAGTCGCAATCATCAGGGAAGTCACGAAGAAAACGGAAGCGGATTTCAGATAGAAAACAACGGAACATCGGCAAGAGACGTCGTCATTCACCAGCTGAGGACGAGGAGGAGGTTGAGAGCAGCCAGTTACCTCCATTGCCTCAGACAGAGCATGAACAACCTGCAGATATCGATATGGATGTAGACGAAAAAACGCACAAGGCCACAGCAAATGGAAGTATTGACGATGAGAATCGACAGGGCTCACCTGACCTCGGACATAATATCAGCTCAGATCTTGATGACGAGGGAAGCATGGCAGCTGTCAACCTGCAGTTGATCACAGAGGCATCGCAGCAGTCCGAAGCCGGACGTGTCGAGGAGAAGTATGAAGTGGATGAAGAGAAGGACAGCGCGGATGGTAGTGGGTCCGCGATGGAGAGAATCATGGCGTCACTAAAGGATGGTCTCGAAGGACTTCGTACAGCCACGCTGTCGAGAGACGAAGTGTACAAGATTGAGGATATGTTTATGGACATAAAGAAAGAACTCTACGCAGCTGAAAGTCGCAGTCGACGATGAGGGGTGGGATTACGACGTATATACATAGCTTCTGTTAAGAATGGCGTCTCAAAAGGGGTGCATAGGCACGGCGTTGAAATGAGAGCAGTATCATGCAACCTAGGTATCCAAATACAATACTTTCACGACTACATACACGTATTATCGAAGCAGACATACGTCCACCCTAGGTTTTGTTCTCTTTTTCATCCCCTTAGAATATAGATAAGAACTACTAGTCTGGACGTAAAATGAATTACCGGATTTTTGTAATAGGTCAAAGAACCTGGACGCATTAACAAGTAGAGGTTTAATGCCGAGTAATGCAGGTATCACACTTAGCTATCTGTCTTTTACGGGTGGGATGAAGGATTACTTCAGGGGTAGTGACCAATCGTGCATATCTACTCCGCACGGCTCGTGTCGACCTGGTCGCTGGAAAGAGCACGAAGAGATAACGGATGTATTGGGCATATGGCAAGCTGCTAACCCTCGACGTCTTACACCATGTTAAAGCTGGGGAAAAGCTTGATCTCCAATCAAGATATGGAACCGCCGGACATGATCAGTATTCTTAGTCCGTCATGCTCACGGCCTGCAGCACACCAATCCCTCATATCATCGCCGCGGAGAAATTATCAACCTGATAATGAGCTTTCCAAACACTGCCTATTGGATGCCATGTCCATCGTCGGTTAGCTGTTTGTTCCGACTCTTGCGCGGTACGGTGATGCCGCCCAATTGCAGCAGTTGTTGCCCGATTGCAGTTGCATGGGCAAGGGTGCAAGACCAGGGGCATCTCTGTTATCATTCCTAGACCTCCTCCTTCTGGAAAGAGGATAGTCCAAGGTCGCAGCGCGCCACCATGCAACTACCAACCATGATCATAGGTTAGAACAGGGAATAAGCTCCCTATGATAGTATGTAGCTAGGATATACGGCAACAGGGACACGCGGCATGGGGTATTTCGTTTGCGGCCATACTAGACATAAAGATGATTGAGAGACGCCAATGGAGAATGGAGGAGGATTCTCGTCATTCTCCCAGGCCTCAAGCCGCTGTCGCCCTCTCTTCCGAGCACCCCCAGTAGGTAGTCGTCATGCATCTAACCAGTCTGCTCGAGGCCGCCTCGGTCTTCGCAGCCATCGCAACGGCAGCCGTCGTACCGCCATCAAACCATGTCCTTCATGAGAAGCGTCAGCACCGCGGCCACTCCAGGCTCACGCGGCGTGCTCCCGCAGACTCCATCCTCCCCATGCGTATCGGCCTAAAGCACAACGCCGCCGCCATTGCCCAAGCCGAAGACTGGCTAATGGATGTCTCGCACCCTTCGTCGCCCAACTTCGGCAAGCACTGGACCCAGTCGCAAGTCATCGAGGCGTTTCGGCCCACCGAGCACTCTGTCGAGACTGTCTCGTCGTGGCTAGTTTCGGCGGGCATTGAACGGCACCGAATCACGCACAGTGAGAATAAACTCTGGCTGGCTTTCGATGCTACGGTTGAGGAGGCTGAGGGGTTGTTGAAGACGGAGTATTACCATGATGGCGAGCATGAGGATGATGAGAGTAATGATCAGGTCCTCGTTGGGTCTGATGCGTATCATCTCCCCGCTCACATCCAGGAACATGTCGATTATGTGACTCCTGGCGTCAAGGCTACAATGATGGATCTGAGACGTTTTCGTCGAACCACCACCACTAAGAGGAGTATCCCCACAAGCGAGAAACGCAACCCCTTGACTGGCAATAAGGCCAAGCACACATCCAAGAAACTCATGACCGAGGTTGCCAAAGCCAAAGCCGGCGCAAATGCCGTTT
Organism: Xylariaceae sp. FL0255; assembly: GCA_022578795.1. Classification (NCBI taxonomy): domain Eukaryota; kingdom Fungi; phylum Ascomycota; class Sordariomycetes; order Xylariales; family Xylariaceae; species Xylariaceae sp. FL0255. The sequence continues at coordinate 276,602 of MU388855.1, read as the reverse complement.
CCGGGGAGCTAGCCAACTGCGACGAACTCATAACACCAGCCTGCATCCGCGCGCTCTACCACTTCTCCGCGCCCTCACCGCATGCCACCGTGAGCGCAGCGAACTCGATGGGCATTTTTGAAGAAGGGGACTACTACGACCAGCCAGACCTCAACTCCTTCTTCGCCGTTTATACTCCTTACATCAAGAACGGGACGCATCCCAAGCTTGACTCTATCGACGGCGGCGTGGCACCTTTACCAGGAATGTACGGCGAGGAAAGTCCCCTCGACTTCCTCATCGCCTACCCAATTATCTTCCCGCAGACCATTACTTTGTACCAGACAGACGACGAGAATTACGCTTTAGGGTACACCGAAACCAAAGGAATCTTCAACACCTTCCTCGACGCACTGGACGGTTCCTACTGCAACTACACGGCATTCGGCGAGACAGGCGATTGCACTGTCGAAGCCTGTGCTGACCCCGTGTATCCTGACACCAAAAGCCCGAAAAAACTGCACCCGTATCTCGGCCAGCTCGAATGCGGCGTCTACGAGCCCACCAACATCATTTCTATCTCGTACGGCGTCTACGAGCAGGACCTGCCGTATTTTTACCAGGAGCGACAATGCAATGAGTACCTCAAGCTCGCTCTCCAGGGGACCACCATCGTCATCGCCTCCGGTGACACGGGTGTCGGCGGCTACAATTACGGAACATACGGCGACGGACAGTACTACGGATGTCTAGGCGCAGACGACAATGTCTTCACGCCGTCGCAGGCTTGTTCCTGTCCATGGGTCACAAATGTTGGCGCTACCGAGGTTTTCCCCGGAAAGACAGTGTTCGAGCCCGAGAGCGCTGTGTTAGTCCAGGAGCCGGGGTTGGACGGGAATTATAGTTCCTCGGGAGGGTTCTCGAATATCTTCCCGATCCCGAAGTATCAGAAGAGCGCGGTTGAGCATTACTTTGAGACGGCTGATCCGCCTTATCCTTATTATTATAATGGGGATTGGCAGAATGCTACTAATGGGGGTGTTTGTATGTTCTCTTCTCTTCTTTGGCTATGTCTGTTGGTTTTGATTTGTTTTCTCTTTCCCCCACTTTCTATCTGTCAACGGAGCTCAGGCTATTTCTATCAGAGAGCTGACATGAACCCGATACAGACAACCGCAACGGCCATGGCATCCCCGACGTAGCCGCCAACGGCTGGAATTATCCCTTTTGGTACAACGGCACCGAGAACACCATTGGCGGCACCTCCATGGCCGCGCCCATCTTCGCCTCTCTACTTAACCGTATTGTCGAGGAGCGCATCAAGGTTGGTAAAGGGGCCATCGGCTTCATCAATCCGGCTCTGTATGCCAACCCCCAGGTCCTCAACGATATCACGAACGGCACGAATCCGGGTTGCGGAACTGAAGGGTTCAGTTCCGCTGCGGGTTGGGATCCTGTTACAGGGTTGGGGACGCCGAATTATCCTAAGATGTTGGAGTTGTTCTTGAGTCTTCCTTGATTTGGGGATTGGACACTTTGCTTGGTATTCAACGCCAATAAACTTTTGATGATCTGAGAAGTGAGATGGGTATAACATGATTATTCTCGGATACAACTTCTCAAGTCCAGCTTGGATATCCGGCTAGTGATGTGATAATAATACAGACCCTTAAGAGACATTTTCTGTGAATGTAGTGAACAATGAAAATGCTGGATCCAAAGACTTGGAATGAACACTGTATCTTGACTCTATAGTCGACGTTGCTGCATATCCGGTGCATCTCAGCAGCGCAGAGGCATAGACTACTTTCTCGCTGCCTGCTTCTCCAAGACAAGATGACACTGTATACTTTTTGTTGGCCATGGTGACGATGATACAGTTGCTAAGGTAAGTGAATGTATACTCATGTGTACCTGCTTCAGTATGCCAGGACGGGATCTCGTGAATACCTCTGTGTTGATAATGACAAGTGCCTCACTGAATGTTACTTAAGGACAAAGAAACGCTTGAATTTTCATGGTTGAACATACCTTGAGTGAACATTGAAAAAAAAAAGCAGACACCCGGCGTGCTCCTTCCTGTCAGTCGCCGCAGCCTAGAATTGGATTGAAGTACTATCAGGTACTTTTTGTTGTTTACATCACCCACGCCGCCATCTGCTTCCTTTTCGAATTTTTGCCCACACCACAACAAAGCACACTACGCCGATTCACCTCGGCCACCTTCCCAAACACGACCTCCTACACCACACCCTTTTCTCACACCACTTTATTTTTGCTCCCAGCAGCATCCTCAACATCAGGCAAAAACAACACAATAATCGGCGGTGGGTAGATCATAGTCAAGATGGCTACTGTCACTGATCTCGACGATGACGTCTTTGCATCCTCTGTTATCGACGAACCTGACCATCCCGGTGGCGTCATGGCTCCTAATCCTAATGACCCCGCTCTCGAGAGTGACCTGGGTAACGACGATAACATCCCCCGTGTTGAGTCTGAGTGAGTCACTCCTTCCTACCTGCCTCTCTACTTCCTGGGCTCTTCCTATCTGCCTCAACCTCCTACCTTCATTCCCTCGCCTTCTCCCTACCCCTACTGCTCCTGCCTTCTAGAGAAAAATAAAACACTGACAAGTTATTTTCAATAGCATCCTCAATGGCGATGACGATGAGCAGGATGATGAGCCCGCCCATGCAGAGGTCGTTGTTGCAATCCAACCTCGTCGCGCTGCCATGAAGTCCGTCCTGGCTCCAGCTGCAAAGGGCAAGAAGTCGAAGGCAGCTACTACTGTTGTCCGTCTTGCTGCTGATGACGAGGCAGAGCCCGAGTCGCAGACTGCTAGTGACGGTGGCTCGTCTGTCCACGAGCAGTCCACCCCCACCCCTCGCAAGCGTGGCCGACCTGCCAAGCGCGGCGGTGCTGCCGTTGCGAAAGGCAAGAAGGTCATGACCAAGGGCGACAAAGCTGCTCAGGACAACGACACTGTCGAGGAGGAGACCACTGTTAAGGCTAAGAAAGCTACCAAGGGTACAGCCAAGTCTACCTTGCAAGACAACGACTCCGCCGCGCAGGGCAGGATCAGACTCACAGACGAAGAGATTGTCGAGCTCGCTAAGGCCAGGGTGGGCAAGGCCAAAACCACTGCGAAGAGCAGCACCAATGCGAAGAGCAACGATAAGTCACAGGGGAGCAGCACCGGCACCAAGGGCACGCAGGGTCGTGGAGGTCTCAAGCGCAAGCGAGACGACGAGGAGGGCTCATCCGAGATGGGAGGAGAAGCTGATAAGAACCTTCGACGATCCTCGCGTGCTGCGGCGGATACTGCTACGCAGCAGATCCATGTTCAGAGCAATGTAGGTCGCTCCCATCTCCATGCTAAATATTTTGTGAGATGAAATAGAAAAAACTAATAGGCAATACACAGACCAAGCTCCTCAAGGCCGCTACTGCCATGTCTTCACCCACTGAACCCAAGAAAGGCCACGGCTCCCCCGGCCGTCCCAAGAAACAGAAGACAGCAACAAGCACTCCCAGCAAGAAGAACAACGAGTTCGAGGTCGAGAAGATTCTGGAGTCGCGTCGTAAGGGAGGCAAGACCGAGTACCTGGTGAAGTGGAAGGGCTTCCGCACCGCCCAGAACACGTAAGTACTTCTCTCGCCGACACCACCGCGAGTTGAATTTTCCCCGTATCCTCTCCTATTCTTTTATCAAACCAAGTCAACTGACTGTCTATGCTTACTCCAGTTGGGAGCCCCTCGAGAACCTGGGTGGTTGCGACACGCTTCTCGAGCAATTCTTCAAGAAGTCGTGATTCTGGGAATCGATTTCGACGGGGGGCGTACTCAGGATGGAGTTGGTCTTGAACGTTTCTTTCTTTCTGTCTGTTTCTCGCCACTAGGAACTCTCTGGTGATGCTAAGGAGTACGGATGGCAGCTCTTCTGGTTGTTGTCTGTTCATACATTGTATGGAGGTTCCTAGAACATTGCATGGCACAGACGTTCTGGGGCAGGAAAAGAAAGATGGAAGTGAGTGAGGGCGTCTAAAATGAATGAATGTCAAGCTCTTCACAATAAGGAAAATACCTCCGGTAGGCCGTTAGGTCGAGGTAGATAAACTTCTGGGAAGGGCAATGCCATTCTTTCTATAGGAAAGATGTGTAGTTGATGCATGCCCATTCTCCAAATCCAGAATATGAAACTCAACTCTGCAGTTCATGCCGTGATGAGATGAAGTGACTTTTGATTGGATAGATGCCATTTTTAACCCCCGAATTGACCTCTTGAAGCAAACCGCATGACATTCTCCAGCGACGCGCCATGGGCCTCCTGTGTCGTCGTCGTAGTCGCAACCGGGATAGTAGTAGGTGGAGGCGGCGGACGATCAATGATCATAACATCATCGTCCCCATCCTGTCCCTCTTCATCCTCCTCCTCGTCCTCCTCGTCTTCATCCTCATCATCAAACAAACTCCTTCTCAACCCCGTCCTTACATTCTCAGTCCCCATCTCATGCTCCTCGGCCGTGAAAGGATCCCCCGAGTTCTGAACATACTCGACGACACCCTCCTGGCAGGCATCTCTTGTCAATTCCCATATGCGGTCGAGTTCGTCTTCCTGCCCGGTTGCGTTTGGACCGCCGTGCTGTTGTTTGAGCGCCAGAAGCGTCTTTCGCCCCTCGTCCATCGCAGCCTCGACGTCGGGTTCGGGTTTCTTGCGCAGCAGTTGCGAGAGGATATTCTCTTGCGTGCGGCCGGGGAAGTTGGTCGAGGGGTGGATTGCGATGCGGCTGAAGAGTTGGTTTTGGTTGGACATGATCTCGAGGATGGCGCTTATGTTGCGCTCGAGGATGTCGGTTGAGGATTGGAGGGATTCTCTGTAGTGACATGGAGATGAGCAGGAATTCGAGGAAGGGTAAAGGGGATCAGAGGAAGAGAGTTATAGACTGAGTACGTACAAGCTGGGCAGAGGATGACTTGTGAAGACGTCGTTCTTGAGGCTGTTGATGGTGTTGGAAAGCTGCGAGAGGCGCTGGCGCGTCTGCTCGACGGCCTTGAGCTCGTCTTGGGTCAGGCCGAGCGACGACATAGTTTTTTCTGATAGAAGAATTGAGTGACGAGAATACTAGAGGATGGAAGCGACTGCGGTATTGAGGTAGCGCCTTTGATCGTTGCCGTCGTAGAAAGTGGTTTGTTCACTCGGAGAAGTTGAAATGCGCAATTAGGTCAGCAAGCACAGCCAGCGCATTTATTACCAACTGAGAAAAGCTCCTTCTCCAAAACCAGGTCCCAAGTGGAAAAGTGGGCCTCCCCCCAATTTGACCTCTGGAATGACATCAGTTCAACTCGAATCTTAAGTGGTAGTGCCAAGCATGTTTCGTCGAATTACCCATCATTGTCAAGTCATTCTCTACCTACATCCTAAGGCGTAATACTATGTCGACTCTGAGTAAGTTGATTGTGTGAAGAGAAGGTGCTTTAGTTAGATATCTCTTGGCTAGATGGCTAGCTTCCCTCCTTTCCAATTATCCCATCACCGGCCTCGGCACTTCCGAAGCTCTCGGCTCTCATCCTGGTCCAATATTGTGCATGGCCCGTTCCTTGAAAAGAGGGGTCCCCACCGGTAAACTGACAGCGCCGATCCCCCATCCCTCAACTTGATCACATGCCATGTTTCCTTCTTCCTACACCCCTCAACTCACTCTTATACCTCCTCTTCAATTCTTCGTTCTGAACACTTGAAAACATGCCATTCAAAATGGTTCAGTAAAGATATCAATTTCAAATAGGTAACTATCCTAACCTACATAACTCAATGCAAAAACCGAACCTCCAAACCAACTAACAAGAATGAGGTAATCACATAGCGGCTGTAACTCCCTTCAAAACTCCTGAACTAAGATTCCCCAATGCCCTTAGAGAGAGCCTTGGAAGTAGAAAAGAAAAGGGGAAAAACGTGAACTCCCTGATGTTTGGCCGTGCTGAAAATGCTTCGATAACGCGAGGGGTATTCCGTTTTGTCTTCAAGAACCAAGAAAAAAAAAATCGTCAAAACCATCATCAACATCGCCGGCGAACATATACTTGTGCGATGCGGAGCTCACTTCAGTGCAAGCAAGTACTTCGATTCTATTCGCCGAGAGCGCCTGCCTGGTGAACCATGAGAGTCCGCGCCTCCCGCCCAAACTCATCAACCGGCGGGTACCGGGCCCGGCGCTCGAGGTCATCCAGCGGAAGGAAGGATCGGATATACTTGGAAGTACCATCATCCTCCGGGTTGAAGTCCCACGGCAAGAACTTGCCCTTGTTGAGCGCACCCCACACTAACCTTCGGGTCCGCTGCGACATGTACACGGCCCGCGTGATAGCGTCGAAATCCCACCTCGCATTAGCCTCGATCTTGAATTTCTCGAACTTGGCCTTGGCCTCAGCCTCGTCCGCTGTCAAGCCCTCGGTCTTGGTGGCTAGCTCGGCCAAATTGACGAGCTCGAGCGGATCTTTCTCGAGGTTGAAGAGTTGAGGCGCGTCTGTCGGGCAGGTGATGTATTTCCAGGGTCCGCGGCGGATCATCATTAAGGGGCTGACCGTGCCCTCGCCGGTGTACTCGGCGATCACCGTGTCGTTACCGGGTCTGCCCTCGAGGTGCGGCAGCATCGAGATACCGTCCATCGGTAGACCGGGAATGAGCTTGGTGCCCACGATGTCACAAAGTGTTGGAAGGATATCCAACGTAGAGACGTTCTCCTTCACGCGGTGTGGCGTGAAACGGCGCGGGTCCGAAATAAGCAAAGGAACGCGGACCGAGGACTCAAAGTAGCTCATCTTGTACCAAAGACCGCGCTCTCCCAACATGTCGCCGTGGTCGCCGCTGAAGACGACAATGGTGTTCTTGTCGAGTCGGCATCGCTTCAGGGTGTTGAGGATGCGGCCGATACAGTCGTCGACGTAGCTAACGGCGCCGTAGTAAGCCCGTCGGGCACGCTTGATCTGCTCGTCGGTGAAGTTCTGGTCCCACAGATCGCACACCTTCAACAATCTCTTGCTATGGGCGTCTTGCTTCTCCTGAGGGATCTTGACCTTGGGCAGACTAATGTCGACGCCGTCGTACATGTCCCAGTATTTCTCCTCGATCGTGTAGGGATCATGAGGATGTGTGAGGGAGAGCTATTGATCATGTTAGTATCGTGATTCAATTGAATTGTAGAATGAAAATGGAAATGGATAAAAAATGGACATACCGTCAAGCAGAAAGGACGCTTATCAGGTCCTTCGCGAACCTGGTCGTATAAGAACTGTGTGGACTTATACATGACCTCCTCATCGTAATCCAATTGGTTACTCCGCACGCAAGCACCAGCTTGCAGGATGGAGCTCGCATTATGATACCACTCCAACCGCCTATCGGGATCATCCCAGTTGACAGCCCAGCCAAAATCGCCGGGATAGATATCACTGGTCAGGCGGGTCTCGTACCCATGCAGCTGATCGCCAACGAAATGCATCTTTCCAGCAAGCGCCGTGTGGTAGCCCTTGAGCCGCAGGTAGTGCGCGTACGTGGGTACGTCACTGGGGATCTGCGAGGCGTTGTCGTAGGCCCCGATCTTCATCGGCAGCTGGCCCGAGATTAAACTCATGCGCGAGGGAGCGCAAAGTGGTGATGGGCAGTACGCTGAGTCGAACTGCACTGAGCGAGCAGCCAGTGAGTCCAGGTTGGGCGTGAGGATCTGAGATTCCGGGTTGTACATCTTCAGCTGGGGAGCGGCCAGCTGATCGGCCATGATGAAGAGGATGTTGGGCAGCTCATCAGCCGCCGGGGTAGTAGGGGCACTGCCGTTGAGGCCCGGAGGCGGTGATGCCGTAGTGGACTCATTGCCGTCATGTAAGGGGAAAGAGTTGATGTCAGGAGCCATGACAACGGGTTCTGAGAAGGATGATGGGGAAGGAGAGGTAGAAAAGATGGATCTTGATTAACGATGCCCTTAAAGGGTGAGAGAGATGCGGGCGGTGGGTCTGTTCGTGTCCTTGGGTTTTTGTTACGTAGTGAGATAGAAAAGGAAGAGGGAAGACAAAGAAGTCGAGGCGGGATGATGGAGGTTATTTGAACTTGGGAAGGGGTCCTCGCTACTACTGCAGGGCCTACTAGGCTAGAACATACTCCACACGGGGTAGCAGGAAAGATAATGACTATGTATGTATGAAGGAATAGGAAAAGTTGGACCACAACTAGTGAAGGACGCCCAGTAGCAGGATCAGCAGCGGGAAGGGCGACCTTCTTGTTCCGTCGGGTTTAATCATTTATGCACTTAGCAAATTAGACGTACGTATGTAAAGCTGAGAAGCTGACGAAAAGAGATGCAGATCGGAAGATGATTCAAATTAGTAAGGATACATTTCGCTCACACCCACGGACAAAAGGTTCTTATCGAGCAGGGATTAGACATGGAACAATATGGCGAGGAGAAGTATCAATTGTGTGAGAATAGTAGAGACAACACGGCTCATCGGGGTGTCGTGCGATGGCGACATTTGTTGGCCAAGGATGATGCTTTGTAAGAAATGCCCTTCTTCATGCTTCTTTCCAATAGTCTCCTCCTCCCTCTTTGTTTTTTTTATCTAGACTACCCCTCTTATGATTGTAACAGAGCATCATCAGAGACACAACTTTTTCGATTATCAGGTATTCTTAGTTTGTCATATGTGGTCGTGTGTGCTGTCAGGGATGACAAGGAAAATATTTCTGGGTCGCTATAGAGATCGTCACCGCCTTTATTGGCTCTTGGGGATTCCAGAAGTCCAGTTACCGGTAACGGCCACCCCCGCACTAGTCCCGATTGGCAGAGTGCATGCCCAATCATCATGCTGCTTTGCCTCTGTTGCCATCCGCATCGGGTTCGATGGGCTGAAAAAGAATGGTTGTTACATTGAGGAATTCAGGATCTGATAAGTGGCGTCTCTGCCAAGGCGTGGTTCCACCTCTCTCCTGTTTCCTTCCTTTTGCCATGATGATTATCATCTTCAAGACGCCTGTGGCTTGTTTGCCTGCCCAAAGGTATCTATCTTAGTGTATCGTGCCGAAACAAAACACATAATAGGCAGGCAAGCAAACGAATCAACTGAGATATGTTTCGTCTTGTCACCCCTCCTGCGTCTTTTGGCTTACTTAGAGAAGATCCCATCAACGCCTATCTACCTAGGTAGGTACCGCCGAGGCTGCTTCGTAACCCTGTCAGCCATTTCAGGGTCCTGTCTCAACATAGGTGAGCAACACTACCTAGTATCATGTATGCAGTATTACCCTAGCATTCAACTAGTGCTGCCACATATACAATAAATGTGATAAGAACTGGGTGAGTTCCCATTGGCCTACGTCCACATCTGTTGTCCAGCCCTCCCCGTGACTCCTTACGTTTCCTATTCTGAGTAATTGAAACCTGTGAAGCGGTGAGACTATGCCGAGCACGAGTTATCCATGTTAATTTACCAGTTCACCTTCAAATTTTTGTGTAGGCAACGCAATGGTGTGTCCTGATTGGCTCGTTTCTGTAACTTGTCGTCGTCACTTGTGATTGCGCCATAGTTGAGTAAAATAGTGCAATACGTTTCAAGTTTCAACTACATTCCTACTAGCGCAAGAACCGATGTCAATCTCGATACAACGTGCGCGCTCCGCATGGGAAGGTCGGAGAGTAAGGTAAGCGCAAGTTGTGCTGATGGTCAGGAGTTATCATGTGGATCGCATGACGAGTCACTGATTCGTAAGATGCAACGGGCACATCATAACTTAGAGATATTCGCAATCGATCACGAGGGAGCGGTGTGATGTGGTCCCCCAATTACTACAACCACCACCTAACTTCTATATACAATTTCGACGTACAGAAATATGTAGTCGACGTGTAGTACAATATTAATAGGTCATGATTATCAGGCAGCACCCGTTTTCCCTTGCCTTTGTCTTTTCTCTTTTTCTCTTTCTCTCTCTCTCTCTGTCTCTCTCGTCTTTTTGCAATGCCTTGATCCTGGAATGCAGATCCAAATGCATGTTGCCAGCCAGCTAGCCCAACAACCAAGTGACAAAATGACCCCAAGTCGCAAGATACACTAGGTAACTAACACACCTCTCTGACAACCGGCTAACTACATACCTGACTTGCTTGCTCGACCACGGACTATTTGGTTCCTGCATCTGGCGTCACAACCACCGCCATCCCGCATATATTACGTGTTGAATATATGATTGTCCTTTCATCGCTGATTTGACAGAATCAGAAGAGGCAAATGTGCCAGGTTCCAGCCTGCTGATCACAGATTCACAGTCGAGGCATGGCGATTACTGAAAGTTCTCCACCTGGTCACCCGTCAATTTTTTTAATCGGGAATTCCAGAATTAGTTTCGGGACGATGACTATTGGTGCTGGGACGGTATGTGTTGTTGGGGAGATAAGGACCGAATGATTTCTTCCTTTGCATCCTTCATCGAAAACCTCAAGCATCATGCAGCCAGCCCAGCCCAAGGCGCACACAGAAGGTCGGGCAGGGGGTTATCTTTACTCATGTCTCTCCAGATCCAGCCGCCGTGATAGTGAATCGCCGTGGACGGAGGAGCAACACAGAACAACCCATGTTCGTGGTCTGGTCAAGCCCACATACCCACATACGCTACTGAACGATTACGAAGATGCACGAGATTGGCAAGCAAACAAGCACATATCTCAAGTGGGACACGCAAGCACACACAAAAAACTTTTTGCCATCCACCGCAGCCAGGCCGTGCGTGCAACGAACAACCCGGCATCGGTATCACGAGCAGCACGAGACCACCCTACCTATCATGCTCGGCACGCACGACTGGAGCCACGTTCCCAATCTCATTAGGTAATTATCATTTCACGATATTCGCCTCCCACATGTGAGCGGAAGAGAGAGAGGGAAAGAGATACGAGATCGCAGGACTCGGGAACGCCGAGACGACTCTAGAGAAGAACTAAGGACTTGAAGGCTGAGATATCAATAGAATCATTATGGCAAAGGTCTCGAACAGTTGGAATCATTGATTGTATACAATTATATTAGGACATGGTAAGTAGTCTAGCAATATGACCGAAAAAAAACGAAGTCGCAACGAGAAACGGAAGTTATCGGGCTGCAATCAACCTCGCCGACGGGTACTCGGTCCCTTGCTCTTGGGGGTAGCCGAAGAAGATGCAGCGGATGTCGGTGGTGTAGCCGCGACTGGTGCAGCGGCAACAGCCTTTCTCTTGCCCTTTGCCTTGGCCGAGGGGGCGTTCCAGTAGTAGACCATCTGCGCAGCCAGCACGCAGTTGAGCGCGAAACCGGCCACGAATCCGTAGAGAATTAACTTGTCGTCGACTTCCTGCAGAGTTGTGAAGATGCGCGAGAGCGATCCGGCAAGATAGTTGAAGACCTGTTATTGATTGTCCAGTTAGTGAAATTGGTTTAAGAATTAGGACGAACACATATCGTACGGTAAAGGCGCTGAGCTGGCCTGTTCCACCTTCCTGAACGATGGCAGCAATCTGAGGCACCTTGCTCGCGACGCCCAACACACCGGCTCCAGCCTGCAGATAGCCCAAGGTCTGCATATCGAGGACGTTACTGAAAAGCGTGACGATGCTCGTGGCCAGAACGGCGACGAAAAGCGCAGCCATGCTGGCGCGGCCGCTGTAGTGCAGGACGAGGACGGTGATGACGACATTCTGGCCGAGGATGAGGGCGGTCTCGCCAAAGGTGCTGAAGGGGAAGCCGTTGCGGATGTTGTAGGCGAGGGTGATTAGAAAGGACGAGGTCTCGAGCAGGTAGGACAGGAAGCTGATGCCGTCGGCGGATTTGGACTGGGTGAGCTTCAAGATCTGAGGGACCTTGACGATAGACGAGGCGCCGATGATGCCAATGCCCAAGCCCTTGGATACGGCATACTTCAGGCAGTCGGCGTGGGTGGGATCGAGTTGGAGGACTAAGGTCTTGTAGCACGTCTCGCCGATGATGGACTCGCCTAGATCACGGATGGGACCAGGTAGGTTGTTGGTGATGGGCCGCAAGGGCTGGAGAGCTGATCGCAAAGCCTCCATAGTGTATGCGACAAGTGGAAGACAGAAGGTGACAGAGAAACAGAGGTAGTAGTAGAGCACAGTTAGAATCCTGTGGAAAGGACAGATCGAAGATGTGAGATGCACGTGTGGGGCAAATGGGGGCGTGTGCTTTCCGTGAGGTGGATTCTAATAAAGAGCGACGCAGCCTTGTGAAAAGAGAGAACAACACACGAAACACAGATCAAAGGATGTTTGATCAAATGTCAACTGCGACAGACACATGCATCCAGGAGCATGCAATAACGGTAAGGCTGAGCCCCGTAAAAAAACAAAAATAAGAAATTAATACAAACTACGGATGTAGGCTAGCTGGCCATTACAGGGGTTCCACTATTCCATGTGACATTAACAATAGAAGCAACTTTTCTCATTGACGGTTCCCAGGCAAGCAGTGATGAGGAATAAATGGCATACTAACGTGGCCTCTTATTGCAGTATTCAACACCACCATATCTCTGGCTTGAATAGACTTTTAATTATGAACTGTGATTACTACTATTTGAAATCTACTTTAAAAGCAGATTGTAGAGAACTGAAATATATATGTACTTTGGTGTTATTGAGTAACTGTGCAAAAAAAATATGCCACTTTTAGGGCATAATCATGGGGTGCGGCAAAGGGGCTTATACTCTCGAGATGTGGAAATGCCAGCTAGCTACTTGCAAATTAGATACTTCGATTCTCTTTTAATCGGACAGTCTTGTTAGTCCGTTTTGTATATTGAAAATTACCAAGAGACGCCAAACCACTTGTGTTTTCCCACCCAAGTCTCATCGGCGTGCTCGGAAGGGCTAACAGCAACTCAGAAGAAGGGAAGAAATACAGTATATATTCGGCAGCGCCGGAAAATAAGAGGCGTAGAAGTAGTATTATCAGATCCTCAGTCCCTGGGTATGGAGCAGGACGAAGCTAGCTAGCTGAGTGTAGCTTGCTGGGTATGATGCCAAGTCAAAGAAAGAGGATGCATAGGTTCATTACACATGAAACCTCCCATGGTCGATCCATTCATAAACGCCCCCAACACCGGTAATTTTGCAAGACAAAAAGAAAGCAGTCAACGTAGTTTGCTTGTATCCATCCATCATCAAGCCAAGTATCCAGCATCAGGCACCTACTTCGTCCAAGCTCCCGTATTCATCACTTATACTGCATGGGCGGTTGATTCTGCTGCGGTGGTCGCTGTCCTCCCCAACCTTGCGGAGGCCCTTGCTGCTGCTGCTGCTGCTGTTGTTGTTGTTGCTGCAAGGGGATATTGTTGCCACCGTTGCCTCGCATTTGCTGGACGTCCGGTCGGTTCTCGAGGGGCTGGGCGAAGTTGCAGATCTGGCAGATGATGTCGTGGTAGCCGCTGATAGAGAGGGGTACAACGGGCTATATTTGTGAATAGCGTTAGATATCTATCGCAAAATTCGGTTCTTGGTGTGCAGAGTAAAGATGCGACCGTGGAGGCGAAAGACAAAAAGACTTACGACAAAGCAGAAGGTGAACCAAGGCTTGCTCCGGATGACGTGCCCCGAGTAGTTGCCGCAGTTATGGCACTGGCAGATGACGCCCTCGTAGCCCTCGACTTCCTTGCGGAAGGTATGCTCGCCGCAGGTGAATATGAGACACATTGTCTTTGGCGGGTTGTGGTCGTGATCGGTGTTGAGAGAAGATGCGCGGGAGAACGAAGGAGAGAAATTGACTTACTATCGATGAACTTGAGGTGGAAGAGTTACAGAGTCAGAGTGAAGATGCACGGAAGCGGCGCGTCACACTGATGATGATGAAATTGAATGAGGCTGTGTACAGCTGGTAGATCGTTGCCAAGGCTGAGCAGCTTGAGCTTGCCTAGGTACATATGTACTTTGTAGATAACCCCACAACTTACCAGATCGTTGTAGGGAACCGAATCTACAACAGTTCAAGTGGGTGGCGATTTGATGTCACCTTTTGGAATTCATGCCGATGCAGATAGATTGAAAGTAAAGTTCATCATGTACAAATTCCTGACATTTTAAAAATGAATGGAACTTGTAAGAATGGTCCTCCAAGAACAAGGATCAATCTTGGAGAATATCCCACATGATTCTCGGTCAAGTAGAAATTGGATACTGCCTGCCCACACTGAGACCCAAGGAAATAACAAATACGCTATAGTAATCGATACGTTAACCCGCCACCATCAGCAATCACCAATCGGTCGGCTCAGTCGGCTTTCTCATCTCGATTGGTCTAGTGGTCAGGATACCTGCTTGTCACGCAGGTGGCCGGGGTTCGATTCCCCGATCGAGAGCTTTCTTTTTTTGAACATTCTAGCAGCTCTCTCTCTCTCTCTTTTTGGGCTTCTTCTTTTGTATCTCATAGGTTACATGTATTCATCTAGCTACTATGCCTGCTTTTTAAGTCCTGTTTTGTTTTTTATTTATATATATACAGCAGTCTACAGAGAATCAGTTCAATGGCAATTCTCTATTTTGTACTTGCAGCCAGATTCTCTGATCATGTACTTTTTAAATATGGAACTGCTGCTTTGGTTGAATTGACATGCAACAATTGACTCTCGGAGATCTCATTGGCAATGCGGGGCATGCACGAACCCGTTGGAGGGTCAACGATCCAGGTCAGGTTAGCAGGTACCTGAATGTGGCAGCGGGGCTGGCAGTACCGCGGCGTACCGCGCACCCTTGGAAGCTATGACCAGCGACCCCATGTAAACAATAAACATGCGCTCAGTCAAATCTTCGTATCTCTGCCTTCGATAATAACATCGCCATCCTATTATCGCGTACCCCTGTACAGACTAACAAACATCAAGCAGATTGTGATTGTGTTTTGCATTTGCCTGCATATGATTCTCTCTGTTCTTTTGTTTCTAATTTGCATCTATATTTCCTGCTAATAGCCACCATGGCTGAAGTTGCAAGCCCTCCAAAGCGCATGACGCGTGCAAGAGCAGCTGCAGGCACCACCACCGGCACCGCTGCCAAAGCAACCACCAAACCTTCTTCCAGGACTAAGTCTACCGCTACCGCTACCGCTACCGATACCACTACTACCTCCCGCATATCATCCATGAAACGTAAGAATCGCACCTATGAGGACGACGACGACGAAGAAGACGATCTATCACGCGACCCCGATGCTCCCTCACAGAAACATCAACCCATGATGACTCAACCACCAAAAACTCGTCAAAGGGTCAAGAAGACTGCCGACCCTGTTTCTGAACCTCGGAATGATGCGTCCGTAGCAACATCATCATCATCATCAACAACAACAACAACAACAAGAAGTACAGCAACATCATCCACCGCCCCAAAGGCCACGCGTGGTCGCCCCAAAAAGACGGCTGTCATTGAGGAGGAACAACCTACAGAAGAGCCACCAAAGGCCACCTCCCGGCTACGCACGAGAAAGCCCGCTGCTGAGCCTGTCAAAAAGGCAACCCGCACTCGGGCGAAAAAGCCCGCCGGCACTATCACCAACAGCTACCTAACCGAACCCACCCCAGGTCTCAAGTCGGCGGCGTCTAGGACGGTCTCCGGCGTTAGGAAGACGGTGACCTTCCAAGAGCCAGAGAAGGAGAATGTTTTGCCCGTTGTCCCACCAAAGGCCACAAAGGCTAAGCCTGCGGAGTCGAGCGCGACTGGCATGCGAGCGAGACCTGTTCGCAAGCCTGCTGGTGCCGCCTCCCGTACCACCCGTGCCACCGCAAGGGCTACAACCACCGACGACAATAAGAAGGAGAAGATCCCCTTGAGTCCTAAGAAGGGCAGCCAGAATATCTCTCTCGGCAGGGACACCAGCTCGGATGATGAGTTGGCCGGCTACGACATGACTCCACCTAAGCCCTTGCTGAAGAGTCCTGTCAAACCTCCTACCGGTGTTTCCAAAATCAAACTACCGGCACCAGAGAAGGACAATGATGAGAACTCTCCACAGCCTACTGAGCAGGCTCGTACATCCGTCTTCAGCTCCCCTGCTCGCCGTCCTCCCGCTTCTCCCCTCAAGGACACCTTTAAGTCACCTGCGAAGAGAGTGGATGCAGTCCCTTCTCTCATCTTCTCTGCCATCAAATCCGACACCCAAGGATCCGTGCAGTCGCCAACCAAATCATCGATTCTCCAATCGCCCGCGAAGCGCCCCCAACTACCTCTCCAGGCTTTCCAGAAAGAACCTCAAGAACAGAACGGTCTTGCTCGCTCGCCTACCAAGATGTCTCTTCTTCATACCCCGGCCAAACGTGGTGTGACGCCGTTGAAGCTTCCTGATTCCTCGATCCGAGTCGCTGCCGACAAGCCCGCCCAACCAAACCTGCGGCCTGTGGCTGAAGAAGTTGGTTCCGCACAGCATTCGCAATCTCAGCTTCAAACGGCAGCAGATGTTGACAACCACGAAGAAGAGGCAAATGCCATTGTAGTTACCCCTGAACCTAAGGAATGCGGAGACGATATTGAGCCTGAATCTCCCAGCCAACTCTCATTCCCCGGTCGACTTTCGGCTGTCTTACCGCGACATGCTGACCCTGCACTCAAGCAGAACCCCCTCCCACTTTCAACTCCTAGCATTGATCCTTCTGGTGCAGTGAGTACAGTCGCCGCTCCTCACGACGAAGCTCAAGAAATACCAGCCGAAAATGACCCTATGGAGGTTGATGAGCCTGAAACTGAAGAGCTCCTCGCATCTAGCCCTGCTGCCACTACTCCTCCCCAGTCGGCTCCCAAGAGAGCACGAAACCCCATGTGTGGACTGCGATCGAAAGACTTGAACGACCATTACGTGTCTGAGTCAGAAGATGAGCTCGCGATGAGCAACAGAACCCAGGATAAGAATCGGGATGATGATACCTTGACCTTTGTTGGCGTTCCTGCAACACCTACTCCCGCAGCTTCCAAGAGTTATGGAGAGCAACTGCCTTCCAGTGCTGTCAGAGCGGCCAACCGTGCTATTCGTTCTATCTCCAAGGGGTCGAAACTGGGCTTCACCCCCCTTGCCGTTAAGCTGGGCGAGTGGAAGGCGTCAAGTCCTCTGAAACTTGGCGCCACTCAGCAGACTCCTGCGCAAGCGGCCAACCCCGAGGACGAATTCTCCTTGTTGGATGAGAAGGCCTTCCCGGTGATGGAAGGCTCACCGTCAAAGGGTTACTTTGAGGAAGAAATGAGAATCCGGGCTGAATTGGAAGCTCAAGAGGCGATGGAAGCAGCGATGGAAGCGGAGATCGCCGCTAGATACGACGAGCCCGAGTTCAATGATATTGCCATTACGAATGAGGACATGGAGCTTGCGGCAGAGGCCAACGAGATGTCATTATTAGAGACAGATGAGACTTCCCAGATTCATGATGACTCCATTTCGGAAGCAAGCCAGGAGTATGGCGATGAGAATGCGGTACCCATCGACCCAGTTCTCCTAGGAGCTAGCACGGGTGAGCAATCCAACAAGCAGGCCCCTGTAACGCCAGTGAGACCGCTTGCATCGAGAGTCTTTCATACTGTATCGAAAGTGCCTCTGAAGCCTGCGGATGACTCACCTCCCAGGACCAAGCGGCATTGTGCTAGCGCATCCAAGCTTTCCCTTTCCCGCCCCCTCGGCCCGGGTAGAAATGCTACTGTCATCTCTTACTCGCTGACCAAGGACCATTCCCAAATGGACACGGAGCGATCGTCTGGTGCTCAGGCTTTGTCCTCATTGGGGACACCGGGACGTAAAACCCGTGCAGACTTGAACACAACCATGCTTCGCGGGGTTGTAGCGCTGGTTGATGTACGGACGCAGGAAGGCGGGGACGCAGGCAAGGTTTTTGTCGACCTCCTTACTTCAATGGGGGCTCGCTGTGTCAAGAGCTGGCCGTGGAATCCGTCAGCATCGTCTGATGGTGAATTGACTGCCTCGGCTGTCGGCATCACGCACGTTGTGCACAAAGATGGAGGCATACGAACCCTAGAGAAAATTAAGTTGAGCAACGGGCTTGTGAAAGGGGTTGGAGTTAGCTGGGTTCTAGAGTAAGTCAAGCCGCCCGTTGCTACGTGAAAATGATGGGTTACTAACAGTACAACCTACAGCTGCGAGAAAGACAATGAGTGGAAAAAGGAAGAAGGATACGAGCTTGATTACTTAAAGGTCCCACGTGGTGGGCATAATCGCCGCAAGAGCATGGAGCCCCGAGCGATTGCTAACATGAACGGCACACTGGTGACGCCGATGAAGAATAACTCAGTGCACCCACGCGAGCCCCAGACGGTGCCCAACAACTACATGAGCCGCCGAGAGAGCGCGGTGTGGGTTCGTACACCGCCCGAGCACGAGTATGATGAGGACGAGGATGCGCCCGGCGAGTATGACTGGATGCACGATGACGCCATGATGCTCACTCCCGTGCCCAAGACGCCGGCTCCCGAAACGGTCGCCCGCTTCGCGATGGACGTTACGCCCGGGACTCCGACAATGAGCTCGATGGACATTTCGCCAGAGCGGGATGAACTCATGATGCGCACCTGCCCTCCCCAAAAGTCGAACGGTGGATTTGCGAACTTGGGTGCGGGTCTGTTGAGTTATGAGAAGGACCAGACGGTCATGATGCGGCTTATGGCTGCGCGGCGCAAGAGTCTGCAATTTGCGCCTAAGGTTGCTAGTCCGCTTTCCAAGGCATGGAACTAGAGTGTATTTCCATCATTTTTGTTATGGCGTTTGTGGATAGGGGAAGGTGCAAGCTATTATGATTCTCAGGTTGAAAATACCCCTAGAAAGGCTTTGTGTACACATTCAATAGGTTGTCACTTAGTTCGGTTCGGGATAGCAGCACTCGTTTATTGTGACTTGTTTCATGCATTCAGCATATTGCCCTCATGGCTAAGAGGGATTGTATTGTCATGAAAGGGGGAAAGGAGAGTAATCGGTTTAGTGGTGGGTGGCATTAGCGGCGTTACTGTTGTTGAAATACTTTCTACTACAAGGCTGTCTGTATAATGCTTCAATACTTCCGTATAGAATGGGATACAGTGATAATGAGCTATGAAGTATTGAGGTCTTGATGGGTTTTGGTTGTGATGGTGACTTGTGTATGGTGTTGAGTGAATTGCGTAGGCATTCGGTTAGACATTTGGATCTTTGCACCCTGTGATCAGCTGATTGACTGGTCTGAGCTGAGCGTGTAGATATGGCATGGCTAGAGGCTAGAAGGTCTGGTAGGGGTTCTGATGAGGGTGGGTTGTGGTTTGAAAAATTCCGGACTCTGCGCGGAGTCTCAGCTTGCAGACTTACAATTCCCACTTTGACGGCTTAATGCGCCTGCGCCTCTTATTTCCCTGCATATCCCACTACTCATCATGCCATTATCCCTTGAGTGTCATTGCAACAGGCAGGGCATTCTTATCTACGGATTCATTCAGTAGGTAATGGTGCGGTTTAAGCCATAAAGTCTGTATGTGGTTAGGAGGTAGAGGGTAATTTGATACCCAGATGTCTTTACCTGCACAGAATGGGTAGGCCATTCAAGGTGTGTTAATGATATTGATATGAATGATATTGTTCTCTGCCGTGAACATAAGATAGGTAGTAGGAAGGCATTGGCGGACAGCGGGAGTGGGCAGTAGCACTGGGCAATAACCTTTTGTTGATACACCCTACGGATGACTGTTAACTCAAGAGATTGGTTACCCATCGTCCATAGATATAAACAAGAAGCCAGTTTACCGCCGGACTTGCCCAAAGCTTCTGCTCGTCAAAGCTGGTAATCTAATGAGAATTGTCAACACCGGACATGCCTGATGGTAGGAGCTCTCTGGTAATCCTGTACATCCCCATCGTCCTTCTCATCTTCACCATCATCATCCTCCCGGTTCTTCTTCATGTCACATTCTTGACGTTTCTCCCGGATCTTTCCCTCGGTCTCTCCTTCACCACCACCGCTCTCATTGGCCTCGCCATCGTCATCCTGTCTACACTCCTTTCGATATTCTCGTGGGTTCTACCCCCTCTTATTCGCTTTCTTTTTCCCCCTCCGGTCTGAGTTACGAACCCGATGGCCGATGCAACTGAAGCTTTAAAGTTCTTGCATCTGGCCATCATCATTCTCATTCTCATCATCATTGTTAACCCGTTTCTTTTCTTCTTGTTCCTGTTGGCGTTGCTGCCTTTTCTTACCCCCATCCCCTCCTCCGGAACTGACCAGTATCTGTTGCACGTATCCGACGTAAAAAAAGAAAAAATTAAGGAAGGATTTCAAGATGTCGTCAACTAGCCACAGCGATAGCTCAAAACCCTCGCTTTTTGGTGAAGGTCCAACTATATCTGCATCTGAATGCCCGCACATCCAACTTCCTCCCCTCAAGAGACACTTCAATCCGCAGGGCGACCTCATTCTTATTGTGGGCGCCAACACCTGCCGCATCAAGCCCCGAAGCAACCCTAGGAAGCCAAGTAGCCATTACCATGAGAGGGCCATGGAGTTCATCGTCGACTCAGCCTTGGTAATAGATAACATCCCAGCATTGAAGCCCCTGATCCAAGACAGCCAAAAACGTCTCAGTCTCTTCAGTCCTGATGTTCTCTACCCCACGGTCGACCTGCCCGACGACAACGCCCCCGCCATGAGCATCATCTTCAAGATCCTTTACGGCGCCGATGGCTGGCCGTTCACTTCACCCATCGACATCGATACCCTCGTGCAACTTACCTTCCTAGCCGAGAAGTACAAGCTTTTTGACATCTTGCAGCCCTGGGCACATTGGTGGGTTGAGAACATGGAACCCAATTGGAAGGAGTGGAATCGGCTTGCATCTCACCACAAAAACATCGTATCCACCACGGAGTTGGAGAAGCTTACCTGGATCTTCTGGGCCTTTGGAGATGAGCCGCTCTATGCGCATTGTATCATCCAGTTGGCTATCCATGCTCAGTTGGATAAGAACGGCGCTCCCGCTGATGGAGGCCAGGTCCTGTATTTTACTGACCCTCTTGGACGCACTCCTAAGCCTCCTTATGCGCTTCGTACGTGGACTCCCCCTCCTCTTTCTCTTATCATATGCCGTCCCATGTTAACTGACTTCTCCTGATCTAGATGAGATCGCTAGCATTCGCCTCGAGATGCTATACACAATCCGCAAGATGGTCAGAACCGTGATGTCAAAGCATCTACACGGCTCCACTAAACACGTCGACGGCCTCTCCTGCGGACGCGCAGACGGACATGACGACGTCCCCTGGCGCCTCAGCGTCCTACGTCTAGCTGTGGGCATGTTCCATGACAGTTACCTCTGGCCACTCCCTCATTCAGACGAGATGACTATAAGCGTCAAGTCACTGATACTGATGTTCCGCCGCAACCCGAACATCCCATCCTTCTATTGCGGTTTCGGCACTGGCGGCGGGATCCGTTACTGTCACCCAACCAGCGCGTTCTATCTGGAGGTCCGTGACTACACGCAGGGAAAGTTCTTCCAGCTTGCGCCTGAGTCGAGCGTCCATCTGCACAAGCGGGCTAGATTGTCTGGGCTTACTGAGGGCGGTGAAGATGAAGATGAAGGAGGCCGTGAGACTCAAGAGGCTAGAGAGGTTGAGGAGACGGCTTGGAGCCTCAATCAGGCCGAACTAGTCCACGACTTACGCGCTGCGAGCCGAAAGATGGATTTTCTGATGTCGCCCGCAGATGTCCAGGCGTTGAGCGAGTGTTTTTAGATGTGGGTTTCACCCAGTCTCTTCGCGGTTGTGGTAACGGCCTGTCCGTTTACTCGTTTTCATGTCTTCATGTCTTCCTATCATCCCATCTTTCTGATGATGATGATGATGATGATCTGATTATCCAGAATCCCCCTTTGTCGCGAAGAAGCTTTTCTTTTCGAAGGATTTCATTGCCACGACATGACACGAGAGATTGTGGACTCTCTGTCTGCAATGTAACCCATTCGGAAATCAACAGACTTGAGCTTGCTCACTTGTATGCTTGCTTACATAACAGAACTGAACTGACAACTGAAAGAGGGATGGATGGAAAGGAAAGCAAGCAATCAGGGATCTGATGCAATGATCCGTTCATCATACATCAGATCGCCATGCGATGCGCACACACACATGTTCGCCTTGCCTTGCCTCATCAAGATTCAGCCAGCCTGCATCCACCTGGATGAATGTGCGATGGTTGTATGTGTACGCGTACGCGCTTGAACATGACAGTTTGATTCTAGGGTATGATAGGTAGTGGGCCAGGACTTGGCATGAAACGGAACACGCACATGTCTGGATTATGAGAGTGTGAGTGTGTTGAGTGTGTAAAAGGTCTAGGTGAAAGATGCCGTGTATCACATTCGGAAAAATAAAAACTATGATGTGGATTCTGAAACAGCGTGCCGGCGTTAACGTCGTACAGCAACGTCAAGTGTGGATATCGCTATCAGTACTGCTGCTACACAACATCATTGACAGTGGGTAGGAGATGATCAACTAATCAATGAAAATCAACTTGTTTTCAGGAATTTGAGACCTCATTGAAATTCAGGTATGTCAAAATATGCATGCAAGACCCAGGAAACCTTAGTTATCCTTCAAGATGCCAACACTTACACATCCCTATCCGTCCCTAAGCTAGACCCCTAGACCCCGGCCAATTTGGCGTTTCGCTTGCGCGGCCCTGGCAGTTTCATATGCATGCCGTATGATCCACTTGTCTCAACCCTTGCCGCCGCCCTTGAACGGTAACTCTCCCCCGGACTAGGTCTCTCAAGTGGTACGACTGCTGTCCTCTGTTCTCCTATTGAGCCTCAAGAGGTTGTTATGTGCTGTCTGTGTCTTGTTTCTTTGGCTCGTCTTGGTTTCTGATACAGAAACAGATACGTATCACTTATACGCCCCAATACTGTTACGCAACGGCCAACGGCTTGGCGTATTTCTAGATGCGTGAATGTCCTGTAAGTGGATAGACGACTTGGAGGTGGACAGAGAGAACAAGATGAAGCGCATGGGTCAGATTTGGTACCTATCTCAAGTCATGCACATATAGATAAAATCAAATGAGGTATCGTCAACAATCCCAACCGCCGCATTGCGGTCACATCCGCATCACATCCGTCCCACTTTTACGCCAACTATCCCCCGATTTCATATTAACATGCATACTACTTCCTGTCAAAAAATCCCCCATCTCGATACAGAGTTAACCTTACAACCTTACCCCCGGGCCCGATACCTGGTTCGAAACCAAATCTCGTGCCTAATAATACAAGATGTGTCTGGCACTGATATTTTGATACCAGACTCAGTTCAGACTCAGTCTCGTCTTCGTGACCGTCCTTTTCCCTTCCCACTTTTTCCACTTCACACACTCTATCTTTTCCTTCCCATTCCTTACGGAGCCGCCTCTTATTCTTACTTATTGCCTTCTCTCGCTTGGCCAAGACTGTCTTGGCTTTCCTTTATTCTCCGTACTGTTTGAAACACTCGAGTGAATCTTTTTATAACTTTTTAGCTTGCTTGCAAGTACCGTGTGGTCTAAACCGTTCTCATTCCTTGGCTCGCTGTCTCGACCCTACCCAACTCTGACTTGCCTTCTCTCCTCTCACGCTCTCCTTCCGCTTAATGTTGTGTCCTTCCTTTCTTCCATAGAGGAGAAGAACCATTATCAGGAATGTCTATCGTGCTGAACAACCCGTGATCGAAGCCTCAAGACTGTCATCTTCGCCATTATTTGACGACGACATCACACTCACTTATATACAAACGGCTGGTCTGTTTTTGATACTGGTCGTCGTCGACACACACTCCTTTTTGGATACCCACGAGGGATTTTTCTTCGACCGCCCCGAGAAAATCCTCGTGTAAAGGATGAGGGCGTCCGGCTCGGCATTCTTACTTCTCGCCTTGAGGATCTTGGCGCCGGTTCAGGCTCAACCCGACCATCATGACGGCGAGGGGCAGCGTAATCAGTTGAAGGACAACGGCAACAACGATAAGAACAATAATAATGGAGGAAATGACAATAACTGCAACAACCAAAATGTTATCACGCAGACCGTGACCGTAACAGCAGCAGCCAGTAGCTTCCTCAGCTCCACGCAAGCGGCCCAAGCAACCGTCACCGTGACCGCCGCGGGAGCTCAGAACGCAGCAGTCTTAAATGTAACACAAAGCGCTCAAACGGTCACCGTGACGCAAGCCACAGCAAACGGCAACGGCGTGGGCGCAACATTGGGAGGAGTACTGCCCACCGGCCTCTTAGGAAGTGCCCTGAGCGGTGCCAGTGGCGCCGTGCTCACACTGACACAGCAAGGCGGGGCCGTCGCGACCGCCAGCGCAGGAGTGGATAGTCTCGGGAGTCTTCTGTCGGATCCGAGTTCGCTAGCGAGTCTGCTGAATGATCCCGCGGCTATCAGCTCTCTGCTAGGAAGTGTTCTTGGTGGCGGGCTCGGCGCGGCACTATCAACGAGTGCAGGAGCGCAAGGGGCAGGGAACGCACTCGCCACGACGACCATCACGGCAACGACGACTGTTACATCTATGCAACTTATCGCTTGCGGTACTACAACCGGCACGCCAGTCTCTCCCGCTCAGGCCTCGTCTATCGCGGACTCTGTTGCTTCGGCTTTGTCCTCGACAACTACTTCCGTCGCAACGGCTGCGGCGGGATCTTCCTCTGCTGCGACTCCCTCTACCTCTGCTTCTGCGCAGGTGATAGGGACGTTCTCTGCTGGCGCAGGGTCCGCTACCGCTTCTTCTTCTGTGACGACTGCCACTTCTGCTGCTTCGAGCTCTGTGGCTACCACGGCGTCGACTCCGGCTGCTCAAGCTGCTAACTCTCCTGCTCTGGGTAAGCTTCATCTTCCTCTTTGAGTTCGGGGTATGACTCGCCCAACTAACACCCCCAATCAGGAACAGGAGCATCGGCCAACAACCCAGCATCAGCGTCACCCGTCTCCGGCACTCCAACGACCTCAACAACCCTAGCACCCACATCGACCTCCCTGGCAACCGTAGTTATAGCATCCTCATCATCCACCTTATCCACCCTCACAACAGCAACAACAACGGAAGCAGCAGCCTCAGCTGTCTCCGCCCCAGAAACAACATCCAACCCGGACCTCGCCGCTGCCAACGAAGCGCTAGACGCGCCTATCTTGACGGCGACGACGTTCTCAGGTGCCAACGAAGGGCCGTCGATCAACTTTAGTGGTGTTACTTTGTCGAGTATGATTATGCTGGGGGCTATTGCGCCGGCTGCCACGACAACTGCTGTGGCGGCTTGAATTCGATGATAGGGAGGTGATAAAGTATGAAAAGAAAATACAGATAGAAAGGGGCAGGCCGTTTTCAATCGATACTCGATACACGATATGAACAAAGGGCAGGAGGAGAGAAGAGAGAGAATAGATGGAGGATGAGAAGAGGAACCATATCCCAGCGATCTAGCGTTCCCTGTTGGCTTTGTTTTGTTGTATATACCATACCATCTAGACCGATTCTGCCGGCGCGCCCCCCCCTTTTTTTCTTTTTTTCCGGATTCGATAACATAAATCACACATGATTCGAACAAGGCGTTGTGGTTGAGAACTTGAGATGTGACATATTGGCCCAAATTTAATGAAGTCGTGCAGCAAGGCAGGCAGGCGAGTAGGATACATCTCACTTACGGATATGAATATGGGAGGTATATGGGTAGAAGGTGAGTACCTAGATCGGAGGTAGACGGATAGATGATGTAAAGTCCGAGTAGCAAGCAAGAGGATCCCAACATTATTAGAAAGAAGAAAAAGGTAGAAAGAAAGAAGAGAGAAAGCAAGCGAGGTATGCAGACTTCTAATACGTTGCGATGATATGTGATGATCACGTGGCGGGGTTTCCCTTCGCCGCCTCTTCTTTCCCTCCGCCTCCCCCCTCTTCCTGTTTTCTCCGGAGAGCGGCCTTGATCCTCTTGGCCTGGCGTTTGCTCATGGGGCCAGGAGCATCTGCATTGTCGCCAACGATTTTGGTGGGATTAGCTACATCAGGCACTGCTGAAATGAGAGGATCATTCCCATCAAGGTGTTTCCTCTTCTTGGCGGCCTGTTGTTGCTGTTGTTGGTTCTTTCCTTTCTTGTAGTTTTTGTTCAAGGATTCAGCCTCAGTCATCTCAACATCGTCTTTAGGCACTGCTTGCTCAGGTCTTGAAGCCAGCCCAACAATATCCACCACGCCTCGGAATCCACTGCGTTTGATCCCCTCGTTGACGACGACACCACGGGGAAGGGCGGCTAACCCCTCGGTTGCGCGGTCTGTAGATAAACCCCAGACATTCAAGAGGTTGACGACGTCGGCCGGAGCACGGATGCCCAAAGCAGACCGCGCCTCGCTGCTGATGACGATGCCTCGGCCGCGTGTGGCGCGGATGAGATTGGTCAAGTTCCCAATGAATGTCGCGCGCTGCCTCGCGTCTATAGCTTTCGGCTCCCCTCCTCCTCGGCCACCACCTCCCCCTCTACCACCAGCCGGATTGACATAATGGACCGGACTCGGACCCTGCAGCGCCTGGGCGTAGCAGACCTCGAAGCGCACGCCGCGATTGACAGCAGTCATGCAGACCTTGGGCCTGAGAGTGAACGGCAAGCGCTCGGTTAAGTCGAGGGAGATGAGCGAGATGTACTGCAAGTCCCCGCAGACGGCGGCGAAACTGGCGTCGGTGGCGGGGCGCACGGCGAGGATGTCGTAATTGGAGGCAAGCTGGGGGATGCGGTGGTGCTGGGCGTTTTCGATCAGGACGAGGGTGGCGCGGCGGAGGACGGAGGCGGGGTATTGCTTTTGTTGCTTTTGCATCTGAGATGAGGATACTGACGATGGGGGGCCGTTGAGTTTCGGTAGAGGGTTCGTGATTACGGGAGGTAGATTGCCGCCGATTGTGTGGTTGAGAGCTACTACATCGTACCCCAGTGATGCGCTGAAGCGTAAGGTGCGGTCGAGGTCGGGGGTGGTCGTGGTGGGCGACCAGGATATGTTAAGGTCGTAGTACATCTTCTGCGGTGCTCATGGCTTCCTTCGTCGTGACCAGAATTTGGGGGTTGGAGGTTGCAAAGCAAGTGGCGGTCGTGACGGCGGTAGGGATTGAGCAGGATAGCCTAGGCCGGTACTCAGACCAATGATATGTCAGTAGCTTAGTAGCTTGCTCATAGTAGATAGAGTTGTTTTGTCTATCAAGCCAAATGATGTTTTGCAGAGTGCAAGTCCAGGAACAAAATATTTTGGAAGGGTTGATCTTTGATAGTTCCCCCACATTTTGGTGGGGGCCTTCTTGTGTAGATGCTCTTCACCCGTAAGTTGTAAATTTGTACCTTACAGCCATCTCCTCTTTCACCATCTTGTCTACATAAGGTCTTCTCCTGACTAATCATATAGGGCCACTCATGGAGTACTCTGACCAACAGTCGCCGTGCGAGTTGAGACATGTGTGCCGTTTTAACAACGCTCAAGTCAATGCTTGATGCGCCTAGGATACCGGCAGCTACGTGATGCATGAGAGTGGAGGGTCCGCGGATGGCCGGTAGACCTCCAGTTTAGTGGGGTGTAGGACGGCATCGCACGGCCCGAAGTGGCCCATTTGTCTTCCCATTATGCGGCCATTCATCAGCTCCCCGCCGCTATGTCTACCCAATTGACCGAGTGATTGACAGCTGGAGCTTTTTTGGTGGTGTAATCTATGTCGACATCCATTATTACAAGCGCGAGCCATCAATAGATACTCTCAAAACCGTTCTTGACCCGTCATCTCGCATCACCTCATTACTCACCCACTCTCTTGACTCCCTTGACCTTATCTCCGGGAGCCTGGTTTCTGCGTGATATATTACCATAACAGTCATCACTGATGTTTGATGACGATGTCGCCGTCATTGTCCTCGCCGTCCCGGCCCTTCTCACAGCTGGGCTCGGACAACGCCTGCGTGACACCGGCGTGTTCCACACCCCGGGCGACCAAGCATAAAGGTGTCAGTAATGATGATGCTCATGAAAATAACCGCAGCCACCACAACGACGATGACCGCAGTAATGATCTGTCTGTCTCGAACCTCGTCGGCGATGCCCACGACGATGCGGGTCCTACTGGAACAACAAGTGGCAGCCAACTGTCTGACTGCGAATAGGCTTCGATCAATGTATATATCACCCTTCCATCCAGCTATTTTACCCTCTTGCTCTTGTTCTTTCTACAATGGCATACTAATACCACTTTGTGGAAACCAACAGGCTGCCGTAGCTACGCATGCTACTGAGCTGCCTTCAACAGCTAGTCCATCATCTTGTCGCCCTGACTCCTCCTCGCGCTCGCGCAACGACTTGCTTGGGGTCGACGACGGCGAAGAAGAGAAGACAATAGACCAGATCGTCGACATCATCCGCCGCATCTCCCAAGGTCATTGGTTCCCACCAGCAATAACGGAGCAGCCCCAGCACAGAGCCATCTTCTACCTACGCAAGGACCCCGACGCATTCGAGAGACTCTACAACCGCCTGTCTTCTCTAGACCTGCAAGACTACTTTGACAAGCTGCGCGTGCGCTGGGAAGCCAAAACAGGCTTCCTTTGCTTCGACATCAAGCCGTGGACAGAATTCCAATCTGGGATAATAGATAATGCCTTCAACTATTTCCTTCGCGAGCCCCAGTCAATGAAAAGACCTTCGTTGTCCGAAGTGGCCTACTCAGGGACTGACGAAGAGGGCGGCGTTGCCTGGAAGATGGCGCAACACTGGATGCTTCACACAAACACCGTCAATGTCGTGCTTTTGTTAGATATCCCCGCCACTAGCTTGAAAGAACGTCTTAATCCGGGCTTCTGCCACGTCGGTTATGTTACTCTACTTTTGCGACGTAGTGTTTTGCCGCAGCAGCAGGAGAGCATCGAGAAGAAGATGATGGCGGTAAATACTAACCACCATCTCGTACACCCCGATTACGCCGTGTTTCGAGACAGCAAGGGAAATGCTCTACAGGGACAGGTCGAGATCCCGCTGGATGTCTTCTTGCCCGCTAGCAAGCGGTCGGATGCCACTGGTCAATCCAAGCTTACTCTACCGTTTAAGCTCCTTGCAACTTGGTTGCGTAGAGCTAAAATAGCCGAGCGCTATGTAGTGCAGAAAGAAGAAAAACAGCGTCAGATCTAGAACGGCAACCAAAATTTCTATTAGTATATGTTTCGAGTCTTTAACGGTAGTACAGACGCGACTAGACAAAAAGAAGCGGCGAACTAAAAAGCTCGTCCTGCTCTTTTTTCAATACGATCTTTTTACTCGGATACAGCAGATCTGCGCTTACGATTGATAATATTATACCATTCCTATTCTTCTTTGTTTTTTTTTCCCATGGGATGGTTTACAGTGCCTAGATTGCTTGAACTGCCGACGCAGGCGGTCTATCAGCTGTTGACTAGATCGACAACTGCTAGATTTGCCCGTCATCTGCTTTTCGGGGAAAAGCCTGAAATGGAGGAGAATGTATTACCATGAATCATCTGGATCGTCACTATGATCGTTAGATGCCACCTGATGTGTTATTTCTCTACTTGCTACTGGTTAAGTAGGCAGGGAGTAGACCAATGAACTAACTATCAAGATTTATTTATTCGGGTTTTCTTTTTGTTTCCATGTTTGACGACGAAATGGGTAAAAGAAAAGAAGAAAAGAGAAGAAAAGCGTGTCGACCAGAACGGATATGAAAGGAACCTGTCGGATGATGACTTGCACAGGAAGAAATCGCATTGTCAGATTAGAAAACAGGCCGGGAAAAGGAACTGTATACTTATGAGATACCTCCTTCAGAGTTCTCCCGAGGTGTATGCGTGTGTCGACGCAACGACGTCATGCAGTGTATAAATAAAGCCAAGCTCATGATGCATTGAGGGGCAATCTTATCTACCGGTAATTCCCGTCTTAGCTGCCATGCCACCACAGAAGCGGAATCTCGCTCGACATAGTCGCAGTCTGCAGATTTCTCCAATTGCTATGATCTCGAGATATTCATATCAACATGCAAACTTCACGCGACTCTTCCGTCTAGTCATTACCGCTCTGAGCAGGGGTCCTTGCCCTAGGTAGCTACACAATATCAGTTACGATAATGATGTGGCAGTGAAGATGAGCTCTCGGGTAGTGTAGAACGCGGGCCGAATCTTAAGGACTATATCAGGCAGGACTCATGGATGGTCCTTGAGGCAAGCTATAGCATCTCATATTTATTTCGTTAGTGGTCCGTTTCACTCAGAAGCGGCAGGCATTATAGCCTGAGGTTGTCTCAAACCTTTCAGAGGTGGGTAGGTTTAAGGAGTAAGGCTCATCTATACCTTTGCGAGAGGGATAACTGTGGAGGGTCTGAGAAAGATCAGCCCAAGTTTCGCAGTGGCCAGGTCTACTACGGCTTGCTTGACAAGAATTTCGGCTGGTTTTTTAATGCGACTTCTACCTCGCGGAGGTGGACGCTTGCGCACCCTGCGCAGCACTCAGAGTCCTTCTTGCCACTTTGTAAACAACTGCTTGCTTGGAGTTCTCTGGGTTCAAGAAAGAAGAAACAAAAGTATGGAATTAGAAGTTATATTGGAAAGTTCTGCCTGTGGTACTTGTTAGTTTTCTTGGATTCTCGTGTATTTATGCTTCACTCTCGGACCATCCATCGGATCTTCGATTATGTCTTCGCGAATTATTGACTGAGCCAAAGGCATTTTTACCTCAGACTTAGAGCGTGTCAGAGGAGTGCAGAGATGACTGATTACCAAGAATGGCCTTTGTTGTATTTGTGTAGAAATAATTTATCTTATTGAAGACATATTCCGTATAGTAGTCCAAAGCCCCGCTTTTCCATCCGTCTTATGTATCTGCCCCACACTTCGGCGGAACTTGTCTTGTGCCGCCTTTGGGGGATTTAATCATGATTCTTAGGCTACTATAACAGACCCAGACTCACAAATTCGTTGGCTGCCCCATTAGCGCAGTGGTAGCGCGTTGCTCTTATACTTTGGCTTCTGGTTGTCCAGCGCCCATAGATATGCAAAGGCCGTGAGTTCGACCCTCACATGGAGCACAATTTTTGTCCTATTTGTCCTTTTTCTATCTAATATCGCTCTCTCTTGGTTTTTGATACGGCTTAGATTTTTTATTTTACTCGATTTTATAACAGCTGCGAGTTGTGTGGTTATATATTATTAAAATCGTTTTATTATCTAATATATAGGTCAAATGAAAAAGCTATCATGCTAACAATTCAATCCTCTAAACGACATCTATAGCAACATCTAGCATTGACTGGATACTACGGAGTTTTTGATGGCTGGAACCCCTGGCAACCTTTGATATCTAGATACCTAATTTTGCAAGCTTTCGACATGCAACCTGTTTCCCCTGATCTCCCCCCTGTAGTAAGATTGATTGCTAGCTCATTATCCATGACTCTTACTCGGAACATTAATGTATTCAATCTGGCTCTCCCTCAATGGCACGGAAATCGCCCCTCTAAATCAGATAGTTTCAGGCAATGGCGGCAGCACATATTGGTCATCATGAATGAGTTATTAACGGG
The DNA here is from genome assembly GCA_022578795.1 of Xylariaceae sp. FL0255. Lineage (NCBI taxonomy): Eukaryota > Fungi > Ascomycota > Sordariomycetes > Xylariales > Xylariaceae > Xylariaceae sp. FL0255. The sequence goes on along the minus strand of MU388855.1, from coordinate 245,011 downwards.
TTGGTCAATTTGTCCTCCACTGTAGCTCTAACGAATATTCTACCGTAGCTAGTCCGGCTCATCTACGCGTTGCCGTATTTTGTCTCGGTGCCCTTGATTTGCCCCTTGTATATACCTCCCTTGGTAGTACTATTTCGAATTATTATGTCCTTTTTGGATCGAACCTTTCTATATTTTGTCTTCATTTCTTTCCTTTTTTTGTCTTGGTTTTCCTACCCAGATCCCCCCTTGTATCCCTTAGGATAAGATAGTTTCATAGAAGGGACGGAATAGAGGCGATTCATTGCAAGCTCTCAATGACAATGGCGCTAGCACCGCCGCCACCGTTGCAGATACCAGCGACACCGATCTTAGCCTTCTTCTCGCGGAGGACCGTGGTCAAGGTGGTGACAATGCGAGCACCGGAGCAACCGAGGGGATGACCGATGGCGACGGAGCCACCGAAGACGTTGACCTTGTCGCTGGTGAGGCCGAGGATCTTCATGTTGGCGATGGCGACGACGGCGAAGGCCTCGTTGATCTCGTAGAAGTCGACGTCCTTGTCGGTGAGGCCGGCGTGCTTGAGGGCCTTGGGAATGGCGAGAGCGGGGGCGATGGTAAAGCGCTCGGGCTCGCGGGCGGCGTCACCCCAGCCGAGGATCTTAGCGATAGGTGTCACGCCGAGCTCCTTAACCTTGGCCTCGGACATGAGAACGACGGCGGCAGCACCGTCGTTGAGGGGGGCGGCGTTGGCGGCTGTGACGGAGCCGTCCTTGGGCTTGAAGACGGGCTTAACAGTCTTGAGCTTATCAATGTTGAGGTTCTTGACCTCCTCGTCGGTGGTGATCGAAACAGGGGGCTTGCCACGGCCGCCGCTGACCTCGACGGGAACGATCTCTTTGGAGAAGATGCCGTCGGCGGTGGCCTTCTGGGCGCGCTGGTAGGTCTCGATGGCATAGGCATCCTGCTCTTCGCGCGAGACGCCGTGGTCGTCGGAGCAGAGCTCGGCGGCGAGACCCATGTGCTCCTTCTTGTAGGCGTCGGTCAGACCGTCCTTCAACATGCCATCAACGAGGCTTTGGTCGCCGAACTTGGCGCCGTTGCGGAGGGTGGGGAGGTAGTGTGGGGTGTTGGACATGGACTCTGTGCCGCCGGCAACGACGATGTCGGCGTTGCCTGTGATAATGGTCTGGGCGCCGAAGATGATGGCCTTCATGCCCGAGGCACAGACCTTGTTGACGCCGGTGCAGGGGACTGTGTTAGCTAGGCCGGCACCAATGGCGCATTGGCGGGCGGGGGCTTGTCCGAGGCTGTTGAGAGTGAGTGTCAGTGCCACCAATTGCAACGTGTCTTGGATGATTTCTGACTTACTTGGCAGACAAGACATTGCCGTAGAAGACCTCCTCGACGTCCTCGGGTTTTATTTGGGGGACACGCTCAACAGCAGCTGCAAATCGAACAGGTTGGGTTAGTGAACCAAGCCCAATGAGAGTAGTTGGGGGGGGGGGGGATTACAAGAGCTTACCTTTGATGGCGGCAGAGCCTAGTTGGGTAGCACTGAGGCTCGAGAGGGTACTATAAGAGAGATTGTGAGCTCATGTTTGTCTCTCCTCTTCCCTCTTCCTTCTAAGTCATATCGTATCGGCAGGAGGAATAGCTTCTTACCCAAGGAACGAGCCTACAGGGGTTCTCGCGGCGGAGACGATGTAGACGGGAGGAAGGCCAGACATGTTGGGCTAAGCAGTTTGATCTTGAATCGAGTGGTAAAACGGAGGAGCAACAGAGAGGAAGGGGGAAGGGTGTTGCGAAAGTAAATGATGAGGGAGAGATATATACCTCCTAACTAGGTATCCTAGATATGTTCTTGGATAGGTAGCTCGACAGAATTCCTAGATATAATCTGACTAAGGAAACAAAAGCCCACACCGCCGTCTCTTTCTAGGATTCCCGAACAGCTGTTTAGCGAGTAATTTGTGTGGAATTCTACCGCTTTCTATTTGTCAAGGGTAATGTCAAGGGTAAGCATGGTCGCGGGGTCGGTGACTTCTAGTCTAGGATTTCCCGAACCAGTAGGTGGGGTTTCCTACGCCCTTCTTATCGTGCCCGTACTCGGCATTGATTGTGGTCTTGATTACTGATGTGCCGCTTCCTCCAGACTCCTCTACTCCAGTCGATTACTCAGGATGCAAGGACCAGCGAGGTGAGATCCTGAATAGATCAATCTAAATGTTGAATTGGCATGATGTGGAGTTCTAGGAACGTTTTGATTAGGAACGCATCAAGCAAAAAAAAAAAAAAAAAAAAAAAAAGAAAAAAAGAAAAAAAAAAAAATCACAGACATCTACGTATCCATATTAGCATGCAGGTGAGACTGCCGGGGCTGGCAGTAGTAGGTACAGCAAGGGTCCATCCGGGATCTCTTGCCTGCTAACCTTCATTATGCCGCCACCAGACCCATCCTACTTGCCTACATACATAACTGGTCCGGGGTCTTATAGACTCTCCAGCCACCAAAAGCCCCATATTAAAAGTTCAGGTAGTACCACCTCAGCCTCAGCCTTGCAGTGTCGCGTCTTGTAGCTTGAACTTTTCTGGAGCTCGAAACCTCGAGCATTTCTGGTTGCAGTCGCAAACAAGAAACAACAATCAAAGTCGCCATGGATGACCTCTACGATGAGTGCGCACTACCATTAACCCTTTCGTTTTCCAAATCAAGCAAATGATGAATTACTAACTTCCGCATCTCCCATCCAGGTTCGGCAATTTTATCGGGGAAGATGCCGACGTATCTGAGGAAGAGTCCGAGCATGGCGTCGACACCGGTGCCTACCTCGACGACGAGTATCCCGAGGAGGCCGCCGAGATAACAGGCCAAGAGCTGATGGAAATCGACGACGATGGTCCCTCCAATGCCGTTATATTACACGAAGACAAACAATATTATCCCACCGCCCAGCAGGTCTATGGCGCCGATGTCGAGACCCTCGTGCAAGAGGAAGATGCCCAGCCCCTCACCCAGCCCATCATCGCCCCTGTCGAGGTCAAGAAGTTCTCCGTCGAGGAAGCCGATCTCCCCCCTGTCGTATTCGACCGCAACTTCATGACCGATCTCATGAACTTCCCCGATCAGATCCGAAACATCGCTCTCGCCGGCCACCTACACCATGGCAAGACTGCCTTCATGGACATGCTTGTCCTCGAAACACATAACATCTCCGACCGCTTAGAGAGTCGTCTTGGCCGGCAGCGTGAGGAACAACTACGGTACACCGATACCCACATCATGGAGAGGGACAGGGGCCTCTCCATCAAGGCTGCCCCCATGAGCCTGGTGCTGCAGAGCACAAAGGGCAAGTCGCATCTCTTCAACATCATCGACACTCCAGGACATGTCAACTTTGTCGATGAAGTCGCTGCTTCCTTGCGCCTTGTGGATGGTGTCGCCCTTGTTGTAGACGTCGTCGAAGGCGTCCAAGTCAACACAGAACAGATCATTAAACATGCCGTGCTTGAGGATATTCCGTTGACCTTGATAATCAACAAAATGGACCGATTGATATTGGAGTTGAGGCTGCCTCCTACCGACGCCTATTTCAAGTTGAAACACGTCATTGAGGAAGTAAATACCCTTATCGAGAAGACGAAACCTGGATCTGGCCCAACCAAACGATTAAGTCCTGAAAAGGGCAATGTTCTATTTGCCTGCAGCGATATGGGCTGGTCTTTCACTCTCCAATCCTTCGCCTCCATGTACGCCGACAGTTTCCCTGGTGTTAATACAGAAGAGTTCGCGCGGCGTCTTTGGGGCGATGTCTACTACAACCCTAAGAAACGAACCTTCAGCAGAAAGCCCTTACCGGGAGAACAATCGGCGAAGAGATCATTTATCAACTTCGTCCTCGAACCGATATACAAAATCTTTTCGCACAGTATTAGTCAGAGCCCCGATGAGCTGAAGAACATACTCGCGCCATTGGGTATACAGCTCAAGCCATCACAGTACAAGGACGATGCGAAAGTGATTCTTAAACTCGTTTGCGAACAGTTCTTTGGCCCCTCGACTGGGTTTGTGGATATGATTGTCAAGCACATCCCATCACCTGTCGAGGCAGCTGAACATAAGTTACAACGTTACTATACGGGGCCTCTTGACACTAAAGTTGCCGAATCGATGAAAAAGTGCGACCAGGATGGTCCCTTAATCGTTCACGTGACGAAGCTCTTTAATTCGTCTGATGCCAAGAGCTTTTATTCATTCGGCCGGGTTATGAGCGGTATAGCCCGTCCTGGAATGCAGGTTCGCGTTCTCGGCGAGGGCTATTCTATTGATGATGAAGAAGATATGACGATGGCGACGATAAATGATGTCTATATCGCCGAGACGCGGTATAATGTTTATACTACTGGTGTCCCCGCGGGCAACTGGGTGCTGCTTGGTGGCGTGGACAATTCCATTGTTAAATCCGCCACCATCGTTCCACCCAAGCTGGAGGACGACGAAGATGCTTATATCTTCAAACCAGTCTCGCATTTCACAGAATCCGTCTTGAAGGTAGCTGTTGAGCCAATCAACCCATCAGAACTACCGAAGATGCTTGACGGTCTAAGAAAGATTAACAAGAGCTATCCCTTGATTACAACCAAAGTGGAAGAGTCTGGCGAACACATCATACTGGGGACCGGAGAGCTCTACATGGACTGTGTCCTGCACGATTTACGGCGGCTGTATGCCGATATGGAAATCAAGGTTTCCGACCCCGTGACCCGTTTCTGCGAAACAGTGGACGAGATGTCGGACAGAAAATGTTACGCGGACACGCCAAACAAGAAAAATAGGATTACTATGATAGCCGAACCACTCGATGACGGCATTGCGGAAGATATTGAGGCTGGCCGTGTGAACATGAGAGACGGCGCTCGAAAGGTCGGCAAGTTCTTCCAAGATAAGTACGGATGGGACTTGCTTGCTGCTCGGAGCATATGGGCTTTCGGTCCTGAGGAGATGGGCCCCAACATCTTACAGGATGACACATTAGCTGAGGTGAGTTCTCTTTAGTACTGCGCTCAAATATACTCTTTTGCTGACACTTGGTATCGATAGGTGGATAAAACATTACTCAGAAGTGTACGCGAGACAATTCGTCAAGGCTTCAGCTGGGCCACCCGTGAAGGTCCTCTATGTGAAGAGCGTGAGTAATTGCCCGCTCCCTTGGTTCCTGTCTTTACTAATTTGTTTTACCTGAAGCTATCCGCAACACAAAGTTCCGCATTACAGACGCTGTTCTAGCACAAGAAGCTATCTTCAGAGGTGGAGGTCAGATCATCCCTACAGCGCGCCGCACATGCTACAGTTCGTTCCTAATGGCCTCACCACGTCTCATGGAGCCTCTATACGCATGCTCAACAATCGGACCCCAGTCCGCCAGCTCGGTGGTATACAACGTCTTGGCACGACGGCGCGGCCACGTCCTCTCCGACGGACCCGTCGCCGGCACACCGCTCTACCGAGTTGACGGCCTCATCCCCGTCATCGACTCGTTCGGCTTCGAGACGGACCTGCGCATCCAGACTGGCGGCCAGGCTCTCGTCAGCTTGGTCTTCGATAAGTGGCAGAAAGTCCCCGGCGACCCTCTCGACAAGGATGTCGTGCTGAGGCCGTTACAGGCGGCTGATGCTCAAGCGACGGCGCGCGACTTCGTCCTCAAAACGAGGAGAAGGAAGGGACTGAGCGAGGATGTTAGTGTGGCTAAGTTCCTGGAGCCGGACTTCTTCCAGAACCAGGAGGATGGTGATGGTGGTGTGTATGGCAGTCCCTGAAGGTTCATCATCGGCGTCGGACTCTGGAATCGCGGGAGGCCATGGCCCGAGAAACTTGTGGTGTGTGTCAACTATGCGACCATCATCTTTATCTTCTACTACCTCCTCGAGCCTTTCGTCGGAGAATGGGTATACACGGAGGACTAGATTGTTTGGTCACGCCTTCCAAGACTTCTGAAGTTGTTCTGGTGTGATTCCGCCGTCTCTAGTCAGAAGCATGTGTGTAATTAGTAATATAAAGTTGTACTGTACTGGTAATAGATGAAAGGTGATGACGACTCCACACCCCGTGTTTTGCTCCGGTAGTTACTTGGTAGCCCTACTTCGTGAGAACTTTCGGCCGAGAACACGGAATAGGACCTAGTACATTTCTTATGGAAATGACAAGGCGGCACCTTTATTTAGTCCATACCTGGGTAGTTGCTTACATAGATTCCCTACAATTAAGTAACCTACCCAACTCAGAAGTGAGTGGGTGAGTTTACTTGAACATGGATGGAGAGATGACGTGGAAGCTGGCGTATGAGGGCGGCCAGTGGGCGCGTATATCTAATTACCTACCTACCTACCTACATGTAGGTGGTAGGAAAAAGTGTACGTAGTTTTGTCCGGAGTCAGAATCCGCTTTTAAGTCCGACGCGTGCATGGATGCGATATACTATGTTCATTCGGTTAACTGTTCATTAGTATGTTGAGATGCTGGGTATAGTTTGTAGGAAGAGGGTGCATTAGTCCTGCCCTTGCCAGAATTTTATTTGATGATCACAAGGGTTGGCAATACCATATCATACCACGTAATATATATTAGCCCTATCCGAACTATAAGATACGAAGTACTTTTAGGTAGGTAGGCATTAGACCAATATCTCAAACGGGATCTTGTATTCTTCCTCGTTTCCCTCTCTTCCTATGAGCGCGGATTTTAGTTATTCGGGATTTGATTCTTGTCTTCTTCCAGGTTCGTGAGGTCCCTTATTTCCGCTTCGATTATTGACCAGGGGACAGGCATCATCTACCTAGCATACATACACATACATATATACATGTACATACATGTGCCGTATGGCTGAGTTGATGATTACGAATGTCCCCTGTCTTGCTCGCACCTCCTCCGGTTGCTCCAATTTTTCCCGTTCCCTTTCGGTGCCCGGCGGGCACTGCAATGCACTATTGTACCATTCATCATCTTCTCTTTCGAGATAGGTTTCTGACATGGAGGACTCGGAATACACACTGACTTTGCCTGCGCTTTTGTCACCCCACTCGAGCCACTGAAGATACTGGACGGTCTACTTCGTACCTCGTATTCATATACCTTATTCTGCGAGGATAAAGAGGATACGAATAGGCTCGACAGGAACAGGAAATGGGCACAGTCCCCTGATATGCAGCTGGAAACCGTTCCCGGTACTTTAGGTTATGTCAACTAAGGTATGTGTGTGCATTGGTGCAGGTATGCCTATCTTGGAGATCATTCGAGAGACAAAGGATAAAATGGTAGATGTTTGATGTCGAGATTTTACGAAGATGTTCCCGCCCATCAACCCTGGGGAACTCTCGGTTCTCTGGGCATCATAAATTCCGAGGGGCTTTGTTACTCTGGGAAAGGTTGGAAAAGGGGGGAGGCGGGGAGGGGGGGGTTCATTGTGATCCTAGCATGCGATGGTGCGTTGGTAATGGTTACAATGATGGATGGAGGTCTAGTTGAGGGTGCTTGCTTACTTGCTTGAGCAGATTGAGGCACGGCAGTGGCACAGCAATGATTTAACTGGTTAAGTCTTGTTGGTAGAAAGAGTTATCTGCCTACATACCTACCCTGACTCTTAGTTGAGAGGGTGCCACATACATACAGCACCGGGTAGGTATCCGTGCTCAAAGGTAATAAACTGACGGCTGCCAAAACCAAGTGCCTGGGGGCAAATAAGTATTGGTACAAATTGTTCACATAATGGCCACAAGTGATCCATATCCGGAAACAAGCGTAGGTAAATGCCATGTGAGTCAAGTTTCCTAGATCACACTGATATGTAGGAACCTGAGAGCGTTGACGTCTGAATAACGTGGATCAAATCCTGTAGTCAAACCAACAGGCAGAGCAATTCAAAAGTGCTCTTTCTCCAACTCATCGCCAGATGTAGTCAAGTGATGATTTGTGTAACAGTGTTTAGTCGTCGATCATATGATGATCTCACCCAAGGACTTCGTTTAATGTACAATAACTGGAAACACGATCAACGTATGGTGATCTTATAGCGGTTCCAATATATTTAGACACGTCAGTCTCATTTCGTTAAACTCAGGGACGAACGACAGACGGGTCGATAGTGAATCAAATACTATTAAGGTATAGCACATGAGCTCTGGGCAATGATAATGCATAAATGACGACGTAAGTCTTTAGTATGAACAACGGCGGTCTTGGGTGGATGGCGGTAGGACAATCCAGAAGCCAACGTGGCTCGTACAAGGCGATGCGGCAAGCCCCGTAGTACTGGCGAGGGAGCCGGGCAATAAAGATCTCTCGAAAGAGGAATATAAGCCTCGGACTATACTTGGAGAGCGATGCAGTGCGGATCTCCAAGGATCGATCCGAACGTGTGGGCAAGGAGGTGGCAGTGACTGGCAGGTGAACAAACGCGGGGTATGATTTACGGAGAGTCGCATGTTGCAAGCATGGTGGCTATGAGACCCTTTAGATTGTCGTTCTCCATGGCGGCAGCAACTCTCTCCCTGTCAGCCAGCTGCTTGTTGGTCTGGTCGGCCTGGGAATGGGTGCCTTCCTTGATAACGACATCGATACGATAGTTGGGGGGAAGTGCCTGCTCCAGACGCACACGGATGCCGAGGCCTATAACGGTGGCTAGGGTGCAGTGGGTGATGGTGGGCGTGATCTTGACAAGCACGGTAGTCAGGGTGTTTGGATCCGCAGGCTGAGTAGTTGATGGCGGGGGATCAATGTGGATGTCTGGCAGATTGACGACAGACAGCTGTCCTAGTGATAGGGGATGCTCGGGGTCAGATATAGAGGAAATTAGATCTATGTATGAAACGTCAGCCGTCAGGTGTTTGTAAATAGATGATAGGGGCGGATGGGGAGACTGAGACGTAGAGCGTGTCATGCGTACCGTAGATCTCCTGTTCGTCGATGGGCTCGAAATCACTGGCGGTTGTGTCATCATCAGACCACACAGCTGGCGGGAACATTTCAGCCATATTCTCGGGTCGCCAGATGAGACCGTCTAGTTCAGATTTGGCATCTTTGACTGCTTGTTTGTTTCGTCTGGTGGGCAGCTCTGAGACGTTCAAGATGGTGGGGTTTGCATTCTGGACTTCCGACATGATTTAAGGCTGCGATCTTCTCAAGATCAAGGATCAGAAGGATCAGAACAAGATGAGTGATGAAGTTTGGTATTCCTTGTTTAAGACGTCCGAAGAAAAGTGATGAGACCGGAAGAATGGCGTTATTTCTCGGGCATTGAACGAAGAAACGATATTAAACTTTCGCCGATGCCGATGCCGATGCCGCCGTGGCGGGGTCATTGATTGCCTGCCTATGAGTCGTCATTGACAGCTGTCAACCTACAACCCACAAAGTATAAGGTACCTCCTACCTCGTCCTCCATAGGTACGACGAGACTCTCTCGCTGCAGTGAGACTCCCAAAGCATCCATCTGCACCATCCCTCTATTCTTCCTCATTCTCAAACCGGAGAGTGATGTGAAAACCCATTTCAGCTAATCTACCCATTACCCTTCTGATCCTGCACTCAGCCTTATTGTTATACTATTACACATTCATCTGTCCTCGATGCAGTCCAGAGAAGGATTCATGCGTACCAGACTTTTGCCTCCACAGAGTAGGCGCCATATGCATGGTCCTCCAAAGATCGACCGGTCAAGGCGACTGCTAATCTAGCACTCCCATCAGACAGGTACCCATATCCGCCAAACCCCGATCATACTACAGTAGTCAGAGCACAACCAAGATCCCATTGTCATTACAGTAGCATTCTATACGCCTCCCTCCTATAATATCATCAATAAGCATTACTGTTCACTCTGTTTGGTTACATTCACTGCACTCATCACTTAATATCACACAAACCCGTTGTCTACCCATTCCAGTGCTTGTGCCTAACTGACTGTCCAGTGTATCTGCAGCCAAGGCAAACCTACATGGCGTGGCTTGCATATCCCGTGTCGTGCTTGCTATGTCATGCCTGACGAGCTATGCATGGGTGGTAAAGTAGCACCACAAATGTTTTCTTTTCTGTTAGGTGATCGGAGAGTGGGGGAACAGCCATCACGTAACTTGGCAATGTGAGCTACCCGTCTACCCATCGAGTATCAAGCGGTCAAACTTCTGGGCGGAATCATCCGTCATATGCTCTGAACTTCTTGTTACGCGCTCAATACAGGGGAGTGGCAGCGTGGAACACACAACAAACCATCCACCATCCACTGACCCACAGCTGTCATGATTCCCTACTCGGTCATGGCCGGCGCTTATGATATCTCTCTGCTTTCTCACGACGTAATGGGATGACGGCGCTTTCTTTTGCCATTTGACATGTCCACCCACAACTGTAATGTGGATTACCTGCAATGGCCTATCACTCAAGAGACAGGGACTTGGCAATATGCGGAGAGATTATACGGAGTATCTTGTAGCGCTTGCTTAGTGGGAACCCTGACCCTTAAAACACGCAGAGCTGAGTACGAAGGTATGAGGCTCGTACCATCACCCCGCATGCCATTTCGTCAATCGTGTTCAGCAGATGGAAAGGGACCCGAGCACTGCTTGTGGGCTGCCTGCTCCAAAGGGATTCCACCCTTGTAGATCCATTTCGTACAGGCAGGAAGCTGGGACGACGCAGTACCCTATCCGGCACATGCACAGGGATGCGGTGGGTTGCGTGCCTTGAATTATTATTATAGCGGTGCACACGCGAGTGGGGAGATACATTCGCCCGCTACGCAAGACAAGACGGTAATAAGCTGTCTTGTCCCCCGCCCTCTGAAAGGCCGAGCCGGGATTTCCCTGGCGGCGGTAGACCATTCGAAGTGACGCCCCAGTCTCAAACAACCTGTCGGGATTTCCCCTCGAATCCCTTAACAAGTTGTTACAACAACAACAACGACAGAACTACCACCCGTCGAATGCCTCCCAGAAACCCGCCTTTCCCTCCCCCAACACAGCGACCGATCGCCATCCTCCGGTCGCCGACAGGTCAGAGCCACGACGGAGCCAGATCAGAGCCGCCACCAAGCCCATAATCGATTACATCCCGCGTTGAGCTTGCGTGCATGACCACCAATCCGAAGGAAGCGACCGGCCGTTGAGGGTCGCCAAAGACGTCCAGATGTCCAACGACCCGGCTGCGCGCAGACTACTGCCGCAGAATACTCATGTCAGCTCCTTCACCTTTGCGCCGCCAACCTACCAGCCTCCACGAGAGGCACAGAAGAGTTCGCTTGCCTCATCCCCCCCCTTCTACTACCCTTCTGATTTTGACTTGTCTGTAGATTATGTTTTCGTTGACGAACATAACCGTCACAAGCGGTTGAAGGGTACGCGCCTGCATTGTCGATTGCGCATTCCTCGATACTAACAGATTCATAGTAATGAGAGCATGCGAGGGCTGTCGGAGGCGCAAAATAAAATGCGACGCAGCGACTACGAATACATGGCCGTGCTCGGCATGCGTCCGGTTGAAGCTTCATTGTGTGCGACCCAATGCGCAGTACGAGGGGTCTCCCGACGATACCCAGCAGTACGAGCCCTCCAAGGCCGAATTCGACGCTGGTGCAGAGAGCTTCCGCCAGATGACTCTCCCGCAGCAAATGTCTGGCCATCCTAAGCCTACTATGTTTACTTCTCCCCTCAATGCCTATGCGACCCATCAGCCTGTCTATCCGCAGTCTATGTCATATCCCGATGCTAGCGGTGTTCCGCAACACCTGCAGTACGCATCGTCGGTTGGTGTCATGGATCAGGCCTATGCGCCTGCCAGTGTCTTCCCGACTCCTCCCATGCAGACCATCAGCTCACCCCATTCCGAAGGATCACCGGAATCGCATTACACTGATCATTACAGCCAGCACGACTTGGCTGATCTCCTTGGTCCTTTGAAACTAGATGAGAGGGGCACAGGTGAGTTGATCTGGTTACGGCGCACATCGTGAAGTAGTAAGCTGACCTACTCGAAGCTCCTTATCTCAACAATAAGATGGCTTTAGTATCTGGGCAAGAAGAAGAGCCAGCTGTTGAAGATGGTGACGACTTCAAGAATATTCTACCGGCGACCGTCTCTGGTCCAGGGGGATCTAAGATTCGCATACCGCCCGAACTCATGCCAGACGACGATACCATTCTTCATTATTTCGATCTATATTTCACACATATACACCCTTACGTACCAGTACTGAATAAAGCGCAGTTGTACAACCAATGGAACTCTAATAGAGACTCGATTTCTCCGTTATTATTGGAGGCCATATTTGCTGTAGCCGAACGACTAGCAGATGAGCCAGCGCAAGGGCAACAATGGATTGCTCTCGCATCGAGTAAGACATCCCGGGAGTATGAGTGATGTAAAGAGGCATCCGGGCTAACCCAGTGTGAAGAGCATGCGGATTCCTTCATGGATGTGCCTCGACTTAGTACACTTCAGGCTCTCCTCATTGTCCTTAAAGCGCGGGAAGCTGTGCCCAAGCGCGGCTACTACTACCGATCTTGGATGTCCATCGTGCATTGCGTAGCCATGGCTCGTGACCTCGGTCTTGATGACCACTTCGAAAACCACCAGGCCGGGAAGCCGTGCGGGTCAACACCTGCTGAATGTCTAACTAAAACGCGCGTATGGCAAACCATTTTCATATGTGAAACCATGATTGCTGCTCCTCAAGGTAAGTGCCGTCTCCCTCCTATTAACATTTACAGCACTTAACAGCAACATTAGGACGGAACGACTTGTCCGTCGAACTGGAGAGCATAGACTTCAGCGTGCCTCAAGCAAATCCCGGTATAGAAGAAACTGAGCGCCACGTCACACGTGATTTTGTCTATTTCGCCCGCATCGTACGAATGATCCACAGGATGAACACAGTATACACGAAGATAAAAAAGAAGAAGGACTGGGGTCTGGACGCTGAGTTTGTCCAGCTCAACCCGCAGCTGAGAGCCTGGCTGAATGAGCTCCCGCCTGACATGGTAGTGCAGTTCCCCCAGGACGGATCTCCTCCCTGGCTGCCTTCGCATTTTGTTGGAAATATACATTCCTACTACCATCTAGCTACAATCATCCTCCACCGGCCACAATTGAACTTCTTGGAACCCATGGGTATTGATGGACAGTGGAAATCGCATATGATGATCTCGTACGCATCAGCAAAGGCACTCTGCCGACTTCAGGAGGCTATGTTGCAGTCGTATGGATTGAGCGGGCTCCAGTGCATGCAGAGAGGTATCAGTTTTACGATATATGGTGTCCTTTCCTGTATCGTTCTTCATCTTGTACGTGCCGCCATTTGCGCATCCGCGGTAGCTTGGTTTGGGCAACTATCTAACAGTTAAAACAGGTTGCACTAACCTCCCCGGACCCCGAGATTAATGCAGACTCCAGAGACTACTTCACGCGGCACATGAGGATTCTTGAGAAGACTATGGGATCTTGGCCCCTCCCCGAGATGCTGAAGCAGATCGATGCGGTGAGAGAAGCTTTCTCTTCGGATACTCGGAAACCATTTGTCCTTAAGCCAAGTTTTCCGTACGGGAGCCCGCATCCCTCAACACACTCCAGTCCGCCAAGGGCTGCTACTTTCAAGCCTCCTATGCTCCGGACCACTTCTTTAGATCCTAGTCTGGATTCACAGGCCGGCTCGCATCCACACGTAAATTACCACCCCGTAACGCCTATTTCCATGAGTTCTGGAACTAGCAAGAGTGACTCCCCTTCGATGCAGTCCGCACAGTCTCTATCTGTCCTCTCGGCCGGCCCAAGTTCACAACCGTCGATACCCCAGACGCTACCTATGGTAGATCATTCGACGTGGAACCCAACCAGAATATTGGAGTAAGTCTCATCAACCTACATGGCGTGCATGACAAGCTTGAATGATGTTAACTGTGTCATGTAGTCAATGGAATTCCACATTTGGTACGCCACTTCCTACCCAACCAACTTTGGTGGCCCCACAGGCCAGTTCTCTAAACGTTTCCCCAGGTGCTCCGGAAGTCCCGACGACCCAGGACATAGCTATTGCCCATGCAGCGGTTCCTGCGCTGCCGCCGGCATTGCCCCCCCAGCAGTACTCGGCTCCACCAGTTCAGGCTTTCGTCACGCCCGCGATGTGGCAGGAATCGGTGGCCAGTGTGTATGAGTCTGGCGGCTTGAAGCGGCATTGGGATTACGACGGTGGCACGTCGATCGCCGCAGCCATGAACAAACGCCGTTGATGTCTTGTCATACTTGCTTTGGGTTCGATACTACCTTCTTGCTTCAGGACGAGTGATCTTACAGGCGTCAGGTTTACAATTCATTGTCATTGGCACATATTTGGCGTCGGAAGCGGCAGGTTACTCAAGGGTGGCGGTTTTTTGGATATCATTTCTCGTCGCATGTCTAACGGACCCCCACGGGCAGGCAGGCAGATATTACAGGGCGTACGTATTATGGGTGATCTTTTTCCCCAAGGTCCGACCCCTATTTTTCTCATCTACTATGAGCAATGAACATGTACAGTATGGATGATGGTTTCACGCTATAACGAGACTTTTGGATACACGACAGCGTCATTGGGAGGGGCAACAGGAGCTTGAAACTACTCGGGCCTATTTCCCTTTCTTCCCCCTAGGCTTCCAGAACAATTCCCACACCCAGGTCCCGGGACCAGGGATCTCCGCGATGGGAAAATAACTGTATGATAAGAGACGAGGCAGGGGCCAGAGGAAAATTTTTCTTGTTTTTTTTCTTTTACCCAAATACTTTTGTCAACCTACTAGGTTTAAAAGGTGATCAACCGAGCCAACAGCAGCAGGCTGACGGATGCATATACTTGGGTTTCTTCAGTTGAGGGGCATAGCATACCTATTGGTTGTGGGCTAATGTCCACGGACCTTGCCGAGAGCCTGGGGGCGATTTTACTAGGAGTCGGCGATTCTGGTGATGCTACTAGATCTATGATCCATTTTTTTCCTCCACCCCTTCCACCCCCTTTCTCCTTATGAGAAATGAAGATTCAGATGTTGGTTTTAGTTTCGTATACTCCCCTTGCATCGTGGCAAATGGGTAAGACAATAATCAAACTCGAAAAGGCACTAATTTAGGTACCACCTATAGGCTCGCAAGTGTGATGCAGAGAAGTTAGAACATGGACTAGCAGCTTTATTACCTTACCGCTGGGTTCGCTCTTGGGTGGGGTTCGGCTGCACTGGTTTCTCGGAGCCTCGGCAGCACCACCATGATGAGGCAAGCTCAGATTTCGTATATTCCGTGCTCATGAAACTCAACACGCCCTACTTAGGGATTCATTACAAGGGAGACGTTTGTTCTAGGATATATCTAACAGATTCGGATCAGGCTATCACTGAATACTTAGCTTATTACCAAGTTACTGGGTCAAATTTAGGGCTCAGGAGTCAGGGATTTCCTGATTACTTTGGGTGCGGAGTATGTACCTGACTGATCTGACCCTGACTGGCCTGCGGTAATTATCATGTGTCGAGAATCTCACCAATATCCGTACGAGGTAGACCTCATTTTTCAGCTCCCTCGTAATAACTACAATAATTGCCACAACCGCGTCGTTCTGCGACGCAAAATTCAAATTACAAGTTTGCAACACGAGGGATAAAAATAGATACGTGATACACAGTGATTGATTGATTGATTGGCTCACCTCTTCCGGGCTTTTGGGAGATTGCGATATTATTTACTTGGTAGCAGCAGCAGCAGCAGTAGCAGCAGTTAGGACTAGGAGAGAAAGAAAGAAAGACAGATAGATGCGCGCTTGTTCTCCCGACCTCCGCAGTAGTGCTTATCCATGGATGTGGAAAATGCGGTCGGGGCTTCTAGAAAACCTCGCTAGCCTTTTTCCTTTCCTTCTATGCCGTGCTACCTTAGGTGCGTTGGGTTCTGTATCTCTTGGACTAACCCGAGCGGCCTGGCGAGATCGAACTTTGAGCGTCTAGAAGCCTTCCTCTTTGGGTGAGGGTCGCGGCCTGGACTATAGTTATAGTGAGTGACTTATCAGATGCGACCTGGGTAGGTAGATGCTAAAGATAATATCTACTTGTAAGTTGACCTCCTTTCTCTAAGGGTTGCGTTGCATTGCATAGTAGCAACGGCATAGGTAGGTAGGTAGGTAGGTAAGTATGAATCTGGTAGGGATGCCGACGAAATGCCTTATCGCCAGGCTGTAGGACGTGATGTTCTTTCGGGGTTTCCACGTATGGAGGGAAAGATGAGTGAGTGAGCGGCCATGTGTGTAGGCACCGGGAATTTTGTTGCTCTTGTCGGCGGTAGCGTCGTCTGATATGTCTAAGATAGCTGTAGACTATATCGGCCGAATTATGGCTTGAACTTCTTCTTCTATGTTCATGTTCATACCGCACCACGGAACTGCAGAAAAGTTGCTGGGTGAATATATCCGATAGAGAAGGGTCTGACTTGTCTTCCACATCAGGTAGGTAGGTACTTGTGTATGAGTTGAGATGGGGGGTCATTAGGGTATGATAGCTATATCTCAACCTGGTGACGACTAGGCACTTGAGTGACTGACCAGTCTCTTCTTATCTGGTGATGGCGGGTTATACTGTTTGTTACCTTGTACCTAGTATATTCTTCCTCTAAATCTTGCCTGGGACTGACCTTGACCATGTCTACATGCCCATGGGCTATAGAGAGAAAATTGTCGACTTGCATCATACCGCGTTGTGTCAAGTCTGAAAAAGGCAGCTGCGCAGCTCCCATGTGAGGGCGAGATATCACATCACGCAGCCTGCGCAGCTTCATGTCTCATATGTGCAAAAAGTCATTGATAACCACCCGGCAATCCGAAGGCTTATACGGAGTGAAACGATCTGTCAGGATATCCACGGCTACCAGCGGTTAATAATAGCTATCCAAGATTCGTTCCCAGGCAATGAATGCTATTTGCTATACGGCGTGAAATATTGTCCGAAGTGATGGCTACCTATCGGCGTGACAGCCGTTGCTTCTGGTCCCCTTTTTTGTCGAGCATTCCAGATGGGAGAATATTATCTACTCAAGCCGGCTTGAAACTGTACCAGAACCTGAAATACTCATAGTAATCTGCAGCACGTGGGTATCATGCGTGATGATCACCCCAACAAGCATATTCAAGGTTATCAGAAAGCTTCATTCATCAAACATATTACAAAACACATATACACGCACATACACACAAACGCTTTATGGAGGTAAGATAGTGCGTGCAAAACGGCAAGTGTATAGGCAGGTAGGTATTGGTACAAAGGGAAAATCCGCGAATTACTTTCCTATCTTAAGCATGGTGTATTCATCCCAGTCTGCCACTGGCAAAGGCTCTTCTCATCTCTACTCTCCCTTTCTTTATACACACGCGTTCTATGATCAGCATGCATGTCTTTTCATCCCCGCAGTGTGAAATCCCGGATCCTTCACTCTCCTTCAGAGAACCACCTCCAAAACGGCAGTGAAAGTTCGTGTTCTGAGGGTGCAATGATGCTGTTGTATATTCTTCTGGCACCCTCTGCCAAACAATGAAGTTAATGACGCCTAACGCCGCTATTTTCAAGATGCTTGCTAAGCCCCCTCATCGATCATGTAGCAACCAACTGTAAGCAAAATAAAGCGAGTTAAATCTTTCGTTAATGTGCAATTAGCGATCAAGCCGTGCCCTGCATCTCCTCATCACCGTCTCCTCGGACGTTAGAAGTAGGCACGACGCCATCGCTTAACCACTTCTGGAACCCTTCATTCACTTTCTGCACCTCATCCTGGCTCAATCCGCGCATCCAAGCATTGTTCATCACCATCTTCTCCCGGAAGAGTTGCTGTCGATGGTCGGTGACGGCTTGTGCACGCTCATCAGCCTTCTTTTTCTCTTCCTCGTCACTGGGAGGAAGGTGGTAGATGAAGTACTCCGACGTGTCTTTCTCCCACACAATCTTGTTCGAGTTGATACAGATGCGTAAGATAAGGCTCTCGTCGAATTTGATAGGTTTGGGTGGATTACCATCATCAGAATCCGCATCATTCGAAGGTAGGTTACGAGGTAACACTGTCTTTTGTAAACGATTACGGCTTACACCCTCAGTCGGCTCTACTCGGATGTAGGAAGATATATAGTACTGCCAGCGCTCGCGTAGTTCCATCTCGTCCATGTAAAATGTCGTTTCGTCCTTTTGCAGCCATCGAACTGTGGCTTCACGTTTTCCGGGGAACTAAACAGTATTGTTGTCAGCAATTAATCCATCATCATTGTCAAGATCGACACCCATCCCCACCAAAGAACAGGAACCCCTTACCCAGCATATAACGAACATATCACCATCTTTGATGCATTTCTCGGCAAACTTTCGCGCACTAATCTCCGTTTGATAGCTCGTCTCTTCTTGATGGCGGCTATTCAGGAACTGCTGGATGAGGTCGGGTGTTTTCTCCTTAGAATCAGAACTCGTACAGGTCAGAGATAGTCGGCAGAGAGTCTTGAGAAGGTCGCAAATGGTGTATAGTGTCCATCCCTTTTTCAGATAATAGTGGCGCAGGACTTCTTGGTATCGATTCTCATCGATCTCCCCAGTGATGAAGTCCTCGATCAATTCAACAGTCTTCGGCCAAAACGAAGCTTGATCGTCTTCGTCGAAGTAGTTGATGTCTGTAACAGAAATGCCGAGCTCTTTTGCCGGCTTCTTACTCTTCGATCGAGCAATGGCACTGAGAACACTCTCATTGCTTTCCTTGACCTCTTTCAGCCGCTTGTACAGCGTCTGGAACACGCTGAAGAAGACGTAGATTGTCTGGTTGCAGAAGAAGTTGTACCAGGGCCGAGGGAAGAACCCATCGGCTCTCAGTTCACCATCGTCATCGAGCAACGAAGCATCGCCTTTCACCACCGTGGCACGAGGGATCGTGGGCAACCAACGTTCATTAGACATATCTGACGGAACAGGATCCTCGGGTGCATCAGCCATTTCTTCCTCGTTGGCCGATCCGACATCGGGAGTAGTCTCTTTGCTGCCAGATGCGGCGCTGTCTTCTTTCTGTCCATGGGGTTTGGCAGTGTTACGGCCAGGATCTAGTACGCCACGGAGAAGGTCGGATTTCTTGCCATTTCTTCGCGCTCGGCCGTTTGTTAATTCTGCCGGTAGTTGGTCCTCTGTATCTTCTTCGCCAGACTCTCGTTCAATGTCACCCAAGACGAGCTGCACTTTCTCTTCAGGTAGCTCGAAAAATTGGGGGATGAATGACTCAAAGAACTCGACAATGCGATCTTTCTCAGCAGCGCTGTGTTGACCGTTGTTCATCCCGTAGAGAACCATAAAACGGAGCAGATACAGCAAGACATCCTCATCACCGAGATCGTAAGCGAATTGATAGCGGGAAACTTGGTCCTTGGCGGATCGCATCCGGCGCTGCTCTTCGTGTTTCGTCTTGATGACATCCACCAGGTGTTTAGCCGAGAGGTTTCGCTTGTCATTCTGCTTGACTTGGATCCCCATGTGGTCAAGACTTTTGAGGTGCATAATCTCAGTTTGTGCTTGCCACACTTTCTCCCACTCTCGCTGCGTGAACCGCCACTCTTCATCTTTCTGCTTGAGCCTTGCCAATACGATAGGGACAACGGCAAATGGATCAGAGAACATGTCATTAACGACCTCAGCACCTTTCTCCGGACCATAAATCTTCTTGAGCACGCGTTTGTAGATGGAGGTGCTGGAGCCTCCCAAGCCAGGCGGCATCACGAAGTTCTCCCTCTCATGCGGCGTCAAGTTTAGCATCTGCTGAGCAATTGGCTCAAGAAGCTGGATGCACTTGGTATTGGCCTCGATGTTGAAGTCGTAATCATGTCTCTCTTCCTCGATACGATGAAGCCCCTCTTCAAAGGCATTTTTGCGGTGAGCAACGAAACCCGAGTCTTCGGAAGCCCAGGTTGGATGTGAAGCCCACTCATCATTGAGAACGGCATTGCACATCTCGTCACGGCCGCCACATGGCTTGAGTTTCTCCCGTCTGGGGAGCAACCTGTAGCTGGGTCCAACACCGCGACAATTGCTCAATGATACCTTGCCAGTCGGTGGTTGCGGGCGGTTCTCGATGATCTCGTCGGCGCCATCGTAGTTGACGAATGTCTTGAAAAAGTTCATCAGTTCGGCGTTGCCGCCAATGAACTGGCTTGCCTTATGGACAAGATCGTTGGTGTCGATGAGGCTTTGCGAATACATATTGCAGAGCTTCAAGAACTCGTTCATTGTAGATCTATTGCCAATGAATTTCTTAACTTTTTCAAAAAACCCGATCTCGTCGGCCGTGGCATTGGCGGAAGAGGTGGG
Source organism: Xylariaceae sp. FL0255 (assembly GCA_022578795.1). Lineage (NCBI taxonomy): Eukaryota > Fungi > Ascomycota > Sordariomycetes > Xylariales > Xylariaceae > Xylariaceae sp. FL0255. The sequence continues at coordinate 224,659 of MU388855.1, read as the reverse complement.
AGGGAGGGGTTCAGGGAGGACCGGAGTCAGTGTTGGCTCGATGGATGGAACGTCGGCCGCTAAGGGTTTGTGATTGAGCTTAGGACGCTTGCTAGAGGGAGCTACGCCCGGGATGGTACGTGATCCCATAGCGGGACTGTCTCCCATGGCGTTGGGAGGAAGAGGTTGGGGCTGCTTATCGTTGCGAGGCCGCTTTTTGCTGTCTTTACTGACGCTCGGAGGAGGGGCAAAATTTCCCACGGGAGGCATCTTCTGATTACTACAGCGTCGCTTGAGTTAACGATTGCACATTCAGAGGAGCAAAACAGCGAACAAAACAACATCGACACCCGGTACAAAAGCAACCTATTTCAAGAAGCAGAAGGAAATGCGCCGCGGAAAATCAAGGTCAAGGGGCCATACTCTCGAGCGGTATGTCCCGGCTGGGGAGTAGTCTGCGTCAGTCCTGTCATGGCGAGAACGTCGTCGGAACGAGCGCCGTTCTTGTTCGAAGCGGCGGACTCGGGCAGGAACTGCTTGAAGTCTTCCAAGAGATCAGGTGCCGTGTTGAAGAGACTCGTCACCTGCCCGTAGACGTCCTGGATTGGTTTTTGTTCTCGCTGATAGGTCTGAAGAATCTCCAGGAACTGTTTGTAAATCTCGGGCTTGTCTTGGAACCGGTTCTGCAGATTGGAAAAATCTGGTCAGCTCGGCTCTCAAATTCAACATGAAATGTCACCTATATACTGACCTTGATCTTATTCACATAGCTGATAGCGTGATTGAATTCGACCGGTCCTCGTTTCTCTATGTTGGACTGTTGGGCGCTACTGTTAGGGCCACTGGGAGGGATTCCCGGAGTAGGTGTTAAGGCGTTGCGGGATGTAGGTGCGTTGGGTGTAGTCGAGTTATTTTGAGTTTGGGCCGTTGGACGGGGCTGACTGCCACTCGCACTGGGTCCGTCGTATGCGTCAGACGGGCGGGAACCAGGACCAAAGATGCTGGGTGCGTTTGTGGCAGGAACGCTGTAGGTGGCCTCGGGGCTTTCGATGCTGTGATGCGGTTGGGAGTGCTGCCAATTATTGCTGCGGAAAAACGCGTTGGCTCCAGATGGGCCGTGGACACCGTCGGCTTGACTCGCTCTTCCGGTGATAGATTGAACAGTCGTGCCCATAGGCGTAGTGACTCGAATTGTATTGGGGTCGTTGCCAGTGCCACATTCAATTTTGTAGCCGGGTGGGAGGAAAGTATTAAAGCCTTGAATGAGGTTGGGATGGCCAGCGAAAAGCTCTGAAACTCGATTGATGACTCCGGGAGTATCGATACTAGCAGCGTCTGTCAGAAGTTGTGGGACCAGGAAATGGGTGGAGTGGTCAACCTACGCTTGACTTTTGAAGTCTTTCATAATATCCAGGAATTTGTTATACACATCAGGCTGGTCAGCGAACTGGACCTTGACCTGGTCGAGATAGCTCAATGCATCCTTATTGCTGTTATTAGCCAAAATCGAATGATGGAGCACATCAATGGTGTGTAATGGGCTCCTTGATATCGCTCTCGCAAAGAAGAGTGATGGTATAAATTCAAGCTTACATTGAGAATGGGCTGCTGGCCCTGTTGCTGCTGCTGCTGCTGCTGCTGCTGCTGTTGTTGTTGCTGCAGAGCACCACTACTGCTGCCGCCTCCTCCACCACTGGTAGGTATAGGGGGGTTATTGGAAGTCGCGATCGCTGAGGCACCGCTGCTTCCACCACCTGAGCCAAAAGGTGCGGCCTGGCCAGGACGGGTATTATCTTGCTGTAAAGGACCCCCAAATATGGGACCTGAAGAGTTGGGAGCAGCTGCAGGGCCGGACCCAACACTGGCACCGATTGCACCGAACATTTGACTTGAGGCGTTCTGGGCGTTGTGTTGATGTGGTCGGCTGGACTCGTTCTGCAGCGGGCCGCCGAAGGTGTTGATGGGGCCAGAGGGCGCACCACCTAGGGGGAGGGGAGGACCTCCAGAGCCGCCGTGGTTGGCAAGCAGACCGCCGGGGCTATGGATGGCAGAGGGAGGGCGCGACGCAACAGGCTGGTGCAGCTGGAGGGAGGCGGCGTTGCTGTGGAGAGGGGCGGCGGAGGGATATTGGTCGCGATGGTGTCGCTCGGCAGACTCGCGATCGCGGTGCGAGCCGTCGTCTGCGTGCGAGTTCATGGCGCTTCTCGAGAAGGCTGACTACACCATGCGAGAGTCAGTCAGGGCATTCAACGGAGAGTAGGCGGTTATGAACAGGGCAAGAGTGGAAAGAGGACAGAGAAGGGACGTTGGGCAATGAGGTGTCAGCAGGAACTAGCTCATCGCAGGTGCGCGCAAGGTGGACCAGAAGGGTAGTACGTCACAGAGGGATGTGGGCTGTGGAAGCATACCTTCTACATGGAAAACTCGAACTTGTGGAAATGCGACAATACGAGAGGGGTGTTCGGGAATCTATCGAGGTCGCAAAGTGAAGGAACGCGGCGACGGGATGATGAGTGAACGAGGAGGACAAGGAGCTGTAACGGGAAAATGAAGGGCGGCTTGCTTGTTATCGGCCCCCAGCTGCTGCAAGGTGCGTCTCCAGACACGCCGATAAGGAGAGAGGATGAAAGGCGGTGGGTGCTGGCAGATTGACCCATCGAGAAGTGACGCAGCCTTATTATTATTACTTAGTAAAGTGGATATGTAAGATCACATCTTTCTTTCCAGATTAAAGTGGGTTGGTTCTCTTCACTCCAGTTTACCTAATTTAGCCAGGAACCTTATCTGCCTGATCTGGTCCATCCAGATCTAGAAGTGCCTTATTATATCATCGGACCATCATGGGAATCAAGTATGATCAGGTAGATGAATGAATGTAGGCATGGAACTTGCTCTTTATCACATCCTCCTCTCAAGTCTCTGGATTCAATGAGTGACTGTAAAGCATTGAAGCAGCAGCCAATTACATACATGTACTTATCCACAAGCATACTATCAAGTAGTTTGTTTGCTCTTCTTGCCTCTTGTTAGGATAGATTCTAGATAGACTGCCCTTCTTCAAACTCAGATTTGCAGAGCCTCTCAACTCACATATTGCACAAGAGACTTCAGGCTCATGTCCCTAATATCGCTCATAATATTCTAGCACTATTCGATAGAAATAGATGTGGCATAAGAATTGACATCAACCGATCAGGAGCTAGAATTCTCAAGTCATTCGTTCATATACATGATGAGCAAGCATCTCTAACGCTAGGCTGCCTGTGACAGTCACCATCTTTTGTGTCATCGACAAACTATTATTACACATCCTGCACGCTTCTATCCTGCTAGATAGAATAATTGCGCACCGACTTGATGATCCAAACCTCCCCGTTGCCAACCTGACTAGCAACACTTTGAATCTCAATATTGTCCGGTTGCAACTAGAAGAGCAAAAGGGTCAGAACATGAAACACATAACGACCAGACTGCGTTGTCTTGCTTACCGTTTTCACTCCATCCTTCTCTTCCCACCATATCTCCCGATCGCCATCTAACAATGCCTTGGTCTTCTCCCTCTCGGGCCACGGGCTGACCGGAACGATATGTGCCTCAACAAACCTCCTCAAATTCCTATGCGCACGATCTTGTCCATCTTCGCCCTCGTAAGCATTCGCGCCCATAGCATCGTAGTCTCTAGAATCTTCCCACGGCTTGCGCGGTAGTTTCTCAACGGCCGAGTTGAGCGGCGCCAGCACCGTGCTGTTCTGTGACGAGTCGTCTAGCCGGTTTGATATCGACGAAATATCGCGCGCGAACCCAGCAAATATATTGATGCTCCGATCGCGGCCCATTACATCCGAAATCAGCACGCCGCCCTGCGCTGGTGGTGGCTGCTGCGGATGCGAGGGTTTGTCAGCCGAAGGTGGCATGGCAGGACCGACGGGATCTATGATGAGGGGTGCTTGATGGTGGGCGGTAGGTGGGTCGAAAGATGGAAGTACTTGCCCAGATACTGATGATACTACGAGTATCTGGAGCAGATATTTTGATAACGGGTTCATGGTCACTCAACGTGATGTGAACTGAATAGATGCCAGTTTATGCTCTGGGTTGTAACAGCCAGTTGCTGGATTGGCTGACTCTGGTAAATGGGTAGTGGCATGTATGGATGACATCAGCGGACTCGGTGTAGTGCCTTAGAGGGGTTTCAGCCAACTGTAATGCGGAACACCGCCAGCTGGTGATGAACCAATTGTAACTCCCTACATAACATTTGGCTTCGTCTCAATCATCTACTTGGAATCTTCATGATAAATACCCAGTATGCCACTCATAGCACCGTGTTTTGCGTAAATTGTATACTAAGGCTTTTGACTGTAGCTATGTAGTGGCTTGCTCTATTCGCTACCAAATGTTTCGAGCAAGGTGTTGTCCATGTCGTGTTGACACTTTGAGGCGTCTGGCTTGTAATTGATAGGGGATTCAATTTGATAAGATTTTAGAACTCAACAACCATCCCTCTATAGAACGAAGTTACCTTTGGAAGATGTTGATAATCAATAACATGGGAGCTTCTCCTGCGCAGGTCGTGTTCAACCTCCTGCTGGTTTCGATACACTACGGGTTTGGAACCCTCTGTTCCACGTGCCATGCAAATCGCAAAGAATGAGCCTGCCGGAATTTGATATCGGACTATGTTTCATCGGCAAGTGACGATAAAGAACATTTTGGTTTGGATTGCGTTCCTGTGCACGAGTGTAATGCTTCGTGTCGTGTGACTGCTAGACAAAGAACTGCCGACCCGGGAGATGTTTGTGAGAATGGGAAAATCCATATTTCAAGTGTGTATGCGCCGGGCTGGAATGCGAAGACAAAGAACCCCGCGATTTCTGGGTTGCAAGCTCATGGGCGATGGACCTTGGGCTTGTCCAACGTAAATTTCATTGCAACAAAGAAGCTCGCTCTTCTCACGAGTTCAGAAGGACTATAAGAAAGGCACCATGTCGCCAACACATCATCAACATGGCTTCTTCTCTCGTAGCTATCGCCTTCTCACTTTGCTGCATTTCAAGTCATCGCGACAAAAGCCAGAACTCAAGTAGCATACCAAACGGTTCGGTGCTCTAGTCCATCACCGGAACGGCAGATCTCCCTCACAGATCGCTGTCTCCCTCATATGACTGTGGAAGGTATCGAACTAAGCCATCCATCTAATGGATGAGATCACCGAGTTATGCTGGGAGGTGGTGGAAATCCCTGGTATGGGATTGGGGGTGAAAGCCCTAAGAGATATTCGAAAGGGAGAGCTCATCCATGTAAGCCACGCCACTGCCTCACCAAGTATGTGGTGGTAGGCTAAGCTATTTTTCATGTCAAAGACAGAGACAAGTAAAATGATGTATCCAAGAGCTGCCCCAACTTTACCAGGAAAAGAGCCAGATGGAAGCTCGGTGGATAAAGAACAACGAAACAGCGGATCATCGAAGGCCAATGCAGTAGCCGACAAAGTCGAGAAACTCTTATATCTATGGGGGATGTCAGAGAAAGACGACAAAGACAAATGGAGAGCCCTTTATATGCCAAGCGAAAACGACCAAAACGCTCAGCATTACGCAAAGAGATATCTGGAGAGCATACAGTCATCATCCAAGTCCGAATGGAAACATGACGAGTCACCAAAGACTTTGGCAAAGCTGTTCGTGGCTTTCGATTACAATTCATTTGAGCTGGGAAATAAGAGAGACACAGACCGGGGGCAACATGTCGTATACTGGAACGCGTCCCGTTTCAATCATTCGGTGTGTATGTCCCGTCAAATACCTCCGCTGACTAAGAGCTTATACCAGTGTAAGTGTAGGCCGAATGTGACTTGGATGACTGGATATCGGAGCGAGCTCCAAAGCGAGTGGAAAGGCTGGGCTACACGCGACATAAAAAAAGGTGATCAGCTGTTTATTGACTACATAAATGCAGCAGGCTCCGAGACGACAGAAGAGCGCCGTGAGCGTTTACGACAAGGGTGGGGTTTCGATTGCCACTGCCCAAAATGTGACAAGAAATAGGAGGCATGAGCATGTAATAGCGGCCCAGGAGAGGTTGAGAGGGGACCAGTCGGAGGAGATAGACAGCCCAGCCAAGCAAGGCCAGGTCAATTCGGGAAAGGCGAGAGCACATCTGCTGAATCTGGACAGTCGACATAGAGTCGGTTGGCACCAAAACCCGTTGTCCAATTTGTTGACGATGGGCAAAGGGGCAGGCAGATGCTCATCAAATGGGCTCACCTCCTCAACGCTATCTGCGAGATAGTCACCATTATTTCTATGAATAAGTGAATTGAGTCGGCACTTTTAATACCTTCAAAGGCGATGGCAGAGGAAGCTAATGAGACTGCCAAAGTTTTCATTGAAGTATCACAGTCCTTACCTCATTGAAGCAGATGAAGATTCAGATGAGAAGCAATACTATATGTGTAATATGGAACCGTATTGGAAGCCCCACGGACTCTCTGTTGTACCTAAGGGCGTGTCCTCTGGGCTGTTTCTGACCTTCTGCCCTTCAACGAATGTATCGCCAAGGCGCGCTAAGGGCCGCACTAGAAGGAGTACTTCACGAAAAATGGAGACGATATCCAGTTTTCATCAAAAGGCATTGTACTCTCAGTATTTTTAGCATTTTAACTATTTTAAGTGGTATATTTTCCCGTTTCGAGAAGAAATAATAGAGAAGATGCCTTCTAATTGTCTCTGGCTCTACGCCGCCTTTTGGAAGCGGCGTAGAGCCAAAAATCCAGCTCTCAACCCTTTTGACCTTCTCTATTTTAAACGATATATTATTTTTACGCTATGTACGCTATAACTGCTATATTTTAGAAATATAAACGTTATATCTATCTAAAAAGTCTAGAATTTATATATAATATTTTATTAAAAAGGGCCTAGTTAATTTTAATTATATAGCTAAATCTTAAAAATCCAAGAGCTAAAATTCCTAAAGGATACGCCTTAAAGCAAGCATTGGATTGTAGTAGTTAGTTTTGATAAAGAGCTTTGGTAGGTGTGCACCCCCCCCACCACCAGGTGACCTGCCGGCTCGCCGGAATTTTGCCAGCTGGCACTACTTACTTGTCTGCCTGCACCTTAGTTTTTTAATAAAGCAACTTATATATACCAACTTTAAAAAATTGCTAAGTCAGCCAGATTTATAGCTTTAAAAATCTTTTAAAAACACTATTTTTAATGTTTTCTATTGTAAAAATCGATAAATCTATTTTTACAATTATAACAAACAAGGTCTTAGCCGTTAGGTTTATATATAAAGCCCTATTTTTAATATAATATATAGGCCGCGTGCTTTATTGTAAATTTTTTATCGATAGTAGATAGTAAAAATAAAGAATTTAAGTTTATTTAAGGTATATCTTTTAAGAATTTTAGCTTTTAGATTTTTAAAACTTAGCTATATAATTAAAATTAATTAAGCTTTTTTTAATAAAATATTATATATAAATTTTAAACTTTTTAAATAGATATAGCGTTTATATTTTTAAAATATAGCAATTATAGTATATATAATATAAAAATAGTATATCGTTTAAAGTAGAAAAGGTTAAAGGAGTTAAGAGCTAGATTTTTGGCTTTACGCCGCTTTTTAAAGACGGCGTAAAGCTAGAGACAATTAAAAGGCATTTTCTCTATTATATCTTCTCGAAACGGGAAAATATGCTACTTAAAATAATTAAAATACTAAAAATACTGAAAATATAATGCCTTTTAATAAAAACTAGATACCGTTTCTATTTTTTGTAAAATACTTTTTTAGTGCGGCCTTTAACGCGTTTTAACGATATATTTATTGAAAGGCAAAAAGTCAGAAACAGCCCAGAGGACACGCTTTTAATGCTTGCGCCTCCGCGCGCCACATTTTGTTGACCTTTTTCCTTTCTCTACTTTTAAATAGTTACAATATATACTATATAAAAAAAGGCAAGGCTTTGTCGAAATATAGTAATATTATTAATAAAATATCTAAAAGTTTTTTATTATATTTTATACTATTTTTTTGTTATTATATTGTTTTTTATAATATTATTTTATTTTTAATTTACCTAAATTAATTTTTTGCTACTATATAGCTTTATAAACCGAAATAGCGCGTTTAAATAAATTAGACCGTCCGGACGATATATTTAACGAAAAAAAAGTTTATTTCGATTTTAACAATTTTATTTTCGATATTAAGCTAAATAAATAACTTAAAACCGATATTTGCTAATAATCGTTAATAATATCTAATTTAAATAATAATACTTAAACTAAAACTTTTTTAAAAAAAAATAATAAAATGATATATATATTTATAAAAAATTGCTACTTTCAATTTAAAAAAATTTTCATAAGCTTTAATTTTATTACTTCTTAATATATTTAAAATATTAAAAATATATAAATTAAAATATTTAAATTAGCTACTAAATTTAGATAAATATATTATAAAAACGATTAAAATATTTTTCCTTTTTTTCGTTTTTTTAAATACGCGTTGCTTGAGTTTTTTTAAAATATAAAAAACTTTATTATTTTAGTTAAATTTATTAAATTATATTAATAATTCGAAGTTTTATTTAAAAAAATATATTATTAAATTTTAATTTTAAAAACTTTATATATATAAATTTAAAATAAACATTTCAATTTTCGTTAATATAAAAATAATATTAATAATATTATTAAATAAATTAACGATATTATTTTTCGAATCAATAATATAAATAGTAATATTATTTTAAATTAATAAATAAAAAAATTAAATTTTATAAACCGTATTATTAAAAAATTAACTAATATATATTTTAAAATCAAAAATTTAAAAAAATAATTAAATAATTTTAACTAATAAATTATCGACCTTTTTTTATATCAATAATAGATTTCCGAATCGGTTTATATTACCCGATTCGATTTAATAGCGACTAATTATAAATTTGCTAAAATAAAAGTCTTTAAATTTAAAAATAATAATATTAATAATAAAAATACTATTTTATTCGATAACTAGTATTATAAAATAAAAAACTAAATAAAAGCTAATATCGATTAATTTTTTTTAATATAGTTTATATAACCAATATCGAAGCCTATTTAAAAAAAGCTATATTAAAAAACCTATTTTTATATTTATTAAACGATTATTTCGATTAAATTAAAACTTTTAAAAAACTTTTAAATTATTTTTATTGTAAATATTATAATATTAATCGAAAAAACAAGCTAAAACTAAATAGAACAATTTAGAAATATTTAATAAACTTAGCAAATTTGCCGAGTTTAAAAATTTTTTCGTTCGTTTTACTAAAAAACGTTATTTTTTTAAACTTAAATAAAAACAAAAGTTTTACGAAAAATTATCAGTTTATATTTAAAACTAAATTATTATTAAAACTATTAATTAATTTATTAACTATAATATTTTTGTTAAATTTATCTAAAAAATTATCTATAACTTGTAATAATATAAAAAATATCGCGATAAAGCTAAATTTATTAATCCGAAACTAATCGATAGTAATTGTTAAAAAAAAAAGTATAACTAAACCTCTAAACGCCAATTCGTCGATTTTTATTTTTAATAAAAGCCGCGACCGGCCTAGCAGTACTTTTTTTTGCGAAAAAATTCATAAATTAATTAAAAAAAAACGATACTTTTTTTGCAAAAAAAAAAGCCATATTACTCGTAACTATCTCTTTTATACTATTATTTTTAAAGCTCGAATTTAAAAAATTTTACAAACTCGAAAATTTAATCAAGCTTTTAAAAAAAATCCGGATAATAATAATTCGGAAAACTTTTAACTTTAAAAAAAATCGATTCTTTTTTAAAAAATATATCGGCTAGAAAATATAATAAAATTAAAAATTATATATTTAGATATTTAAATAATAACTCGTTTATTATTTTTTATATAATATTAAATAATAAACTTTTGTTAATTATTTATAATATTTTTATCGATATAAAAATAAATATTTATATTGCTATAAACTTATTTTTATTATTAAAATTATATAATATTTTAAATTTATATAAATATTTCGTTTTACTATACGACGTTTATATAACTATAATAAAAATAACCGGCAAAAAATTGCTAATATTATATTTTTAATTTTATAATTAAATAGTTATATTTTTGCTAAAATTTTAGTAATTATATTTAATATAATATACGATATAATTTTTAAAAAAATTTAGTTTATAAAACATAATTTATTAATCGACTATCGTCGATATTAATTAATTTATTTTTATATTATATTTTTAATAAATTAATTAGCAAATATATTTATAAATTAAACGGGAAAATTTAATAATTTTATTTATTAACAAAATATAGACCGTTATAACGCGTTAATTGTAAAAAAAAAAAAAAACCTTCTTTTCCGAAAAAAATACTACAACGCTGCAACTTTTTATTTTTAGATTTAAACAAAATAAATTATATTTATAAATTCTATATCGATAAAAATAATAAAACTTAACCTATTAAAAATATTATATTTAAATAAAAACGTAATTAATATAAAATATATAAATTAATAAAAAATATATATAAATAATATAAATTAATAAAAAATATATATAAATAATATAAATTATACTTTTTTAGTTTTATAATTATAATAAATATAGTTAATTTTTGCAATTATTTTTAAAAAAATAAAACCTAAAATAATATAATAATTATTAATATCGACGAATTAAACCGAAAAATCGAAAAAAAAAAAACAAAATCACCGGATTTGGAAAACTTTCTCGTTAAAAAGAAAAATATTCTATAACAAAACGCCTTAAAAGCTATATTTTTTAATTATTACGACTTTTTATATATTTTTAATAAAATAGACTTTAATAAATTATCGTTTTATAAACTTAATATTAATTATAAAATCTATTTTTTAAATAAAAAAAACTTTAATAATTTAAATTATACTTTTTTTTACAAAATATTATTAAAAAAACATAAAATTATTAAAATATATATTATAAATAATTTATATAAAAATTTTATAAAACTAAATAATATATTATTTATTTATTTTATATTAATAATTTTTAAATTAAAAAAAAGGTTATATTTTTATATAAATTATAAAAAATTTGACTTAATAATAAAAAAAAATCTTTACTAAAATTAATTTAAAACAAGTTTTTTATAAAATTTATATAATTTAAAAATATAAAAATTTAACTATATTTAAAACTTATTATAATATTTATCGTTATTTAATTATATTATTTAAATTTATTAATAATTTGGCTACTTTTTAATAATATATTAATAAACTTTTTTAAAAATATTTCGATAAATTTATAAACGTTTATTTGAATAATATTATTATTTATTCGAATAATTTAAAAAATTATCGTAAATATATTAAATAGGTGCTAGAAATTTTTAAAAGTAATAAACTATAAATTAATATTAAAAAATATAAATTCTACGTTATAAAAACTAAATTTTTAAAATTTATTATTAATAAAAATAGTATAAAAATAGTATAAAAATAGATTTTACTAAAATATTTATAGTTTAAAATTAAAAAATATTTTGTAATTTAAAAAAAGTTTAATCGTTTTTTAGTTTTTATAATTTTTATCGAAAATTCGCAAAAAATTACGGTTATGTTACTAAATCGTTAATTTACTTAATTATTATAAATCTTTTTTTTATATAGTTAAAAAAATATATTAAAATATTCGAAGCTTTAAAAAATTACCTTATTTCTATGCTTTTATTATATTATTACCGTTATAATTTGTTAACAAAAATAAAAATAAATATTTTTAATAATATAACAATTAGTATATTAATATAATTATATAATAATATATAATATTTAATAGCTTATTTTTTTAAAATTTTATATAATACTAAATTAAACTATAATATTTATAATAAAAAAATAGCGTACAAAATTAATCGGTTTATAATAAAAAAAGCTTTTTTTTATAATAACTAATTATTATATACTAAAATATTTTAAAATAAAGCGATTATTTAATTTCCGATAAACTAATTAAATAGAATTACTAGTTAATTATTATTTTATTATTATATATAAATTTAAAAAAAAAAACGTCGTTATAAACGTATTTTTAAAAAAATATAAAAAGATATATTTAATAAAAAACAAAATAGATATTTAAAAATAGATAAATTTTTTCCAACTTCCGAATAAAAAAAAGAAATATTTATTACTATATTAAATAAGTTTTAATATATTAATTGCTATTATAAATATTAATATAATATAATTAAACGTTATTATTATTAATTTAAAAAAAGAAATAGTATAAAATAGTTATTTAATAATAAAAAATACTTTACGTAATAATTATAAAAACTTTACTATAAAAATTTATCGCTAAAAAATATAAAAAGATCTGAAAAATAACTTTTAAATAATAAAAAATAATTTAACGTTATATTAAAAACGGTTAATAATATTAAATATTAATATATTTAAAATATATATTATTTATAAAATATATAATATTTCTTTAATTATATATCTTAGTTGTTAAAAAATGCGCAAATTGTTAATAGAGAAATATTAATAGCTTAAAATTAATAATAATTATAATTAATTTATTACTAATTACAAAATTTATCGTTTTACTAAAACGTTTTGTAATAAAATATCGAAATTATTAAAACTATTTTTTATTTCTAATTAAGTTTAGAAATATATTATTCTAAATTTTAAAACAATATTTAAAAATTATTATAGTTTTAACAATATTTTAATAATAGTAAATAAATTAAAAAAACGTTTTTAAATATTATTTTATATTTAAAAAATAATTATATAATAAATTACTAAATTATATTTAAATAGCTTATTTTATATATTTGGAATTTCTAAATTTATTGCTTCGAATCGAAGTTTTTAATTTATTTTTATATTTATAAACGAAGTTATTAAGTTTTTAAAAATAAATTAGAAACTTATTTTTACAAAATATTATAAAATTATAAAATAAGCCAAAATTGCTATTTAATATTATAAATAATATTTACGTTTTTTTATTAATTGTTATTAAAATAACTAGTTTAAATAAATATTATTAATAAATTATATTACTATTTCGTTATTTTATGATAATATAAACTTATTATTATATAAAATCGAAATAGGTTTTATAATACTTTTTATTTTTAATTAAAATAATAAAACTAAAAACTATATTAATATATTTATTTAAGAAAAAAAAATTTACAAAATAGCGCAAAATTATATAAAATAATTTATAAATTTTATAAATAAAGCTAAAATAAATTTATATATAACTTAAAATTATATAATTAATTAAATAAATTATTATTTACGTAAACTAAATTTTGACATAAAAAATATAATTTTTATTATTAAATAGCGATAATTATAATTAATAAATCGATTTTTTAATAAACTCGATTTTTCGATAATATAATAAGTTTTTAAAATTTTAAAATATAATAATAATATATTTATTTTAAAAATACCTAATTTATAGCAAAAAATACGATAATATTATATTAATCGATTACGGAAATTTTTTAATAATTTAATATCTAGTAGAACACGGTGCTAAAAAAGTGCAGGTGCATATGTTAATATTATGTATATTCATGATATAGAAAAGCGAGTGCAAGGCTAGGGCCTTATACGTAGAAACACTTACTATATAAATATGTAGGGCCTTGGCTGCTATCTTATTTAATCTAATTTATATTTACCTTTAGTAAAGTTGTTGCCTATATAAGCACGTGTTAAATGCTGGCTATATAAAAAAAAACTTATTGCTTTTAATAAGCTATATATATAATATAACTTTTTTAATATTTATATATTATTTATTTCGTATTTTATAAGCTATTATAATAATAAAGTTAATCTTTATAATATCGTCTATTGTATTGTAGGTTTTTTTATATATTGTCTTATATATTTTTATCCTTATCCGGATTTAAATCTACTTTATATAAGCAATTATGGCTATATTTAAACGCGTCTATACTATTAATTTATTTTTATTTATTTGAAGCTTTTTTAGTACGGAATTTGGAAATAGGAGGTTTTTTTTTTTTGTCGTTTCTAATATTTTTTTACGATATTTTGTATATTTTACAATTGCTATTTATTGCGCTACTAATTATTCTAGTATTTGTATTATTTTTATTTAATTAAATATTTATATTTGGTACGAATATAATTAAGTCGATATTTTATAATATACTCTATTTCGAATAATTTACTTTTTTCTTTAAAATCCGATTAATCGTTTTTTACAAGACCGAAAGCCAGGACTATATAATAAAAAAGATTAACGCTATTTAGTATTGGTAAAAGATATATAATTAAAATAACTAAGTAAATATTCTATTTTTTTAGTAACTTTAATTTATAAACAAAGCGTCTAATTTATCGAATAATTTTAAAAAATTCTGTTTTTTGCTATAAAAATTTACGTAAAAGGTTATTAAAAAAATAATAGTTTTTATATAATTATAGATAGATTTTATTTTTTAAATTAAACTTTATAAAAGTATACTTTTTATTATAATAAAATTTATTTTATAAAAAAGCAAAATCTATTATAAGTTTTATATTTTTATATAGATTTTTTTATAAATATTTAATATTTCCGATTATTAAATTAGTATTAATCAAAATATTAGTAAAACTAGGCAGTCGGAAGCCGAATAATAGTTTATAGAATAAAAAATCAATTGTCTTAAAATAGGCATTATTTAAGTTCTACTATAAAATAAATAATATATCTATTTAGTTTTTATTTAAATATATAAAATAATAGTAACGTATTATTAATTTTATTATCCGATTTTTGCTTTTAAATAATTTATTATTTTATAAATAATAAGCTGCTATTATTAAAAATCTACAATTTAAACTTTTTTAAAATTCGTTTTAAAAACTAGAAATAAACTTATTGTCGTAGTTAGATATAATTTTTATAAATATATTTTAATTGTTTAATAGAATTTATTAAATAAATATTTAAGCTTAGTTTTTCGTTTTATATTTAATATTATTCGATATTAAAAAAATACGTTTAAAAATTACATATATTACTATTATTAAAAAATCAAAATAGTTATAATTTTTAAACTGCTATATTAATTTATTTATAACTATATTTAGTATATTTATAATAAAATCAAAAATAATTATTTTTATAGATTTAGTATTTTAAAACTTAATTAGTTTATAATTACTAGCAGGTAGCTTATTATCGTTATAGTTTAACTAATATATTATATAATAAATTACGTAAATTTTGATTTTTTTAATTTTCCGAACTATCAAATATTTAGTAAACTTTTAAAACATACGTTTTTTTCTAAAATAATATTTATCGTTATAAACTATTACTATAAATATGCCGATTAAATTTTTTAATACATAAAGTTTATATTTTTTTTGTTAGTTAATATTATACAACAGTTTTTTTTTAAATATAAAAAAGTGCCCGAAACGAGAAAAATTTTCAACATTTTCGCTAAGTTTTTTATGTATGGCATTTTAGATCTTTTTATACTTTTTATTTTTTTAATATTGTTTAATAAAATTTGCTTAAAAATCTTCGTATATAAAAGCCTTTAATATATATTATATAATATTTAAAATAGACTTTTCGTCTATACGTTAAATTTTATTATTTATAATAACGTTATTTATTATTTTTAAATAGTTTAAAGCGTTAGAGACGAAATTTTTCGTTTTAAATAAATAATAGATTTATAAACTATATTAAAATAGATAAATCGAAAAATTTATTAAACGTTTATTTATACGATTTATAAAAGCAATATTAAAATTAGTTTAATTAAAAATGCCTTTAATTATATTATAATTAATAAATATAACTATTTATTTAGTAAATTTAATTTTAATTTAAAAACGGCAACAAATTTATATAATATAAGCTATTTCTATTTCCGATAATTTATATTTAAATTTAAAACTGGAGACGTATCGATTTAAAAATATAATAGGTTCGATTTAAGTAGCAAAAATAAAAATTCTAAAATTCTAAACGTAGCTATTTTTAAAATAATATATTATAATACTAAATCTACGTTTAAAAAAAGCGTCTAATTATATAAAAAAATCCTTATTAAAATTTTAATAAAATAATATAATATATCAAATTAGAAAATTTTAGCAGTTTTTGAAAAATTAAAATTTCTTCTCGATAAAATTAAAATAGGTAGATTTGATATAAGCTATTCTTTTGCCTAAGTTTTTCGTTTTAAAACGACTTTTAAGTCATCTTTTTACTAAAAATTTAATTTTCCGTTTTTAAAAAAACTCAATTATTTTAGTATAATATAGCAATATTAATTATAGCTATTTTATTAGTTTAAAATATATTTTAAAAACTTTTAATTAATTAAGAAATACTAATTTCTGCAAAATTTCTAGTCTAGTTTTTATAGTAAATAAGTTAAAAATATTTATTTAGAATTTTAGTAAATCGACGGAAAGGTAATTTAAAAAAAATTTCTAAAAGTTGATAGAAATTCTCTTATTTCGGAAAAAAGAAAAAATCGTCTATAAATATTGTTCATAATTTTCTTTATTATTTAAAAAAAAAATAATATCGTTAATAAAAACGCAGCAATAGTTATTATAGTTTTTTAAAAAATAATCTATATAGTATTAAATATATATTAATAAGTTTTTATAACCTATAATAAAAATTTTAAATTTTTTAAACTTTTAGGTATTATAACTATAAAGCAGTTTTAATAATTAAAATAAACGTTAAATTAGTAAAAAAAATTCTTTATATTTACTATTATTAAATATAATTTGTTTTTAATAAATTAAATTACTTCAATTTATAACGATAAAAAATAGTTATTTAATATTATAACTTTATTTAATAATTGCAAATCGATAATAAAGCGTATTTTTGGTTTATTTTTAACTATATGCTATATAATAAAATAAAAATATATAAAAAGTGTCGCTTTAATAACTTATTTTATACAATTTTATTTATAGAAAAAATCGAAAACTTTATTAACTTTAATTCTATTTTTTAAATTTAGTAAATAGCTATAATTATTAAATTTATAGTTTTACTATTTTTTTATAAATAAAATCTTTATTTATTAATTAATAGATATTAGAATTATATTTTAGTTTATTTATATTTTAAAAACGTCTTTAAGTAAAACTATAATTTCTTTTTCTATACCGGTTAAATTTATATAAATAATTTAGTTATCCGGTTTTTTAATCTTTTTATCGACTTTAGGTTTTTTAATATCTAAAATCGAATAAATTTCCAATATATATAGTTTTAAAATAGCATTATTATTGTTAGTTAGCAAAAATATATCGTCGGCTAAAATTAAAATATAAAAAAATATTTATAGTATTTTTATATTTAAATTAAAATAAGCTATTATTTAGTTATTATATAATTTATACTTTTTTAAAACTATTATTAAAAACGTAAAAATAATTTTACTAAAAAATATCTTTTATAAAATAGAAATTATAATATATTTTTCGTTAATATTATAAAAGATTAGCGCTAATATTATAGCTAGTAGCAAATTTATACCTTTAGTAATAGAAAAAAATCTAGCTATAGTCGCGACTATAGCGGCTGTTTAAATTATTTTATTATAAATTAAACAAAAAAAGTTAGTATATTTTTATTTATTAATAATGTTTATTTAGGTATTTTTACGAATTTTAGTTATTTTAAATATAAAGTTTATTATAAATATGATCGGAAAAATATTTAAATAAACTAAAATTACTATTAATTTATTATTTTAAAATTTATATATAAAATCTCTATCTAGTAGTAAAGAAATATATTAAATAAAAATATTAAAAATTTAACTAAACTTAAAGACTATATTTTATAATAAAATTATTTTTTAAATATAAAAATTAGATTAAAGCTAAATATTAAAGTTAATAAAAAATTTTTCGGTAACGTTAAACTTAAAAATACGTTTAAAAAAATTAATAATAGTTCTATAGTCGTTAAAAAAACTTATTTTTAATAAAATATTAGCGTCGATATTTTTTTTAAAAATTTAGGCTAACGCGTTTATTTTTATTAATATTAAATTTTCGTTATAATTATATTTTTTTAAAAAAAATAAAAAACGAGCTTTACGGTAATATTTAATTTTAGTATTTAATATATCTATAAATTTTTTAAATATAACTTTTTCTATAATATAAAAAACTTCTTTTAAAAACCTACGAAAAATAAAGCAATACCTAAATTTAGTATTAAAATAAATAAAAATAGACTATTTATTTAAGCTTTTTTGTATATTTATTTTTAGATAAAAATATTAATTTTTAAAGTATTCTATATTATTATAAAATATAATCTTTTAAACTTAGCAAATAGATTTAAAAATAGGAGCTAATGTTGTCTTTTTAATATAACTATTTTTCGAGGCAAAATATATTATTTTACGAATATATATATTTTTTTTAAAATAATCGAAAAATTTATTGCAAAATAAAAACTTTTTTTTATAATATAAATATATATATTAAATATTGTTAATATTATTGTCGAAAAAGGTTTTTATTAGCTTATTTAAACACTTATTTAAATATTTAGCTTTAACGTTTTTAAAATCGAAAGTTTTGTTATAAAATTTATAAAATACGCTTATATCGATTATAATATATATATTATTATTATTTTTGTTTAATAAAAATAGCGAACTGTCGGAATTAAATTAATAGGATAAATTATTTCTATTATTTAAATCCAATTTAGTATTACTAGCAAAATATATTTTATTTTTTTTCTTTTTATCCCGTTTTTTATTGTATCGGTCTCGATCGTATTTTTTATTATTGCTTTTTTTTTTCCAAAAAAGGTCTTATTTCGAAACTTTTTCTTATCGTCGAAATCGTCGCTATATAATTTAGTATATTTATTATCGTTCTATTTATTATATTTATAGTTTTTATAATTTTTATATTTATTACTAAATAAATATTTAAATCGATTAGAACTATTTCGGTTTTTATTTTTATAGATATTTTAGGCTTTTACTAAAAAAAAAAGCTTAGTTTTTATAATACGGTTTATATATTCCGTAAATATAGTTTTACTATTAGAAGCTAGAATTATTTTTTTTATAAATAAATCTATAATAGTTTATATTATTGTAAAAATTTTATACTAATTATTATTATTATATTAGAATATATATATTTTATATATATAGCAAAGTTTTTTTTAAAAATAGTTTAAAAAAGATGCTTCGTTTTTGTAAATATTATATAAATTAATTTTTTTATTTATATACTTTTTAGTTATTTTGTATTAAAAATTTCGCTATAAAAGTTTCGGAAAGTTCCGGAAAATTATCGGCTTTTAATTTGCTTTTTTTTATAGAAATAAACTTATTATTCTATTATAATATAACTAGGCTAGCAAAAAAAGTTAAAAATAATATAATTAATTGCTATAAAACTATATTAACTAAAGTCTTATTTTCAAGAAAAAAATCTAATTTTTCTATAAAAATATATATATTTATAAAAACGACTTTACTATTTATAATTATAAAACTAATATTAAAAAAATCTTTTTTATTTAAATTAAATATACTAATTTCGTTATATTTAATTTTATAAATTTTATTAAAATAGCTCGATTTTTTTATATAATAAGAAACTTTTCTATTAAAAAAATATAATCTTTTATATATATTATATATATTTAAAATATTATTTATAAAATTAATTTAGTATAATTTATTATATCGATTATAGTATAGCTATAATAAGCCGTTTTTATAGCATTTAATTTAATATTAAATATTTTCTATTTAAAAGCTGCAAATATCGGTTTATTTTAAACCTTTTGTTTTAAGTTTAATAGAATATTTAATTAGTATTATCCTTTTTAATTGTTATTTTATTTAAATATTTAATTTTACTAAAACTATTAAAATTATTAATATAAATTAGATATTTAATTTTATAGTATTTTTACCAGTAGTTAAATAAAAGAATTATTTAATAACGGGGTACCAAAAGGCTAAATTTAGCTATTTAATTATAGAAACGGCAATGGGAAAATTTGCATTTTTTATTATCGTATCGATATTTTGCTAAATTTAACGCTTTAGTAGTAGTTTAAATTATAATTTTTTTAGCGTTTTTAAAACAAATTTCTAAGTTTTACCAAGGATCGGCTCGGTAATAAATTAATGCAATAAATATCGAAACGCTTTTATAAATATTTAGAACTATATCTATTTTATTTATATCGATTTAAATAGTAATTTTATAAACAACTCGTAGCTTCTTTTAATTAAGCTATTTATTTATTTATTTTTTCTAATTATTTAAAGATTTTGCTATCTATATATATCTAATTTTTATTTATTTATACAATATTTTTTGTTTATTATTAAGATATTTTATAGAAATAATTAATTATAGTAAAATCGGCTTTAATTACTTTTAAAAAATATAGTTTATTAAAAAATTAAAAAAGCTTATAGCTTATTGTATATAATTAGTCGTGTTTTTTATTTTTAAAAATACCAGCTCGAATATTAAAAGGATCGGTTTTATTTAAATATATTAAATTACGTTTATAAAATAGTATTTTATTTAGTTATTATACTAGTTGCTTTTAAACTAAAATATTAAAAGGTATTTTTTCCGAAGTTCTAAACGTTTTTTGTTTAGATCTAAATAATCCGTTTTATTTTCTATTATCAAAAAAAAACATGCTAAGCGTTATAGAATTATTTTTACTTAAAGTTATATCTATTAATATAAATAGGTTTTAAATAATATAGTAGTAAAAAGGCTAAAATATTATATTTAATATATAAATAATTAAAATAATACTCTGCGGTAAATATAAAAAACGCGTTTATTTTGTAGTTACGTATTTATAAACTATTAATATAATTATTTATAATTAAAATAATATATTTTCGAAGATAGCGCGGAAAAAAATAGGAAGGAGCTCGTTGTCATTTCTGCTCTAAGTCGCTATCTTGAGGTTTCTGCTTTTCGGAAATAAAAAATTAGGTAAATACTATTGTCGTTCTATATAGGACAGGATAATTAAAAAAACTTTAACGTCGATATTATAAATTCGTAGGTTTATAACTTAAATTTAATTAGGCTATAAAAAACGACGTTTTTAAAATTAAGTAATATTTAGCTAAAGTTTGAAATTTAAAGGTTATATTAATTATTTTTTTTAATAGGTTATTGCTAGATATAACTATCGGAAATATATAGTAGGTTTAAGGTACTTGTAATCTATTCGAAAGCGTAAAAGTGAATATTTGATACCGTCTATCTATATAAAAATATTATAGAAGATATCGTATTTAATGCTTATATAAAGGCGCTATAAAGAATGTTTTAATACTACGAAAATTTGAAATCTAGCATATGCCGCAAAATTAAATACTTTAAAAATAAGTTTAGTATAATCGTTTATATATAAATATAGCGATAATAACCTAAAAAAAAAAAAACAATCGCTAGCTACTATTTAAAATACGGTACTAGAGGGATGTAAATATATATGCTAATATTACGTATATTTATAATATAGAAAAGCGAGTGCAGGGCCAAGGCCTTGTATGCAGAAACACCCACCATATAAATATGTAAGGCCCCGGCTGCTATCTTATCTAATCTAATCTACATCCACCCCTGGTGGGGCTGCCGCCCATATGGGCGCGCGTCATTTAGTTAAGCTATATTTTTATTTAAAAAAGAAATTATCGATTTAAATAATAATAATAAAAAATAGATAGTTAAAAAAATACTGTTTTTCTAGATTTATTATAAAAAATTAATATATAAAATTAAATAAAAAAATTAAGATTTTAAAAATAAGTAGTACCTCGTTAACGATTTCCGAAATAGTTTACAAAAAATTAAAAAATTCCACAAAACAAATTTAAACGTAGCCGGCTTGCTAATACAATTCGATATTTAGCTAAAAGCTGTAAAAAATAATAAATTTTATTAATTATATTTAAATAATAATAAATTTATAGCTATAAATTAATAATATATATAATATTAACGACATAATTAATATATTATATTTATTAATATATTATTTAATATAAAATATTATTTAATATAAAATATTATTTAAAAGCTTTTAATATATTATTTTCTAATATATATAAAAAAACTAGACAGCTAGCTATAGGTATAAAAGCTCTATAACTTAATTAGATTAATAAATATCTAAAGCAATCCTTCCTCTTGCTAAAAAATACGTACTAATTATTATATTTAAAACTAGTTCGATTTTTACTATTCGCGGACAAATAGGTCTTTTTTTTTTTGCGCCAAAAAAGTAGTTATAACAAACTAGGTCCTAGGCGCTAAATCTATATGCAAAGCCCCATTTTTAATATAACGTATAAGTCGTATACTTTACTATAAATTTTTTATCGATAATATATAGCAAAAATAGAGAATTTAAATTTACTTAATACTTGCGCCTTTGCGTGCCACACTTTGTTGACTTTTTTCTTTTCTTTATTTTTAAATATTTTATTAATAATATTACTATACCTCGACGAAGCCCTGCCTTTTTCTATATAATATATATCGTGACTTTTACAAGAAAGTATATTAATTAACTATTTTTAAGATTTTTTAAAAAAATATATATAATATGTTTTTTATAAAAACTTGCTTATTATTAAAATAAAGCTATTATTATATATATTATTATTATTAATAGCTTTTGTTATAATATTTAAAATGCTTAAATTTTTTTAAAAATGCTAATTTTGAAAAATTTTTAATTAATGCATTACTATTATTAAATAAAGTAGTTATTATATAAAAGTTATAACAAAAATAAAGTTATAAAAAAGATAGAAATTATATATATAATATAATAGAATGTGTAGAAGTTCAATAAACAAAAATCAATTAGGGCAGGCAGGTAATGCTAGCTGGCAAAATTCCGGCGGGCCGGCAGGTCACCTGGGGAGGGGGGTGCACACCTACTAGAGCTCCTGATAAAGACAATTCATATCCGGGCACCCCCCCCCCATTTTGACCGGGCACCCTCCCCACTATATCGGGCCGCCAGACTTCCGCCAGCTGGTAGACACACCCGTACCTTAGTTTTTTGACAGAGCATCTTATATGTACTAATTTCAAAAAATCGCTAAGTCAGCCAGATCCATGGCTTTAGAAATCTCTCAGAAACACTATTTCTGATGTTTTCTACGATAAAAATCGATAAATCTGTTCTTACAAGAATATGCATCAATTAACTACCTCTGGGATTTTCTGAAAAGATATATATATGCTTTTTCGTAAAAACCTGCCTGTCACGGAAATAAAGCCATCGCTACACATGCTGCTGTCGTTAATAGCTTTCGCCATGGTGCCTAGAATGCTTGAATTCCTTCAAAAACGCTATTTCCGAGCACGCCACTGCTAGTTGGTAGTCTTTTTGGCAACGAGCCGTATCTTCTATAGGCAGTTGTTTTTGCCTGTAGTAACTACACGTAAGCCGTAGCTTTTTGACTTTTTTACGGCATTGCGGTTGCAACATATCGTCCAAGTGGATGGTATTTTCTTCTCGTCGCCAGCAAATAAGCGGTAGTTGCGGCCGTTGCGTCGGATGATAGCGAAACCGTTGTTTTTGGCAAATTGTTGAAGGGAATTAAATACTGTCATCATATCAGAAGTAGGAGAGCTACCGCTAGGGCCGCCTTCTGGAGGGTTAGGAATTGGCTGCATCGTGATGAAGTTGTGGTGTTAAAGAGTAGAAATAGCAGTGTTGATGTTAAAAAATTTAAAACACTATGTTATATTGATATCAAGGAGAAATTCAGATATAGCAAGGGCTACAGTAGATTACAGTGGGTTACAGTGGGTTATAGCGGGTTGTGATAAGCTTTTAGGGGGCTGCGGGGGATCTGACCAATCAGAGGCCACGGATATAGTGGGGAGGGTGCCCGGTCAAAATCGGGGGGGGGGGGGGGGTGCCCGGATATGAATTGTCCTGATAAATGGGTATCTAGTGGCACATAGCTTGCCTTATTAGTTGCGGCCAACCGTACATGCTGCGCGGCCACTTGCCTATCCCTTTGAGTGCTGTTTCAACAACAATACTCGTATATTTTTTTCTAGGCCCTGGTGGGTGGATTCATGTACCAGAATTAAAGCCTCTACATTAACATCATTACCACAATTGAGCAATGGCTATTACAACGAGCTTTCAGCCCCCATACTGGCAAGTTAGCTCTCATTGGGTTAAAGCAATCTTGGCAGACTCAGATTGGGTTAGAATTCTTATCGATGCCAAGAAGAATTTACAGCCAGTCATTCAGTATGGGGGCCTGCAAGAAAAATGTATTGTTGTTGAAACAGCACTCAAAGGGGATACACCTCTTCACATCGACGACTCCGGCAATTTTACAAGACGCGATTCTGGATATCATTTTAGAGCTCTTCTCTCCTACTCAATAGAGGATTTATATCAGTTTTTACATCTCCATAAATGCACAAAATGCATTGCAAATGATGAATCAGAGCTATTTACGGCAACCGTGGCTCACAACCCATATGTGCACTACAAACTTTAGTTGACTTCCGCTACGACGGATTGAGCTACCTGTACTACACACCATAAAAGACTCAAGGAATGAGTCCACTGGAAACCGGTATCAGGCCATGTCGCGTTTCCTAGGCAGACGAAGACAAAGAACATTCTGGGTTCTGGATTGCAAGTCTTGGGAATGTTAGCTGTCCGACCGTGAAGCACGTAGCTATGCGATGTCGGCTGGAATGTTAAGATTTAGGGTATGGATATGTTGGACTGGCATGCTTAGGTACTATGTAGCTTGCGCATTACTGAGCTGTTTTACTCACACATAGCTCTCAAGCCTCTACTTCACTACATTTCTTCTGTCGCAACAACAGTAGCACCACTACCGATCCGACAAATATAAACCCTACAGCGCTGCCCGTTCCCATGCCGGGGCGAGGAGCATTGGCATTGGGCTAAACATCAGGCCACAAATGGACAAGAAGAGCAAAGTACCATGGGTTGTGAGAACAATCAGTGAAAGCAAGGGACGTGGGGCTTTCGCCACAAGAGATTATCAAGCCGGAGAGGTCATATTTGTAAGTTACGCCTTCATCCGAATCACGTCTGCACTGGTCAGTTGATAAGTTGAGCTAAATTTCATATACAAGGAAGAATCAAGTAGAATGATGTACCCAAGTGCAGTCATAAAGGTACCAGAGAAAGACCAAGATGACAGCTCGTCAGACGAAAGCTCGTCTGATGAGAGCGTGTCGGATGGAAGCTCGCCGGACGCTGAAGCATTGAAGCACAAAGTCAATGCACTCTTGCACATATGGGGGAAATCAAAAGAGACTGTTCATAATGCATGGACTGGTCTTCACAGGCCTAGGGGCAGGAATGCTCGGTATTGTGTAAAAAGATATCGGAAAAGCCTGGAGCTACTTTCATCCAGCTACAATCCAAGACACTACCCGAAGAAAAAGAAGCTGGCAAAGCTGTTTGTGGCTGCCGATTGCAACTCATTTGAGACAGAGGACAGACGTGTAATATTTCTAGAGACGTCCCGTCTCAATCACTCGGTATGTCGCATTTCCTGACTTCACTGAACGTGAGCTTACGCCAGTGTGAGTGTGACCCAAACGTGGGATACCATACGAGAATTGAGCGTCAGGATCGTCACGAACAAGGTCGATGGACGGGCTGGGCGATGCGCGACATCAAAGAAGGCGAAGAGCTGTGCATCAGCTACATCCAGATATACGAAACCAAAGAGAAGCGCCAAAATGACTTGAAAGAGCGGTGGGGTTTCGACTGTCAGTGTTCAAGATGCGAGGGGGTAGAAGATATGCGTACGTCTCAAATCAATGAGGTTTGGGAAGCATATAAAGGAGTCTTGTCAGGCGAGAGTAGCGAGTCCAGGTCAGATCAATCTGAGGGTGAGATTGCTCAGTGGAACTCAGACCAATCTGAGGATGAGAGTGCCGAGTCACAATCAGATCAGTCCGAAGAAGACGAGGATAGGTCAGTCGGGGTCAACCTAGACGAGAAGAAGCCAGACCGTTCCGGTTCGCTAATTCAGCTCCTGGACCTTATCTGTAAGCCAGCCATAGCCACTCTTATCATCAAGTGAGTTTCAACAGATAAGATACTCCCCACTTCAATGACAGGAGCTACTGACGAGGTTGCCAAAGTCTTCATGAAGCATCACATTTCAACATCCTCAAGGCGGGTAGGTTGCAAAAAGAGGGGCGGGAGAGCGCTTTGTATACAGCTCGGGATCAGATAGAGGAAGCGAAGAAATTGTGTGCTGCGATCTGGGCGAAGGAGCCTCATGAGATGTTCAAGCTGATCTCAGAAGAAGCTGCTGTTGTTCAAGCCGCCGTTGGAAAGATGAAGGGCACTAAAAAAGACGCGGGCGAGGCAACGACCGCTCTTTAGCCATGGGACAAGTGGGATTCCACACTGCATGGAAGGAAAGATGATGGCCCACTTACCTCAGAGACATACATAACTGAAGAGATGTTGGTTGTGCCATCATAGAGCCTCGGGACATACCTACTTAACTGGCGCTATGGGAAGAGAAGAGATCAAGCCGGATAATGCGATATCGGCCTTGAAGAATTTGAATGTACCACGAGATGTATGATACTTCAAGTGATCGAGGTGGTTTTGAATGCGATGATGACAAGGAGAGGCGTCGAATGGTAAACACGAGCACGGTCTGTATGCATGCGATGTGGATTGTAGTTCTACAGCGGGGATTGGATTTTCGTTGCAATTAGTTACTAGACAAAGAACTGCATATCTTTATGATGTCAGCGAGAATGCAAAAATCAGTATGTAAAGTATACCTACCCCAGCTTGGCTGTTGGCATGCAAAGACAAATGATACTATTTATTATCCTGTTAGTTTCAAGTTAGTATAACGAAAGTTGGCACAGCTCAACTTGAATTCCATTGAAACAAAGACCCGAGATCTTCCAGCAAGGTTAGAAGGTCTATAAGATAGTAGCCTCTTGCAACCAAGAGATCATTACACCACTTTGCTCACACATGCCCTTGCGTGCTATCGCAGATCTTCTCTCCACTTCAGCTATATTAACATAGCAGGGGCTGGCAACCAAGGTCTCTCGATTGAAGATTACTAGCCTTCCTCATAAGACCGGAGATTACGTCCACGCGGAGACTAAACATGAGTTCAACAGTGGAAAGTGCCAATGAATGCTTTTGGGAAGTGAGGGAAGTAGATAAAACGAGAGTATTGGGCACGTGTGCCACCAGAGACATCCGCGCCGGAGAACTCGTTGCTGGCAACGAGTCTTATGCCGCGAAGGAGGATGTATTACCGACGAAGTTAGTTCGTTCTAACTACTCGGTGTGTAATTCTTGTGCTTCTATGTCACTGAGTGAGCGCTAACTTGCGAGCAGTGCGACCCAAACGTATTCTTCAAAACTGTTTATGAGAAACAAGGACAGAAGGACATTCTCCGGTCGTGGATGGCGTGGGCGATGCGCAACATTAACAGCGGCGAAGAGTTACGGATCAGCCACGTACGACTACATCACTCAAAAGATAGCCGCAGGGTCGATTTGGGTTTTGAGTGCAGGTGCCTAAGATGTGAAGGCGGCTCGGATGCATATACAAACCAACTCGACTTGGCCGTCAATACTGCAAATACCCGGCTTCGGTTCTATGATAATGTAGAAGGGGCGATGCTGATGATGGAGGGAAGGGTTTATCTCACTCGCCAAATTTATGAGAAGACTAGAACAGAGACATCATTCACGAGCGCAAAGAACAAAGATGCAATGGCCAGATCAGCTGCCAGGCAATATTTCTTCAAGTTAGTGACAAGTTTCGAAGAGAGAAAAGGTAGTGATGCTAATGGGATCGCATGAGTCTAAACATAGCTGCCAGATTTTACACTGACCGGATGGAAGAAATGTACAAACTCTCTCATACGGTTACACGGGAATACAAGGATGAAATGCGGGAGCTTCTGAAAGAGACCAAGAAAAGAGAGTGGTAGGGGATGCCTGGACTGAGCCCAATGGAGTACCTAAGACGATTTCATATGATCTGTTGAAGCAGGAACTCGCTATTCACCATGTTAAAACCCACCTAAACAGTAGCATCTGTGGAGATTGTCGTATGCCACTGCCCTGGCCTTATTAGAGTCTGTTGACCAGCTGTCTTAAAAAGAGATAGTCCATATTCTAAAGGACAATATTGAAGCTACGCGTATAATTGGGTGATAGAGCACAGGCGAGGATAGGGCTTGGCCGCGAGCCTCGGAGATACAATCAGGATGTCGCGTTGTGGGTGAAAGAGATGACCAAGCTAGGTAACACAATATTGATCTTTTCAGAAACATTTCAGATACGCCCCCAGATGCATGATAACCCACATGATCGAGGTGCTTAGGAATGCGATGATGACAAAGAGAAGAGCGTTTGAGGGGACGGGGGTAGATTACAGTTTCAAATTAACTACCAGACAAGAAATGCATATCAGATATACGATGTCGGCAGGAATGCAAAAACCAACATGTCGAGTAACTAGGTATGCATACATCAGATGGGTATTCGAAGACAAAGGATATCATATCCTGTTGGTTTCAGCTTCATGGATGATGAAAGACGGTGTCACCCAGTAGACATTCCTTTGCCTTACAAATACAGCCTTTCTAGGAATGAAGAAGTCCAGGAGACAGGTACAATATATTCTATATGATACTATCATAAACTTTTCGCTCCAAAATTCTCACGTCAATACAATCCCAACAGGCGTCAGCCCACTTCAAACAGGACTCCTGGTCTCCAAGGCCATTGCAACGCTCTTACTGGAAGATCATTGCCTGTTTCTCATACTAGAGATAGATTCATCGTTGTTGAGCCAGCCATGAGTACATCAGAGACGACAAGCGACAAAGAGCCGGCTTGGGAAGTGAAAGCAATCAGCACAGAGAAGGGGCGTGGACTTTTCGCCAAGATGAATATTCAAGCCGGAGATATCATCCATGTAACTCACGTCTTTCCCATGCCTTTATCTACAGAGCTGACGCAGGCTGACTTTCATGTTCAAGGAAGAGTCGACTACGATTCTATATCCAAAAGCAGGCACGATGTTGCGAACGCGAGGTTCAAGTGAGAGCTCTTCCTCTTCCTCTCAAGAGAGCTCGCCAGATAGCCGATCGTCGGAGGTTCTGGCACTAGAAGACAAAGTCAACAAACTTTTGCAGATATATAGAAAACTAGATCAAGCTGAGAAGGATAAGTGGAAGAGTCTTCATATGCCAAACGACAAAAACGCCCGAGCTTACGCTAAGCAATACATGAAAAGACTGTCTTCTGCACTCGAAGATGATCCAAAGGTTCTGGCGAAACTGTTCGTGACTGCTGATGCTAACGCATACGAGACGGAGGACTGCGATGGTCTATACTTGCAGGCGTCCCTTTTCAATCACTCGGTATGTATGCCTTTTATTCATATTACTTCACACAGAAAAGAACTGATTTCGACCTAAGTGTGACCCAAATGTCTGGTATGATACTAGAGTCGATAGAATTGACAAAGGCAAAGCTCATTGGACTGGTCGGGCAACCCGTAATATCCAAAAAGGCGATGAGCTATGCACCAGCTACATCGAGCTATACGAAAGCAAAGAACAACGTCGGAATGATTTGAGACAGACTTGGGGGTTCGTCTGCGCCTGTCCAAGATGCGCAGGGGAGAAAGATATGTACACGACACAGCTCGAGCGGGCCCTGGATATACTGGAAGGATCTCAAGCAGATAGACCGGCAACATCTTTCGTCGATAGTGCGGACGATGACACGCATGTGGTCGACAGACGAATCCAGTTGTGGGAGGCGATAGGTGAGAGGGTGGGTATGGGATCTTTATTCTGGTGAGTACTTGCCCACAAAATGAGCTTCCCTATGCATGACACGAGCGCTGATTTCATCGCTTAAGCTTACTTGAGGCATCTCGTTTTCATCTGCTTCGCTCGAGAGGATTATGGGATAAGGATGAAAAGCAAAAGGAGTTGGATGAAGCGAAAAGTAGCATCGAAACAGCGAAGAGGATATCAGTCGAGATTCCGAAAGTGAAATCCGACGAATTAGTCCCGATGATCTCGGATATCGCTGCTCAGATTTATTCTGAGATCGACTATAAGAAGCTCCAGGATGAGAAGGCAGCGCGGAGTCTAGACAGTGCAAGCGTCCCTCGAACATCGACACATAGTGAACATGGAAAACCAGGAGGTCCCTAAAGTAGTGGTAGATTTTTTTTTGGCCACTGAGGGTTAGCAGCTGCTCGTAGTTTGACTAAAACTTGAATCACATGGGTAATCGGATGCCGGTTATGAGAAGAGAAAATTTGCCCTTCGACCATGACCTTGATATTTAGGCCTGTCCGCTGCTTGTTCATGCTATTTTGACGGTAATGTAGACAACTAACATGTCAAATGTGGGCACTCCAAGCTAACACGCAAAGTCAGAAAAAACTCTATCACTTGGAATGTAGGATAAGGACAGTGATACACCCGAGAGCTGTCACAAGATGCGAGTTCCACTGAAAAAGGGGTAGTCATCTCTGAGGGAGAGGAGCAGGCATATACCGGTTGAGTAGGCCTCAGAATAGAAATCCTCCTCCTCCTTCTCCCCAATGAATACGACAAGTTCACCTTTACCAAGCATCGACCACTTTATCAAGTATTCATTCATCACTTCAAGTGTGAGCTTTGCTGTGTGTAGAGATCACTTGTTTTATCTACCTGAGCGGGCTTATCTAAGAGAGACAACTACTATGGATGTTTCTTTTAAAGATGAATGTACCTATCAACCGAGTTTCAAATACCTCGACACTGATCGTGATGCTACCAAGGGATAACGAGATACATACAGTAATTTCCCTTAGCAGCTGACACTGCCATCCATCATGTAGGTCCTCAAGTATCCGGTAGTTTGTTTGCAGGCAATATCCCATCCATAAAGGGAAAAGCGTAAGTAAATACTGGTATCTTATCGTCGAAGTGAATCGACAGTATTGTTATTGGAATTTCATCTAGCGCCGCTCATGACACATGTTAATGTAGGTATATATAAACGGCTTCCTTTTAATGAAAGCACCGGTGCCATCGTGTTGATAATCGATCATGCAGTGATGAGTCGGAAGACCTGATGTAAGGGCACAACAGGATAGTCCATCCTGCCGCCCCTCCAAAGCTAAGAGACAATCTCTAATCAATCCAAACAACCCTCCAACTACTCTGTCCTAAAGCGCCCAGTCCAACCCTGACTGATGCCTAAACCTGGTATCCAATGTGGAAATAAAATTCCTCTGACCTGAGCCTTGAAAATCCTGTTGAACTCCATTTCCTTCCGGACCAACTCCATCGCTAATATATAACAGATGCGCAGGGCGTAAGAGAGACAAAAAACAAATGCCGGGCAATTAAGAATGTAGGGGGAAATGAAGAATGTCGATGATGACATGAGTGTCGTAAACGGGCCATGCAAGTCAGCCTCAATAGCTGAAATCAACATTACTCAGCCCCAATTCCCGTATTGCCTTGTCCTCTGCTGTTTCACTGACATCCGTGCGGGATCCAGACTGTGTCGTTTGTATACTGGATTCAGTCGTCGACCCGGTTCTCGATGGTTCCAATTCATGTTCAGGTGGAGGAACGCCGCTGTCGCTAAAACCATTATCACGCAACTGTTGAAAACTCCAACTCGGTTCGAAATTCCGACTCTTCCATGCGAAGTCCACTCGCTCGTACATTTCGTCGATCTGTTCCAAACTGATCTTACTTGTCTCGAACACCATGCCGTAAACAAAGAATATACTTAATATACAGAACGCTCCCCAGAGATAAAAGACCTTGGCACCCAATGATGCTGCGCCCTCTCCCTCATCGACAAGGAACGGGGTGCCGTAGGCTATGCCGAAGTTGAGAAGCCAGTTCGAGGCCGTTGAAATGGACATCGACTTTGCTCGAACTTTGAGAGGGTAGATTTCGGAGGTGACGACCCAGGCGACAGGCCCCCACGACGCTGCATAGAAGAAGACGAAAAGAGCAAGGAACACAATAAGTAGCTGGGCAACCAGACCTTTCATTGCTGAGGCTACTGTCGAAAAGATGGCAATAGTCAGTTGGCAAATGGCCATACCAATGGACCCTACTATCAGGAGGTTCCGACGACCCCAGCTCTCGACAACGAATAAGCCGGGGATGGTTGAAACAACGTTGATAATGTTCAAGACCAAGGAAATGACGAAGGGATTGGATACACCAGCACCGGTGAAAAAGGTTGTGCCGTAGTACATGATGAAGTTGATGCCGGTGAGTTGCTGTAATATCTGCAAACCGCAGCCGGTCAAGACGCGGCGACCGAGATGCGGAGAGCCCGTGAAGACGTCGCGGTAGGTGGCGGTTCCCAATGTCAACTCGTACTCGTGGTTGGCCTGGATCTCGGCCAATTCCTCTACCAAAGCGGGATGGGTGATGTCGAGACGCCGGAGGCGGCTGAGAGCTAGACCAGCGGCGTCCTTATCGCGCTTCTTGATCAGGTATCTCGGGGTCTCGGGCAAGATGAGCAGACCTAAACTGAGGACAATGGCCCAAGTGAGTTGAAGACCGATGGGGATGCGATAACCAGCAGACCCCGTTAGTCTATAAGTGAACTGGTTTACTATAGACGCGGCCAGCAGACCGAGGGTGATGGAAAATTGATATGCGCAGACCAGGGTACCGCGGATCCATTTGGGAGCCATCTCGGACTGATAAAGGGGGACGAGGACAGACACAGCGCCGACGCCAATACCAGCCAATAATCTAAGAACATTCGTCAATATACAAGGACGCGGGAGGGGCGCGTAAGTGTTTCAACATACCTTCCGACCAGAAATATGGGGAGAGCAGAAGCGCATATCTGGAAAATGACACCTGCAATGAAGACACCAACAGCGGCGATAATAGACCACCTCCGACCGATCCAGTCTCCGAAGGGGGCGGACCCAAGAGCACCAACGAAGGTGCCGATACTTAGAATCGCGACTGTGATGGATATCTGAGCGGGGAGGAGGGCGAGGTCACCGTTGTCATCGCGATAGCCGGTACTGAATTGATTTTTGAAAGAATGCATAGCGAGAAGGCCATTTATCGTGCTGTGTGAATTGTTCGTGGTTAGTATTCAATTCGACGGTCGTTTTCCTTTTCTCCCTAGCGCTCGCGATAGCGATGTTGATGATGATTGCGAACATGAAGATGACGACATCCATGATAGCAGCAAAACCAAAAACAATGTGCCGATATTAAGTCTTGAATATTTGCTCACCCAGTATCATATCCGAACAACAATCCTCCTGTTGCGACGAACAACCCGACCATAATGGCGGGAGCGGAGGAACCGGCGACATTGTCGGGTTTGTGCCAGCCCATGGCAATGGCCATGGTGGATGGATGGGGGCCGTCAAGCCAGGGTTATTCGTAATTATAAATCGCGTGTTCGTCGATATCGATGTCGTTGTCGTTGTTGACGTCGAGTATATAGTAGTATAGTTGTAGGACGAGGGAAGGGAAGGGTGTGGTGGTGGTGGTGGTGGTGAGAGTTGAGGTGAGGGTTGCAGGGTGGAGAAAAGGGCAACAGCAGAGAGGGAGGGAAACACATAAGGGAAGGAGACCTGAGGGTCAGCGGTCAAAAGTCAGCAGCAGCAGCAACAGCGATCAAGCAGCCAGCGCCAGGGATCGGGTAGGATCTTGTCTAGTTCTTGGCTGGTCCTGCCTTCTGGGGGGGCTTGCCGGGGTCTGGTCTACCAAGGGAGCGCACTAATAAATGGCAACAGGTACCGGCGGTACTTGCTATCGAAGTAATACATTACCTCTTAGCGGACTTCAACATCATTCTAGACCGCTGATTAGCTTACCTACTAACTTTCAACTCTGTATAAAAGTATTCTACGTTCATCTGTCTAACTCCCTTCACACCTCTTCTTCTCCAGATTGAAACTCGAAAAGGATGCTTGCAGAGGCGGGCTGTGTTGTGTCCATGTTTCGTCTAAAGGTACATATCTCCCAGGTAGGTAGGAACAAGGAGAGACGATGACTGGGCTTTACATGTAGAGACCGGGGGACTGGGGGATCTTTTTCTCGACAACCTCATTCGTCAGGGGTCTCAACTGCCTGCAGTGTGCCTTGTGTGTGTCAACCACCCGAACGCCTCATTCAGGCTAGCCTTCACTGATGAAGCCGCTAGTCCCAGCCCATCACCCTCTACTTTGTAAAGTCCCGTGTCTGCCCAGATGTATGATACCAAATGGGAATAAGTCTGTGTCAGTTGCCAAAAAGGTGCCGCAAAGAGAGCGGCAGAGAATATGATGAGGACTATTCTTCAATAGCGACCGCTGATCATCTCACAGCGACGGGGTTGATCAACCGGGCTATTCCATGGTACATGCGGAGAGAAACCGCTAACAGTTACCCTGTTGCTGCTTTTCACTGATCGACCTGGGTGCAGGTATCTTTTGACGAGAATCCCATCTACTCATCTCTAAGGACTATCTGCCTGCTGTGCCGCTGAGGAGCAGCAAACCTCCTCTTTTCTGCCCGCTCCTTGCCTGTCGCAAAGGATAAAGATAATAATATAGATAATAAAATGCACAGGTAGACTCAGGATGTGAAAGTCAGGGCGTGGGGACGACAGGGTCTAGCCTCTATAAGATCCCAAACCGAATTTCCACATCTCAATCGTCTCAACGTGGGTAGTATTAATAGATGAGTTATTAGCCAGATGACCACCATCTCCTATAACACCGACCATTGCACGATGTGTCATTAGGTAAGCCATACAAGGCCATATTAATAATGTTATAGTTATCATGATTTACTTCACCTACAAATCCTCGTATTCATTCAGCAGATACCCTACATCATACAGACAGGGCTTCATGGCAGCTATTTCAGCCGGCAGGCAAGCCTTAGACTAAGTTGTGACTCGGACATTACGATACCTCAATGTCTAAGAACGGTAGCATGCCCACATACATACTACGCATCTCTACCAAGAACCCGTAATGACACGGTGACACGGCCGAAGAGAAAAAAAAAAGCCGTTGCCAAAACGTCGAGCCATTTATTGACACATGGATCAGCCGTCTCAGCTGATGTGTCACCTCACCAATAATCTCATCTTTCGCCTCTTTCTCTCTGTCTACCTATCTTCATCGATCTTGTAACAATAAGAAAAATAATAAGCAGAACACGACAGATGCGGACGGAACCCCCCAGCCTCTCATCAGCGCCGCCCAGACAATCAATAATCATTGGCGGCATCTTCCATCTCATCCTGGTTTCTTGGGTTCTGATTATTATTCTGCCAGGGTCCAAGGGGATCGATCAGCCGGCCCGGGTGAGTTATAGGCATAGCTCTCAACCTAGCAGCAAGTAATCGTCGCAAGACCAGTTTAACAATAGTTTAGTCTTCCTGCCTTACTCCGTGCCAGCGTGCCTCTACTGATTAATCATGACCTAAACCCTATACGGACTGGCTGTTTGCGTGATTTGGGTGCATCCGAATTGCGGGGGAAGCGTGCACTTCGCTGATCAATTTGATTATACCATTAAAGCCGAAGGAGTGAAGAAACAGAAGAAGAAAAAGTCCGCAGTCGTGTGCCCAACCAGTTCAATTGGTCACAAGAAACCGCCTTACTGAAAGTGCGGTGGTGAAACCTGACAAGTCCCAAAGTCCCTGGAAAGGGCGGTCGACCAGCCAAGAGTTTTCTAGTCATTTTCAATCATTGGGTGAGATTTTTCGTCAAAGTGGCTTTTCTCTGCATCTTGACGGAGAACCGAGGATCC
Source organism: Xylariaceae sp. FL0255 (assembly GCA_022578795.1). Classification (NCBI taxonomy): domain Eukaryota; kingdom Fungi; phylum Ascomycota; class Sordariomycetes; order Xylariales; family Xylariaceae; species Xylariaceae sp. FL0255. Next base: position 188,708 of record MU388855.1, on the reverse strand, counting down.
CGAGGTGTAGTCGTGCAGCATGCTGTTCGTTGGGACCTGGATTTCACCACTTTTTGATCCGTACTGGGTTTAGTATATACTACAAGGTTACCTGTAACTGCTGCTGCTGTTTTTCTTCACCCAGGTCGATCAGGTGACAGAATGAGCACACCGAAAACGTGCTTCAAAACGGGTTGTCGATTGCACCAAACGGAGATTCGACAGCTGATGGCCACGAAAGCTTACCAAGCTATGTACTTAGCGATATTGAAGAACAAGCCACTGTCACATTATTAATAACAATGTCCTAACCTAGCCGCTAAAATCGAGTTTCAAGCAAGCCTCATCAGAGAAGCTATCTAGGTAGTCAAATCCTTTAGCTGCTCGCACAGACTGTGCCAGTTGTTGTAATTTTGGGACTATGTTAGCGAGCCACGTTGATTTCAAGGGTCAGGGGTTGAAGGCCACTTTCTTTTCTATATTTCCAAGAATCCAAGACAGCTCCTTCCGATCCTCGCTACTATACTCCGTAGACTTCCGGTTCAGCTACCTCGGCGGCCTTATAACAGACAACACACTTATCAACGTCTCACACATCTATCTCCCTTAAAAGCAGCGCAAATCCCACTCCCTGACAGGAGAACTATGCGGCGGCCGCACGGCAGACATGTGATGGCGCAGGGCAAAATGCCGTGCCGGGATCATCATCGTTGCCCGCTCCGCCGGTCGGTGTTTGTTGGCATCCGGCATCTCATGGGTCGCCCATGGTTAGTATAGATAGTTGGTGAAGAGGCTTGCATGTGAGTTAACTAATTCTCAGCCGAAGGATAGCTCCTACGCTTAACCATTCCTTGTCTACGTGCCTCGCTTACAACTTGCAAGGCTGTCTCAGACTCCGTCATTAGAAGGAAGGAAGACTAATAAATAAGTTCAGGGTCTTTCTCCTCGTGTTTGACTAATGACTCGCTCCCAAGGCAAAGCACCCAAGCGATTGGTAAGTTGTTACACACAGCTTGTTAGCAGCTAAACCTGTTTTTACGGATATTAAACCTCCAGTTTTTAACGGGGTCTAGGGGTATGCACACCACAATCTCCTTGTTAGAACGGTGGGTTTTTTAAACTGGGACTTACCCCGGGGCTCATTTCATGGGGTTTAAAGACATAGATCGGCATCCAGTGGTGGGAACCCATCGTAGGCGATCCATCTTATGCACAGGAACTAGGACGAGGACCTGACACCTGAGATTCCACTATTAAACACACTTGAAGATGACGACGATGATGGTAAGGAGTTGTTCTATCGTTTTCGCTTTCATAATCAACCGACCTCAAGCTCTTGTCTTCCAGAAATGCCCATTTCAAGATGATTGGCCAAGTATTATGACCTATCGTACTCCGTAACAGCCCGGTGCTATAGATAGATACCGTTGCTATCCTGCAGAAAGCCAAAGAATTTTATCCTGGTGGCTCTTGATGAAAATAACCAGACCGTAGAGGCGGTCACCACTGAGGTAATATATCGTAGGAGTAAGTCGGTTGTCTAGTATACCTACTCAGATGCCCAAAGAAGCATCGCAATGACTCGTACTAGCTACCAAATCCGTCTCTTTTTCCTGTCCCTGACCAGCCAACTACCCACCGCCACCAACAGCTGCAGCAAGCATCACCAGGACCGCCGCTCCCTCGCTCACTTGCCTGCGGGTTACAGGTTACACAAGCAGGAATCGTGACGCCGTCGAGGGGGGGTGTGGCTTACCCAGTACGGAGTAATCACTCCCTCTCATAGGTCCATCTTGCCCCGGCTAACCAACCTGATAATCCGCCCCCAGACCCCAAACCGAGTCAAGCCGTGCCCAAGTGACCAACCTGTTGTGGGATTGGCTCCAACCGCCCCCCCTTGCGTTGGTTCTAGTTCCTGATTCCAAATCTGAGTGCACATCATGTTGGTCATGGCCTAGTCCCCCGATTTCTCAACACCACTTCCCAACGTCTGGGCTCCACCTTCTGACAGTGCCGGTCAACGGCGGCATCGGCATTGGCAATGTGCTTTTTCACTCTCTATTCCCAACTACGGCTCTGCCATACGGAGTACTTCGTAGTTCGTTGATCACTTCACTTGGCAAGTTGGTTACTGAGTAACAAGTTGATAGCACAAAAACACTCACCAATGCCGGTATTCCGACTATACGTGCGTGTGAAACAGAAGAAAAGAATGTTTGAGTCTTCTCAATGTTCTCCCTGTCCTTCCGGTTTTGGTCAGTCGTAAGTGGCGTCCGAGAAGGGGGGGCGGCCGGGTTGTGTACGGAGGTAAGGGCTGTATGAAGGTACGTTTCGGTTCGCTGCGTTTCCAAACGCCGCCACACCATCAAATGTCACTTTTCCAGGTGTGAATGTACTCATGAGGCTGCGTCACCCTCGTTTCCATTTCACAAAACGCTGAGTGGCAGCAGGGTAGTAGGTAATAGCGCCAGATCTCTCCCAGTCCCAACAGACTCCTTATTACAGAAACGTCATCGTCTCATTTTGCGTCTAGATGGTACCGGTGTTCGTTACACAAACTCGGAGCCTTCCCCTTAGGGTATTATCATTTTTTTTTTTTTTGTGGGCTGCCTCGTGCTCGTCAGATACACAGAGGAGGCAGATATGCTCTCGTTCCTCTCAGTTACAGCAAGCAAGTGGTTTTATATCCCTAAACCTAAATGCAGATACCCCTGATCGAACTTGTCGTAAGCGTAAACTTGACATAAGTGATGCATTTTTAACGGCTTTGCAAAAAATGGCGTCCCTGAAATTGTGCTTGCGTTACATATGTCAGATGTAGGTAGAAACGGTCTTCGCATTCTTCTCGAGATACGCCAAAAGGCCCGTGACATATTTTTGAACCGTCCGACCCAATGCAGTGCTTCTCTACCCCACAAGTGAGATGAACTGTGACTGCACAGCTCACAGCGGCATAGATAGCGGACTTCTCCCTCTTCCTTGAAATGTGGAATGAACTCGGAAGAAGGGTCATCCCAGCTGCTCACAAAGCTTCCCCATCGTTGGTGTTGATACCGACGCTGCGGCCGTATAACTGGAATTCCATGGTACCCGCAACCACCCAGTCGGGACAGTGAGCACATCATATCTTTCGCAATTCGCAGTTTGCACCAACTGGCAGGACGGCAGAGCATGGATCTCTTCCACATCCCGTGTCGTATCTCTCCTTGTGGCGCACCACTCGCTTTCGCCTCTTTTCGTGGTACTAACCTACTCTATAGAGCGGTCTACGGTTGACGGTAAGGGACAGGGCAGGACAGGGCAGGACAGGGCAAGGCTCTCGGCCCTTTCTTTCTCTAGGCCTTGAGCGGTACACAAGGCTCCCCTCGGAGTGCCGTCATTCTCACTTCCATTTTATCTTGACGAATAAGCACCGCCGGTCATAGGGGTATTCAATTCAAGGAATTGAGCGAGCGGTTAGGTGTGACTCTCGCCTCACGTGTCCGAGCCTTGCCAGTGTAAATGAACTCTAAGTGAGATATAAACTCGGAACTCAGGAGGAGAGACACCCCTGCAATACTACCTCCCTACACCTACTTATGTCCGTCGCAAGGGATATCATACCGTTGATGGTGATGTCGATTTCCCCATCTCCCATCAGCGCGGTAGCGACATGATATCTACGTCAGTGATCAGCCCACCAAGAAACTCTTTTCGCCAAGGAATCGATCATGGATATCACCGGTATATGAGAAAGTGCAAATCATGCAGCAAACCTCATCTGATCCACTACATAATCACGGAGTAGAGGGACTTTTTTCCTTAACCCCTCCACGCGTTCCGAAGTTACACGAACACTCCCACGGCCCAGGGCTTTCGATGGCGGGATGAGCCAACGGACCGACCGAATTCCTCGCTCTTCTACGGAGTATCTCGCGATACGACACAGGCATGTGCCTGCCTTGTTTGCCTCTCTTATCTGGAACGCATGTGAGTGTCTGTAGTGTGACAGGGTTGCTGTTAGATGTTGGTGATATAAATGGAAGTCGCGATGGCGATGGTGACAGTGATGAGAGCAGCTTTTGTCGGTTCCAAATTCACATTCGATTCTGCATCAACTACGGGCTCGAAACAGTTATATTCCGGTGTTTCGTTTCTTTTTTTTTTTTTTTTTTTTTAAAAAAAAAAGCTCACTTCAATCAGCTTGTAGCAGGTATGTATATCAGTGCCAAGTTTCGGAGTTGTCTCTCTCCGGAATATGTCATGCGTTCCCGGTCTTTCCATCGGGCTTGACAGAGAGATCACGGGATCCATCTTACTCATTGCCACTTTGATAAGGCTCTACACTTAATGTTTTGTTTTGTTCCATTTTACCGACGGGTATACATGTCACTTTGCGGATTTCCGTGTACCTGCTTTTATCGGCCGATACGCCTGGCTTTTTGTCTATTGCCAAGCTCTGTCAGTGCTACTACGTATGCGTGGGTTTTTGTAACTTGTGAACCCTCACATGGAGCCTCATCGGGATGATAATCGAATGATTTGAAGATGCTTTGATACAAAGGTATTGGTAGGTGTATATCGGCCAACCACGAGAGTTGCTATCAAATCGCAACGCTTTTCACCTGAGAAGATGTGGGAGAGTATCATTCCCTTTCCAAGAGGAACCACATCGATTACTTTATTACCTACATGTACCTAGTATCACCAAAGCTTCCGGTTCGTCACTGATATCCCATCACGACCTGAATTTCCGTAACCTATCCCCGTAACTCTAACTTCTACCGGCCGAAAATTCATTGCACCGGGGCCGACCACTTATTGAGGGTATGTAGGCAGGCAGCCATAGGAGTATTATTTGCACTTTTGACGATTGGGAAGCTTGAGAGGGCACTTGTAGCACGTTGTTCCATTCCCTAACCCAGTCAGATAAGCTCTCTAAGCGAGTGCGAGAGCTTGCAAGTAACGGTCCTTTGACTGACTCTCGTCAACGTCACGCCATCGCGGGGTTTGTGGCAAGTTATTCTTCTCGGTACTTGACATTAAAATTGAAAGATTAAAAAACTCTGTTCCTATACTGGTATATTTGATTCTTTCTATAACGTGCTGCGATTACTGATTACTACTTGTATGAGAGTCAAGCTGAATCTTATTTGAGCTCTATGTAAGAAAACAGTTATAATATGTTCAATGATACTAGACGGGAAGAGAAGTACGTACCGAGGGGTTGGAACACCAGCTTCATTTAATGCGTACTTTTCATTCTACAAATCTGAATCTGCAGATGCCCTCTATATAGCCCTTGCACAAGGCTGCCCTCAGGGTACCTCGACCTGATCACAGCCACCATGCCCTACGCAATGCAGAGCATGTCCCTAGACAATTAACCGCTAAAACCATGTACGTCTGCGTGAAACATCCACCCAAAGTACCTAAACACCCAAAACCTCTCGTGCTATCTCGACCTCAATGTTCAATGTCTTCGTACACAGATCTGGGTCGTAAAAGTGAAGTGATACGTTTCGACTTACGGACAAGCCATCGAATTCTTTGAACCTTGATACTTATACAATTGCTACTATAAGGGAATATAACATTTCCAGATTGGCTTCATGCTCCCGCGGCGATTTATAGGCACTTAACTAAATAGCTAATGACCAGAACGATATATGAGGAGCATGAGTTACAAATGGTGTTGCAGAGAGTTGTCGCTCATTCATACATCCTCAACTGTGTTTTAATACAGGGCGTCTTAACTACTCATGTGGAATGGATATCCAGTTAGAAACAATGTAGATTATAATGAACACCTGTCTATAGCTCATAGACGACAAGGTGAAGCTTCTGAACATATCAAAGCTGGTCTGGCATCAAATTTCAAAGGGGCAGTGAATGACACTTGAGGTCATCGTCCCGCTAGGAACAAACACAAAAGTCACATGCCTCTTACAAAATCAAGAGATAAAGTGTGTTGTGTATCATTATATTTGCTATTTAATCATGTTAGGAAAGAAGTATTTTGATAGTTTAGATTCATGATCGTATAATGCTCATATATATAGACTACTACAGAATAACATACGCATCCATCTTACTATATCAATACAAAATCGCATCCATCTTACTATATCAATACAAAATCGCATCATCCGCGGCGCCGTTATAATCTTGAAGCCCGCTGCTTTCCATGCTTCATTCATTGCAAGTGCCGATTTCATCTCGAAGCAACTGTCTGGGTTGCCTATTTCCAACAATGGAAAGCGAGATGGATTATCTCTAGTAATCTTCAATATCGGTCCCCGTTTCTCCTGTATAACATAGAAACAACTTTCCTTAAATCTCAAGAGTGACCTTCTGGCCCTTGACACGCCCTATTACTTGCTGGGGAGCGTACTTGGGGATAACCTCGTCGTCGTGTAACATCTCAAACTCCTCAGTGGCATCACGGCCCATAAAGTTCATGATAGCCTGGGGGCCACCAGGGTGCTCCTCGAGCCAGTTGGAGAGATCCATAACGACACCCTTGACAACGACCCATAGATCCTCCTTTGTATTGTGCTTGGCAACCTCCTCCATGGTAAACTCCTTCTCGGGAATAGAGAAAGCCTTGGGGTTCTGTGCCTTGCCGGACTCGGTCGCGGGTGTTGGGCCGGTTGCGCTGGTCTGCTGACCGGCAGCAGGGGCCGAAGCAGAGGCGCCGTTGGCCCACTCGACCGAGATCTTGCCAGGCATGGACGGGTCAATGTGGAGCGAAATCTGGCCAACACGCTGAGCGGCGCCCGCAGAGCCGGACAAAGCTTGCTGGAAGAGGTAGTTGCTAGCAGTATCACCAGCAACACGACCGTAGACAACACAGCCGAGCAGGGATGAACCTCCCAATCGGTTGGCACCGTGAACGCCACCAGCCAACTCACCGCAAGCGAAGAGACCCTCGAAGGGCTGCTGGGACGAGTTCAGGACCTGGGCCTTATCGTTGATTTCAATACCACCCATGGTAAAGTGTAACACGGGCTCCATCAGAGCAACGTGGAACGTGTCGTTGATGTCTAGGGGCATGTTGTGGAAGAACTTCTTGCCCCAGGGATCCTTCTGCTTGCCATCGGCGATGGCGTTGTAAGTGGTGAAGGTCTTCTGGAGGTGGTCGGGTTTGCAGCCAATCTCCTTAGCAAGCTCCTGACCACTCATCTTCTTCATCAAGCCACGGCCAGAGTAGTGGCGGGTGTGGAAGTCAAGAGTGTTGGAAGCCTTGGAGTTCAGGACCAACCGGATAGGGAACTTGCCCTTGTCCTTCTCCTTCCACATCATGCCAGAGACGTAGTCACGGTGACCAAGCTCGTCGCAGAATCGGTCACCGTCGGCGTTGAGGAGCAGACCACCCTCGCCACGGAGGGCTTCAGCAGCCAAGAACTTCCACTTGGAACCAGGGTCCTTGGGATCAACCAGACCTGTGGGGTGAACCTGGACCTTGTCCATGTCGATACCGTTACCACCGATGGCCATAACCATCTTCTGGCCGTCACCGGTGGCGTGAGAGCCGTTGGTGGTGGCGAGGCCGAAGGTATCGGGCCTGTGCTTCTTCAGTAGAGAAGAGTCGCCAAAGTCGGCAGCATAGCCACCGGTAGCGAGAACGACAGGACCCTCGACGCTGCTGGACTCGCCATTGGACTCGTAGGTAACACCAGTGATCTTGTTGCTCTCCTTGTTCAAGCCGGTGACGCGGGCCTTCTTGATGATCTGGACGCGCTCGGGCTCGGTCTCGGCGAGCTCCTCTAACCGCTGCATAAGAGCATATGTGATAGCCATGCCGGGGAACTTGGCATCGTGACCTCTGTGTGTGCGGGGCTGAGAGTGACCACTGTGATGTAGAGTTAGAATTGTTTGACTTTGGCGTGAACTCAGAGAAGCGAGGAAAACTTACCCAAGTCGGGATACGAGGGTCAAATCTAAGTTGAAGACATCCTGCAACCACTCGACGGCAGCAGCGGACTTGTATGTGAGGACCTTGATGAGATCGGGTCTGGCCTTGTCACGGGCGGACTTGAGGGTATCATCATAGAATTGTTTGACGCTATCTTGGATCTTGTGGTCGACTTGAGTTCGAGTCAGGGCACCGTTGATACCGGATGTGGCCTTGGTGGAGTTGCCACCGAAGAAACCTGGTTGAGAGCGGCATTAGTCGCTAGTAGATAATGAGCGCATCACTGCGACTCAAGTGGCGAGTTTCTCACCTTGCTTATCGAGAACAACGACATTTCCACCGGCCAGGTAGATGGTGTGAGCAGCACTGAGGCCGGACACTACGGAGAGCGAGAATTAGCACATGCTGATGACCTTTTGAGGGATTGGAATTAAGAACTTACAGCCACCACCAACAACGATGACGCGAGGGGCCATTTTGACAGATGTAGAATGAAAATGGGGTATCGAAAAAGTAAGAAAAGGACTGTCAATTGCTGGTGGGAGGAAGAAAGGAGGAGGAGAGTATGGGTGAAGGATGGAAGTTTTTGAGGAAGGAAGATATGTGCAAAAGATAGTGACGATGGAAGGCCGAATTGCTGACAAGCTGATTCGTGCATCTCGGGGGGGCAACATGCCGAGGTCAAGCGCGCACTGGCCAGTTCAATACATACACTGTCCATCTCCAATGCCGCATACAGAGCACGCCGGTTTGGGCAAGTACCTCTTCTCCATTTCTTCTAGACTCTCTCCATTCCTCATCCCACATGAGGTACAATGGGAAAAAGATGCACAGGTTGTGGTCAGACATTTTGGGGTCCCCAGATGGGGGTACAGCTAAAACCTGCTACTGTGCCAACCATTTTGATGTACTTTTTATTCTAGGCCTTGAGGCAGGACGAAGACAATCCATGACTCGTCCGTTGTCTGATGCGTCGTCCATGCAGGAATATTTCCGACTTACAATTGCACGATATCGCCTCTGATTCTTCCCATCTAGAGAATGATTATTTTATTCTAGACACTACTTTTCTTGCGCTATTCCTTGGTGAATACTGAAGAATGAGAAAGCTGCTTCGGGGTAACCCCGAATTCTCGGTCACTAATCCGACCGTTTTTACGTCAGTGCATGCCGAGGCTTCCAACCCTTTGGGGAGGGTCCAGTCTCCAACACTCAGCAACTTGTTCAATGCACCAGTCTTCTAATCCTCGAGACACGTGAAGGGAGCTGCCAGCCCGACACAACGTTATTCTTTACCACATCATTGTCTTCTAATATCAAGTTGTATAGTAGAAGATAGCATTAGCTGTCCTTCTTCAGATTTTAGTACTCCCGACTGCGACAAGAAGAAACTTGCAACTGATCACAATGCTCGGATGCACAGTCCGAACATTGTGTTGGAGGCTTATTGGGGGTCCTGTGAGGGAACAAGTGGGGGACAGGCATTGACGCAAGTACAAGTACCAGGTACAGACACTGGGGTCATTCTTAACACATGGCAGCTGATCCGACTCATTTTTTTGGAGCTGCTTAATCCGTACCATCAATGAATTTTCACATGTGAAAGTTGATCAGCGTCTATACATGTACCTTGTTAACATCAACCAAACCACCTCGATCACGTACCTAGGTTATCATCCATCCCGTGATGCATCTAGAGTTCTTCAAAGGTTGATATTGTACTATCTGGCTTGCTCTACTCTTCATCCTGATAATGGCGCCGAGATACTATCCGTGACTGTCTCCGAGACTCTCTCGGCCACAATTCTACTTTCGTGTGCAGACTGCTACCCAACTTCATATGTCCAAAGTTCACCATCCCCGATATCTAGGTAGCTTCTTAAACCTTCAAGTATACCTGAGCCTACCTCTATCAAAGAATCGACATGTCGGCCTAGGATTCAATTTAAACATACAACCACTTTCCGACCGATGATTGTGGTCGCCTTATCCCTAGGAGACCGCATGCTTGCATCAACTACTTCTCTACCCTTTCTCCTCCTACCCAAAGACGGAATGTGTGATCGCCTAGAACATCTCATCAATCTTGAAAAGACCATTTCTGCTATTCAGTATACCTCCATTGTTGAATCCCTAGCCTTCTGCTGTTTCCTGTCTAGGGTGAAAAACCTAGATGCTTCAAGTAGACTGGAGCGACCACATCAGCGTCTCCCCTGTCATGTCGGGACTTCCCCCTTTGGAGTCAGTACTCGCGACTCCTAAATACATGATCGACTTCAAGTGAAAGTTCTCTCTATCAAAAGAGCAAGCCAGCGGGGTTCGATAGGCAATGTTCTAAGAGCCTATGACCAAGATGATCTGAACCACAAACTGGCCGATATAATTATCGATTGGGGGCTTCCAGCGAGCCTTGCGCTGACAACTTTACAATCAAACGCCCAATAAAGTAATCAGTCCACTGCCTAACCAACTAGTGTCTGATCAAATCATCTTCACGCTATTAACGTAATTATCAGGGTGCAAACAGGCATGAGGTAAGACCCTCTGGTAAAGAGTCCATCCAAATATGCTGCCATGGTTTATGTTCCATTGCTGTTCCTGCCGCTATTGTCACCATGATTGTTGTGTAAGAGAAAAGGGGTAAGAGAACATCTAATTGTAGCCTTGTTCATCCCCAATAGTTCCATCCCTCTCATTGTTAAGGGACGAAAACCTTTTTTATGTCATTGTCGTGTAGTGTTAGTAAAGATACATATTTTACACCCATCTTTCCTCTTCCCAATCCCAAACCACCCACGTCCGCCTTTCCATTGTTCTTTTCTTCTTGTAGCTAGTGAGATTTTGAGCTTTATATAAGCCGGTTTTGTAGCATCATATCCTACCCTACCTACTCTGTCCAAGTAAGCCAAGCAAAGAACGCCAGCGCCATCCAAACAACCCTCCAAGTCGTAGTCCAAATCTCCGTAGCCACAATCCCCAAGGCCGAGCGCGACCTCGAACTCGAACTCGCCGGTTTCCAAGCGAACTTGTCATCGGTGTAATAGTTATCTCTCCGGATCTGGATTCTCGGCCCTTTACTCTGACCCCAGCCCCATTTGCCGGGAGATTGGTTTTTACTGTGACTATTACTCCTGCTGAGGTTGTTGCTGCTGTAATTATCTGTAGTGGATGCCGCAGAAAAGCGTGTCTGTGACGGGGAAGAAAATGCAGACCCCCCTTTAACGCGCGTAGACGGCATCCGTGCACTCGGCAACGAGGCAGACGTCGCAGCCGTTGTCGTCGAGCCTCTCAGACTCAAATCAAGCTCATCTGCCTCCTCGACATCCGTCTTCGCCTTGAAAACCGGGAGAACCGCCGAGGGCGCATGATTTAGCGGTTCCAGAGCAAAAGGCTGGAAATGCAGTATCGGCACGAGGAACGCTCTCGCTATGAGTATCAAGACAGTCACGATGCCCATGACAGTGTATGTGATATACGTCGAGATCTGGTTCGGCAGCAGACATAAATGCGTCTGCAATGTTTGGGCAGGAGAGCCCTGAAGAGAGTTCCCCGTCGATGAGTCGATAGGATTGTATAGAGAAACCATTTGGAAGCCTGGAGTTGGCACGCCCATGGCCATGCTTAGGGATTTGACGGTAATTTCGCGAATAGATTCTTTGGAGGGTGAGTGCACGAGTTCGCAGTAGTCGTGGTCGTCGCCGGAGAAGGCATGAATGACATTTCCGATGCTCTTGACCAGCTTTACGGAGTCATCTTCGCTGAGGACGTTTTGGTATTGGTAGCCGGCGGATACGCTGATGGCGTTGCGATGGTCGGGGACTACGGGACTGGCTTGGCCCTTGGGGGGTTTTGTCGGGGGCCAGTGTTCTCGATTGGGACCGCAGGGGATGCCTGGGTCGCGGTATAATGGGACATGGCTTAATAGAATAGTTGGGAGGTCGGCGCTCTTTTGTCCCTGTTCGAGGGTGGGGAGGTTGCTAAAGTCAGCTTGATCGAGTTCTTCGACTTTGTGTTGGAACATAACCTCTTCAATCTCGCCTCGCCAAAACCGCAGTTCCTTCTCTACAGCACGTTGTTTGAGGGACTTGACCTCGTCCAAGAAGCTATTGACGGGCTGGTAGATCTCGTGGAGATCTACTTGATCTTTCACGATGGACGTATCGGCACTCAGCGAGACGGTGTCGACGGACACAAATGTGTGGTTCCCAATGATATCGACTCGATTCGTATCGCCGAAGTAAGCCTCGAAGCGCTGTCGCACGGGCACCTTGACCTCAGCACCGAATCCTAGATCGTGGTTCCCCGGCAAACTGGAGATGATCTTGCGGCCGCGCTGGTAAGAATGAGGGTCGGTACCGCCCCATTTCCAGTTATCGAAGAATATCCTCCCGAACCGAGCGTACTCCTTCAACCAGTAATGCTCGCCGTATTTCTTATTCCACTTTTTGAGGAATTTCTTCTCTTCGGCGGGTCGGTGGTCTTTGGCCCACTCGGGATCGTTGACGAAGTCGCCCTGTGCCGTCTTCCATTCTCGCCCGCCGTCGAAGAGATCGCCGAGGAAGACGACGCTGTCTGGGCGCAGTGTCTTTTGTAAGTTGGTGTAGGATCTCTTCATGTAGTTGTCGGTGATCTTCATGGTCAGGGGGTTGATGGGCCAGGGGCGGCCCGGGTAGGAATGCGGATCGATGAGTTGGGGATCGGCGACGAAGATGAGTCGGTGTGGTGTGGCTCCGGCGGGCTATCATGAGGTAGTTTATTAGCCAAGCCGCTTAATTGCTTTCTCTTTTCTCTCTTTCCTCCAGTGAGTAGCAGGGACCCTTACCCAATCTTCCCAATGGTCCCAATCGCAGGTCTGGACCTTGGTAGCAAAAGTCCACCTCTCCCCCCAAAGCAGCACAACCGCCCACAGCGCAACAAGTAGATGCGGGAAACTCAGCAAGCGGCGACGGACGATATTGCGCCTAAGCTGGAACATGCCTTTCCTCGCGATGCCCGAGGCGGACTGGCGACGGGCGTAGGCCCATATGCGGCGAACCAGACTCCCCGAATTCGCCATTATCTCGTCCCAGATGGAGACGCCGCCGTGGTGATGATCGTGGGAGGAGCGTGAATGGAAGGCGGAAGAAGAGGAGGGCGTGTAGCCGCTGGGACCAGACCCATAGGAGGTCCTATAAGACGGCGACGCCATCGTTCAGGAGCGGCTGTTCTGAGTAGTCGGGCGCCATCAACGGCGAGAGGGGAATTGGAGCTATCCGCGTGGTTGCTGCGATATTAAAAGCGGCAGATATGTGTTCTATAATGTCATTTGGTCGAGGATCGGATCGGTATGGTGGATGGGAGGTTGGGTTTTGGATTGTCGTGGCGATCTAATCGTACGGTATTATTATCATTGGGGTTGAGGAAAAGTATATGGAGAAGTAGCTGGCATGTTTTAATACGGAGGTCCAGAATGTTACCTGTTGTTTTAAGGTAGATCTTGGCGGCAATTGATTTGCAACTAAAAATAAAGAATTGCTGGGCTAAAAGTCAGGGGTTAATAGCGGCCTTGCTAATTCTGGCGCTGTCACTAACCCCTGAATTACACTTATGAGAGTACGGAATTTAATACCATTGTTGCTCCCGTTAACCAGGAATATGTAGTCAATTTTCGCAATCTTCATGGTGTTTTATTCTCATTTTTACCTATGTATGTATGTATGTACATAAGGTACCTGTATTATAAAGCAGAAAGTTGTCAATGGTGGTATTCTGTCAAAACCTAGCACAATCTGGCCAATATCCACCTTCCCCTTACTACCTAAGTCCTAATAAGTCCTAATAATGATGCGCTCAAAGACAAAAACATCCCTATCGCCATACTCAAAAAGTAAAAAAATAATTAGAATATCCAAGTAAACGACTCCTTCACTTCAAAGCTCATAGAGTGTCTACACGTAACCCCCAACTGTTAGTTCATGCAATCCGTAAAGCGAACATGACGTGGAACTCACCGAATATCGCCCGCCGAAGCCCCAATCAACACCCTAAAAGCACCCTCCTCCGCAATCCACGCCTTCCTGCCCGTGTCGTAATATCCCACTGCATACTTATCCAGCGCCACTGTAATATGCTTCGTCTCATCTCCCTCCAGATGTACCTTCTCGAACGCGACGAGCTCCTTTTCCGGCCGCGGCAGAGTCGACTTCTCGTCCCTGACGTAGATCTGCACTGTCTCTGATCCCGGCATGGAACTCGTGTTCGTCACGGCCATGACCAGATGGATCGGCGTTGCCGAGTCGTCTAGGACCTTCTTGCTGAGTGATGGTCGCCCGTACTCGAAAGTCGAGTAGGACAGCCCGTGACCGAATGGGAAGAGAGGCGCGATGTTGACCCGGTCGTAGTGCTTGTAGCCGATATATAGTCCCTCGCCGTAGACAACCTGCAGACTCTCACCTGGCCAGTTGTGATAGGCCGGTGTATCTTGAAGTCGGCGCGGGAAGGTTGCCTATGAAATGTTTGTTAGCATAGACCGTAGACGGACCGTCATAGCACAAGCACAGAAAAAGATGAGCGTGAAACTGGGAACCTACCGGGAGCTTGCCGCTCGGGTTGCGCAGCCCAAAGAGAACATCGGCCAGCGCATTACCCGCCTCCTGCCCCTGGTACCACGCCTGAAGAATAGCGGGCACGTCGTCAGCCCATGGCATCGTCACGGGGCTCCCCGATTGATTGACCACCACCGTCCTCGGATTTGCCTTAAGCACCGCCTCAATAAGCCGATCCTGGCTTCCATCCGAAGGCAAGTCCATGGTCTGCCGATCATAACCCTCAGACTCCCATTCCGCGTCGACGCCGACGATAACAACGGCTACGTCGGCGGAGGCGGCCGCGTCTACGGCTTGTTGAAGGTAGTCTACTTGGTCCTCTTCTTTGAAGCCGATGCGGCAGCCGCCGTAGCGGTGCGTCATGTTGAAATCCCGCTGCTTTGAGAGCGGCCGGAGTTCGTTGGTCATTTCTATCCGGAGCGCGACGGGCTTGCCTGCTTCCATGTCTTTGGTTACCATGTAGTCGACAGAGCCGTCGAACATGGCCTCGCCTTCTTCTGTCCAGTCCCACAGGTCGAGGGCGAGGTTGTCATCAATGTAGAGTTTCCCAGGGCCGACACTCATGAAGCTGATGGTGTGTTTTCCCGATGTCGTCGGTGTGAGGTGAGTAGTTGCCACGGCTGACCATTCCGGCCCGACCTGGTCCAGGGGCGCCGAGTCCCAGAGGAAAAGGTCTGTGTTCGTCCTCCGCTGTTCGACCATGACCTCTCCTTGGAATTTGTCGCCCTTGAACCATTCGAGCGTGACTCCAGGCTTACCGGATTTGGTTGTGCAATACCTGGACGCCACCGGGAGCCATTTGAAAGTATGACACCCTTGGGCGTATATCACTTCCTTCTGTGCGGCCTGCTTGATGCTCTCAAGCGGAAGGGTGTTGTAATAGGGGTTGAGGCTGGCGCTGCCGCCTCCACCGGCTATCGCCCTGTTGGCATTTGGGCCGATGATAGCAAGCTTGGTCGTCTTGGGATCAATGGGTAAGATGCCTCCCTCATTTTTCAACAAGGTCAATCCCTCAACACCTGCTGTGCGGATCAATTGCCGAGTTTCTTCTCTGTCATCTTCTCTCTCTGGTTCCTCATCTGACATGTTGTTCCCCTTCGTTCGCTCCACGAGTGTCAAGACATTCTCCGCGGCACGATCCACATCTTCCATTATGAGTCTGCCCTCGTCGATAGCCTTCAAGACCTTGTCGAAGCGCCACTTGGATGAGAAGGGAAACTCGATATCACAACCTGCTTTGATTGACTCTACTATTGAGTTGATGCCTCCCCAGTCCGAAATAACCGTGCTACACCAACGGGTTAGACATCGCGAGACTAGTGTGAAGGTTAATACTTACCCATCGTAATTCCACTCCCCTCGGAGAATGTCCTTCAGCGTATGCATGTTCATGTCCGCGTGAACCCCATTGATAAGATTATAAGAGGTCATGATAGCCCATGGGTTTGCTTCACGGATGGCAATCTCAAAAGGACGGAGATACAACTCTCGTAATGGGCGCTCCATTACCACCGAGTCAATCGTCATCCTGTGTGTCTCCTGCTCGTTTGTAACGAAGTCTGTAGGTATGTATCAGCGAAATCATGTTGTCGAGCTCTGTTGAATAAGATAAGACAGACGTTTGATGGTAGCGGCGACTCCTTTGGACTGCAGTCCCTGGATGTATCGCGATGCTAATTTGCCAGTGAGCAGGGGATCCTCTGAGAAGGACTCGAAGTTTCTCCCTCCTAATGGGTGCCGATGCAGACACACTGTTGGAGCCAGGAGGACTTGAGCTGATCTGGCCTGGGCTTCGGTAGCTAGATGTTGACCGACTTCATACAGAAGGTCTTTATTCCATGTAGCTGCCAAAGAGATGCCGCAAGGGAAAAGAGCCGCCTTTGCAAAGCTCTGTCAGCACTTTGTTCACGATCGCCCTAAGAAGCAGAGGGCTTACTCTGGTGCCTCCGACAAATATGCTGCCGCGGGCGCCATTTGGCCCATCACTTGTCTTGATTGCCGGTATCCCCTTGGATGCAATCGACTTGGTCCTCCAGAAGTCGGCTGCTGTAAGAAGAGAGACCTGTAACATGTGAGTTGGCTAAGATCTATCGAGCTTGTCAACATACATGTATTACGCACCTTCTCTTCTAAAGTTAGTTGCGAGAGTTTCTCTCTAGCGATAGTGCGGCTCTCTCGCAGGATGACATGCTTAGAGAACGGGCTCTGCGGGGCTGAGTATTCAGTATCTGGTGTTGGGTTTTCCGAGAAACTCTCAGAAGGCGACACCGGGACTTCGCCACCCTCTGATCGCTCGTCCTCAAAATACTCCATATTTCAGGATAGAACTTTGTGAATTAGTTTCACTTATTATAAAAATTGCCGTTCTAGTATTATTCGTCTCTCTGTTAGTTAGGAGTGGATGCTGAGGAGATAAAATCTTGGCAAGCGACAGTGAATGGGCCGCACTTATAGAAGAGGCATATACAGAACGAGTGAATCGTAGTCACAGACAGACGCAAACAGCAATGCAACATGAAGGCAACGCTCGGTTTTGTAGTTGCATTCAATGAGGGACAAGCAGGTCATACAATCATAGGCTGTGGAGAACGAACGGATATCGGCCAAGAAAGATAACGATTCGAAAAATCGAATCGTAGATGACTTGCATAAGATCTATCCAAGGGATATATATAGCAGTAAGGATGGTGCAAGAACCGCAGGACTATAAATTGTCCGGATACGATGTCTCATGCCATCAATATAAGGCTGACGGGGGGAGATAGCCCTGTTAAGTCATGATCGACATGAAATGGCACATGCAAACTGGAGTCATCGGGAAGATATCACTAGGTGGACCAAGCCTCGTGGTCATGTACGTGGGAAAAGCGGTATGTACTTCGTGAAGGAAGCTGATAAGAAACGTTGCAGCCCACGTCCAAGTAACGATCCCGGCAGGGACGGACCGGGTGAAGACAGATCTTGGAGTCCGCCGTGCTTGGTGTACATAATGGAGTGGGGGGCATCGCTTCGGCAAGACTCCTAACTGGTGCGCGAAGACGTTGGGCTATGTCGTCAACTTTGGTGACTAGTCAATTCTTGGAATTCTTCCAGAACTACAGGGACTAGAAAGGTTGAACGATCCTCCCCGTTAACCCTGAAAGTTTGGTTTTGACGCTTCTCGAAACCGAAAGGCACCTTAAGGTCAGGTACATATAGCTCTGGATCATGTGCACCCGGCTGCCACGCAACGAGAAAGATGCCAGGCTAGAGATCGCCAAACCTTGCCCTGACGATCGGTTCTCAGTCCATAGGCATTGATAAGTAGCATCCCATGACCCAAGGCCCTGGACATTCGCGATGGTTGATCGGGGTTGTGCCAACTACAGCTAGGCCGTACCACTCTCCACCCTGGTTCTATATCCCGGCGCAGGCAAATGTTCCGTCTGGACCGATTAGTGACGGGAGGAGATGCAGCTGCATTGTGGATGTGGACATCCCGCCGGCACGAGGTGCTGTACTGTAACGGCGGGCCATGATCCCAGAGAATATCATATCGGCGAGGGACAGCCGAGTCAAATAGAGTCAATCTGGGTAATATGACATGTGAGGGCAGAATGAGCCGCGAGCTGCCTTCGTAATTAGCGTTAGTAACTCAAAGTTTCGGAGAGTGATGAGGAATGGTAGTGGGAATTTCTTAGCTAAACGGTGACGAGGACTCTCTAGAGCATCTAGCAGACGCCGGGAAGACGGCCCGAGGATATCCTGATTGGGTGGAACGGGTAATAACAAGGCTCGTTTGGGTAAGGCCTCACTACAGTGTCGATAGCGGAATTTTGATACTGTATATAAAACTCCGCCGAGTCCGGTAGCCCGGGTATGGACATTGAAGTGAATTGTCCGAAGTTAATCCACTTGCTGCAACATCGTGATTCGGGAATGTCCATTGTCCCGTAGCTGAATTCAACCTCCTTCGTGGCTGATATCAGTTGCAGGGCCCGCCAGTATATCGTTGGTTCGTTTTCACAGTCCGCCGAGGAATTTGGTTACTGTAGTCATGCATATCGACTATTCGGACAACAGAACTTCCATTAACCAGAGTTCACTCCCCAATGGTATCGTGGAGGCTGGATCTTTCGAAATGAAAGTTCGGATAGGTTCTTCGGCATGAGTCTTCTTGCCGGAAAGAAATTTTATCTAGGTAGGGGACCTGCAGCATCGCAGTGCCAAGCCCATAAAACATCCGAATCATGCCGTCATGCCTATATAGTGGGCACACATCGCCGCCTTGCCAGGGGCTGTTATGGTAGATCTCGGCGTTCTCTAGAACCGTATTGAAGACAGTAAACTTTAGGTCTAGAGACTTAACACTCTGGTGGCAAAAGCGGTGTTGGTTATGAGTGATCATCGAAGTCTCAAGCTCAAGCAAGACAAACTTGGATCCTAAGGACTGCGATGTCGGCAATCACATTCGCCTTCGAGCACTTGGCACCCCCAAGCAACTGGTGTAAAAAATAAATGGGACACGTTTTGTATAGCAACTTAGAGAAGTGTCCCATTTATTTTTTACACCAGTTGCCAAGCATCTACCATCCTTCCCGGGATCTACCTTCGTATATCTTCAGTGTGATACGGGCTATACGAGCACCTAGCAAGGCGTAGCTGCTAAGATCTTGCTCCCCTGCTTGTGCATACCGAGGAGGGATGAATAGCACAGCCAGGTCAATCGGACACCTACCACTAATAAAGCCGTTTCGCGATGTATAATAAGCCAGCGACGTCCTAGATTGTTCTGCATATGCAGCCTAGAGGATGTAAGCTGGGCGACAGGATTCGGGAGGACTAGGGTCCCCGTCGTAACGTGGAGCCCCTCCGCATCCGAAGGTAACGCCTTGAGAGTTTATGCAGGGTTGATCTGATGTAACAACTGAGAATGCCGCTGCTATCATTTCAAGGCAACCAAGCTATCTGCATTCCTGTGGGAGGAAAAGAAAAGGAAAAAGAGGTATGAAAAATTGACAACGAGAATATATGTCCAAATTCATAAAGTGGTTAATATCAGTATCGCATTGCACATGCTTGCCCCATCCAATGATACAGTCCAGCTGACGATAGCGCATAGTTCACCAAGACCCAAACGAGGGCTAAAGAGAATATCACCAGACACTATTCTAAAAGCGTCAGTTAAGGGGCACCACTATTGGATAAGTGAAATTTAGGAAACAGCTGGCTTACCCCAGTTGCCTCTATCCTAAGATTCAAGTATGCGAGATCTCTACACGAGTTGTAAACAAAAATAGTGATTCCTAAGACATAGAGGTAGATGCTCCCGTTCAAGAGCATAGCTGGTATTTGCCAGAGGTACAACTTTGGGTAGCTCAACTTATTATTGAGTGACCCTGCCGTTGTCAACATGTTCCTAGTAAAGGCCAGATCGGTCCTATAAGTGGCTATTCGACTTAGTGCGATAGACAGCTGTGCGGCTGATGCTATAGAAAACACTGAGAACAGCAGTGAGCCGTACCAGGTAGCTTTGACGAACGCCAGGACCTTGCTTGGAGGCGACTGATCGAACTCTGGCCAACTGAAAGAGCTTGCCACCAAGCTCGATGTGAGTGCACTCTAAAGCCTGTTTAGTCCAGCTTTGGGCGAGAAGTGGGGCGAATTTTTCATAAGAGCGATCTTTCAAAGCTCGAAAGCTTACCGTAATCAAGATGACGTTCAGTTGTGAGCTCATTTGCTCACGCCAGCGTAAAGTGAGTAGATCTTTCTGGCTCGTGTCCGGTTCATTCAGTATAGCCACGATGGGGTCACCCATAGCGCTCCAGGCACGAGAATGAAAGACAAAAGTTTCCTTAGTGCCGATTGTGGTAGCATTCCAACACCATTTTCCAGCTCCTATTATGCTTGCCTTAATCTGACGTGCCTTGTGAATAATGAATGACATAAAACTGGTTGAAAAGGCAGCCATGGCGTCTTAAACTTTGACGCTGTGTGTCATGTAATGATTCCTATAGAGTGGGTAAGGAATGAAAAATCTATCTTCGCTAGGTTGTTATTTCTGGACGTCAGCGGGTGTCGAGACTAGCATGCTTGTTTGCTTGAGAACTATTTGGTGGCATAGTGTTTTCCGTTGAGCATTATATACTGGTTGGGCACACTCCTGATACCGACGGAATCTCCTAGCCTTGTCTGTAGATGGTATTGCTTTTGCTGTTAGGCCCCAATTGCGTCGGGCTTTGCAGAGTTTACAAGACCATGCTGACTGAGGGGTAAATAATCCGGCTGGATAAGACGAGTGGAACCCACCACCACTCCCTACCTCCAAGGTAGGAATGATCCCTATATCCCCTGGGCCGCCTTGGACGCTGACCTCATATTGTCCAACTTCACATCTCAGAACATAGTCCACAACTGTCCCTTCAGCTATTACGTAGCACGTAATTGTGCACTATCATGGCGGCCAGCAAGTATGGTAACATTCTAGTCTAGTGTGGAATGCTATTGTCTGATGGTTCTTCCGTAATTTATAGTTCGCGTTCAGTGTTCCACGAGATCGTAGGACACAAAGCCGATGGGAGGAATACTTTTCACTGGGACTTGCTCATTACGGATAGCGTCGCTACTCAGGTTGATGCCCATACCAGCGGCACACGCTACGACTGAGGCTCTGGTCCATCTGGTCGATGGATCAAATCAGGTGTCATCCCAGTCGAGAACAAATTCAGCTACAGCAAGGCTATGAAGAGATCTAACAGATGGGAGTATGTCGGGACTACGGACTGGGACAACATAAAGATCATGACATTACTTACCAGGCTAGGCGAAAAATACCATCTTCTAATTCACAACTGTCGCGTCTGGACACGGCTTGCAGCATTGGCACTCGTGTTGCCGAGCGCCATAACCTCAGTGGAAGAAGCTCAGAAAACCATCGGCTGCTTTAATGAGCTGCAGGATGTCCATACAACGATGGTTAGATGGGAAGACCGGGCAATCCAGCCCGACAATGATAATTTTCTAATCGGCCTTTCGGAGGACAAGATCGATCGTTATATGCAAGTTCTCAACTGTCTTCCAATTGACAGTTCCTACGACACGTCTCATAAAACAGATGCCAGGGCCCGCCTGACACGCGCGATACAACCAGGGTTCACCACCGCCGGCATGTCAACCTGGGATGAAGCATTCGGAGACAGACTAGGGACCATGGATAGCTTCCGACAGTGAAAGGCGATGATCCCTATTAGGAGACGCAGTACGTTAAAGCAGCTTGACCGTGAGGCAGAGAGTGGCTAATCTATAGCGCAGTTGAAGGAAGCCTCAGAAGAGGCAGTCTTGTCATTGAGGGGTCTTGGGCGCATCGTAGAGCGGTCGGGATAAAGAAGTGCTTCGCAGTGGGCTTTGGCATTGCATAAGGCAGTTTTGAAAGCCAGATCAGGTGGTGAGCTCTTTCTAATCGACTTAACATTGCATAAGTATACGATGATGGATGGAGGTAGAGGGGGATGTAGTCAACGTATAACTGGCTTCATCTTAAAGCATTCCTAGACTTTAGCGACAAGGGGCTTGGGTGAGAGGGAAAGATAACGAATTATATGGGGATTGATGAAACACGTTATTTTATAGATCGATTAGAAGAACGTCCGAGCTGAGCTGTTAGAGATGACTTAGCCTAATCAGATGTAGCTACGCATTTAGAAGCAATAGGCTTAGACCACTTGTATGGCCTACAGGTAGTTGTTCGCAGGGCTTTTGCTTGTGCAGATGTGTTGGCGCGCGGGACTTATGTAAGCAGGCATACCTTCCGTGTCCCGGACTCGACCAGAAGTGGATGGCTTTATTATTAACTTGAATGTGTGTTCAAATTGTGGCAAACGGGACCAAGCGGACGACGGCGGACAAGACGGGGTTTTATACGGACCCGTGATCACACATTTGGATCATCCATGGTTGATCCGAGAGTCTTACTAATCATGCTTTGTGAGTAAGTCTCAAAGTTTTGTCTTTGTAGACGCTAAACCTAACTGTTTCGGACATCTAATGACACCTTGGGGTAGTCGGGGAAAAGTGGGAATGCGCGGTCCTTAAGTCAGCAGTTGGCATGATACCCATGTTGGTGATGATGCTTGTTGGACGCCAGGCCTCGGAGCGGCCGTCATCAAAGGACGTTCAGTCAACATAAATAGATGAGAATCCGTGACCTTGTCTATCCCATCTTCTTTCTAGAGAACAGATTCAGAGACACGGCAAGTCTAGTCGCTAACACCTAACTTGATTCCTTACACAGACCAATACACACTCTTCAACAACATGGCTCCATCCTCAAACCCAGTCAAAACACTGTCCCCTAAGTTCATGGCTCATGTCGTGCTCAGGACAGCCCAGAAGGACGCCATGTCCAAGTATTACCAGACGTTCCTCGGCGCGCACGTCGTGTGGGAAAACGAAGTACTCTGTTTCCTAACATACGACGAAGAGCATCACCGCATCGCCCTCCTCAACAACCCGAGCCTCGAGCCCAAGAGCAAGAAGGCAGTCGGTCTGGAACATATTGCGTTCACGTATGAGACATTGAGCGACTTGTTGACGGCCTACAAGCAACGCAAGGCAGCTGGTATCACACCCGCGTTGTGCGTTAACCATGGGCCGACTACGTCCATGTACTACGCAGATCCAGATGGTAACCACCTGGAGACGCAAGTCGACAATTTTGAGACAGCTCAGCAAGCTACCGATTTCATGAACGGACCTGAATTCGCTGAGAATCCCTATGGTGCCGATTTCGACCCCGAGGACCTCATCCGCCGGTTTGAGAGTGGAGAGTCAGATGAGCAGCTCAAGAAATTCCGGAATGTTGGTCCTAGAGGACCTGATTCAGTCCCTCTTATCTGAGAATCACAATGAGTTGGGAAGGAGTACACATATCTTGGCTGTTGATGAGAACCAAGATGTTCAATTTTGGCTGGGCTCGTCTGTGATATTGTCTTTGGAAATGAGTTTGTTGAAGATGTATATCCCTCACTACAAGATTACTAAATAGAGAACATATTTCCGATCCGGAGAATCCACGCTTAAAAAAGCAAAAGTAAATCTGCTGTGCGCCTGGCGTGGAAAAAAAGTTGTTAGTCAAGGAAATAATTCATGAGATTGTAGCATAATAGCAAGCTGGGGTTAGTGAGCTGTTCGGGGTTTATTGAGGCCCCGGAACCTGGAAAGACGTCATGAATTTAGTGATATGCAAAGTCGACTACTAGAATGTCTAGCAGACTTAGCCCTTTGCTGTACAGAATATGCTCATTACTATTACACTGCCCGGAACAGAACGGGCCCAGGCCTCTGGAACCCTGCAGTGATATTACCATCCTCTCGAATTGTGTGCTTCATTTACCCGTGAATGCGCCATGCGGTACCTAGTTTGTAGAGAAATGGAACGAAAGTTGACTGGAATGAAAGAAAGCAATGTATGAGATACATGTACCTTGAATCAGCTTATATTCCCTATTGATGACTTCAAGTATTAAGTACCTAATAACTTGAAGCCTATCACTAAGACCTCCTCCCCCTGGCTGGTTTGTCTGAGTACGCAGGGATAATGGTGGTTGACACAACTGGGCAGGATATTTCGCGCATCAAATAAACAGCCATGCACCATTAACGTCACCAGCCATTCCGTTCTATCTTGTCACCCGAGTGTATTTAGATAGAGCATCCATGTGTCGTGTTGTTGAGCAATTGCAACTAGCAGACGAAGAAAATTACGGAAAAGAACGTGTATTGACCGGAAGGCGCGATTATTAAAAATGAGGTAAGAATCCGCCACCAAAGCCAATTCTTCTCCACCCCTCTATTTGTTGCTCTCCTTGATTTTCTCTCCACTGAGCCGATAACAACAACAATAACGAAAAAACATTCATTCATCACTTCAACATACACATAAACCCTTAAGCGACCCCGAGCCTGAGGCTTCTGGCGCCCGACGTCATCCATTGACTTGGTGCTACCTCTGCTTATCCACCTCTGCCGACCCCTTCCATCGGGCGAAATCTACTGCCGCATCTCTCGAATTTCGCTGACCGGCCTAACTTTTTTTAATTGTTTAATACACAATACAGCCCATCTTTCGATACCTAAGCTACAGCAGCTAGCTAGCGATCTACAAACATTTCTCGCCATGGCGTGGTCCAAGAGCACCCGCATCAGCATTATGCTGGGCATCGACATCTGCTTCTTCCTCATAGAGCTAGTGTCTGGGTTCATGGTCCACTCCCTCGCCTTGATGGCCGACGCCTTTCACATGCTCAACGACATCATCTCCCTGATTATCGGTCTATGGGCTGTCAGAGTAGCCACACGAGCCACTACCAATCAATTCTCCTACGGCTGGGTCCGCGCCGAGATCCTGGGCGCCTTCTTCAATGCCGTCTTCCTCATTGCGCTGTGCATCTCCATCATTCTCGAGGCATTGACCCGGTTCATCGAGCCCCAGGAAGTCTCGAACCCCGTCCTTATCCTCGCTGTCGGTTGCTGCGGTCTGGCCTCCAATCTCATCGGCTTCTTGGTTCTGGGTGGTCACGGACACGCCCATGGCCATAGCCACGATCACGATGACGACCATGAACATGGACACGTTCACAAACACGACGATGAGATAGCTGCCGCAGAAGAGGGTAGAGCCGATGACGCATTTACTCATCGTGTCGACATCGCCCGTCTAAACGAAACCGCCATTGACGACACCTCTGAAGACACACTCGCCAATCCACAAGACCGCGGGCGTCGACGCGCTGGCAGCCTTAAGCAGAGCCGCTTTACGAGCATCGACGATCTCAGCATTCACCCCGCCAGCTTCAGGCAGGACATCATCGATCATAGTAGATCCAACACAAACAACGAGACCGACAGCGAGTCCATTGATGATAACCTTCCACCACATGCCGACGAAAACACACCCCTGCTCGCAAACAAAGCCAGCACCCATCGCCGACGCGATTCCGCTGCCGTTCACGCCGAGCACCATCATACTCAGCCAAAGGACAAATCGGCCAAGAGCGGCGGACATGGGCATGGGCATGGTCACAACCACGGTGATATGGGCATGAATGGCATGATTCTACACGTAATAGGCGATGCTCTTGGAAACATGGGCGTCATCGCCACAGCGCTGATCATCTGGCTCACTGACTGGCCTGGACGATTCTATGCTGACCCGGCTGTGTCCCTGTTCATCACGCTCATCATCCTCAGATCGGCCATCCCCCTTACCAAGGCTACATCCAAAGTACTACTGCAAGCCACTCCGGATCATATTGATCTGCAACACATTAAGGATGACATTCAGACACTCCCAGGAGTCATCAGCTGTCATCATGTGCATATCTGGCAACTCTCGGACACCAAGGTTGTCGCATCCTTGCATATCCAGATTGCATTCCCTATCACAGATGAGGGTGGTGAAAAGTACATGAAGCTGGCAAAGCAGGCACGTAAGTGTCTCCACGCGTACGGTATCCATAGCGCCACAATTCAACCCGAATTCTGCCTCGATAGCAATTGCTCGCACCGAGGAGAGGGCTCGCTCGACGGACACGTCTCTCCGGTCCTCCAAGGGCTCGGTCAACCGGCTGATGGATGTCTACTGGACTGCGTGGATAACTGCGACCAGGGATGCTGTGCTATACCATCAGCGACGGCGTCCAAGGCTGGATCGATCCGGAGATCTAGTCACTCGACGGCTCACAGCCACGCCGGCTAGAATTTGTCTGACTTGACTTGGTTTGGCTGCATTGCATCTGACGGCGTGGCGTTCCGGTTGGTGGGCAAAAACTATGGATTTAGACGATAATACTGATTCGCATCGGTGGATATGACGGCACACTGTCTCCCTTGTGGTTGTTCCTTGTTAATGATGATTTAATTGCTCCAGTGGCTCTTACACATGACACTAGCGATAGCAGCGTCTTCGATTCATTAGAAATAGAAGACATCCAAGAGGAAGTACTTACTATCACATGCTTAAGATTCTTGCTATTGAGTTCGATAATTCGCCTCGAGTCCCACATGGCGTAAATGGCGGAAAGAGTTGGTTTATTGACAGGTTAGCGATGACTGGAGAGATGCATTGAGCGGCATTGAATTGAGTATGGGCGGAATAGAGCTGGACTGCTTATTCTAGGCTAGTTGCTGAAACTGTCATTTCTTCATGCTGGGTTTTCACTGTTCGGCCCCTGTCGCGTCTGGCGAGACGAAACGAAGCTTTCGCAGTTGCATACTCTGTAGTTTACAATTTGGACAGAGCCAGCCGGCCGAGTTGCGGAAAACGCTGTTCCTAATTGCCGCCAATAGACAACTGATGCAAAGAATATTACAATGAAATAGCAAATCATATTCTCATTTATGGAGATAATAGCAGTACAAAGAGATATTTCGAGTAAGAAGAGGCAACTAATTGACTTTGCCCACATCTAACCGTTTCGACCGGGACGAAGCGCCGCCAAGCCATGCTGTGCATAATTAACCTTTACAAAACACCACCACCGAACATCCACCCAGCTGTATGCATCACAAAGCCTCATTCCTGAAATTTCCCCAATCCCTTCACAAAATTGGAAGAATGGCTGAGCTATCTGACCCGCGTCATATGCCAGCTTACATATGTGAGGCGATGCCCCTCCCAAAAACAGCCAAGAGTTAGAGAGGGTGAGGCAAGCCGTGCATTAATGATCTCCCTCATCCAGTTTGACCTCCCACTTGATGGCCGCCAAAAGCGCCAATCCGCAACAGCCCCTGGGGAGCTGCTGCATCTCACATTGAGTGCCAAGTGCCCATTCTAATATGAAAAGCTCATGGCAGATATATGAATTGAAAGTAACGATGGCAGTGTACGGAGTATGAGGTTGAGGCTCGGCTGCCGATGGGAAATACTACATCGGATACCTATGTGAAACCGGATGTTAGATTAAGATGCAAAACCATACGACGCCAGATTCTTACACCCTCTCTATCTCTCGATATCTTTCCTAACCGGTTGGCCTCTGTAGCGACCTTTTTTTTTTCATCCCATTTTATTTCTTGTCGGCTTGTTTTGTTGCCGAACTTCCTTTCTTGCTCTCACTATTCGCATCGTCTTGTTGGTATATCATGATTATAACGTCTCGAGGGAAAGGCATCACTGTATATCGACCACTTACATCTCTTCCGAGGTGGTTCCCGCCGTCTCTTAGCTCACTGCTTTTTTCTTTTTGTACCCTTTCTTCAGTCTAGACTCTCCGTGACCTTCGTCGTCGTGCCTGCCTGCCTGCCATCATGAGGCTCAGCCAAGTCGCCGCCGTCAGCGCGGCTTTCCTCAGCGAATATTCCGTCCTGGCTGCGCCTGTGCCTAGAGAGATACGAGAAACATTCTTCGATCCCTTCGAAATCGCCACCCTAGGCGGCAACACATTCAAATTCCAACAGACTGCGAACAAGAATTTCGGAGGCTATCGGAAAGGTCGCGGCGCCGTATCTCTGGCTAGAGCATATTCTAAATTTGGCATCGATGTGCCTGATAGCTTGTTGTCTATCATTGAGGAGTTGTTGGAGGAGTTGGGTCTTTTGTCACAGGGTGGTGGCAAACAGAGCAATTCGACTGCCAACCCGGCAGGTGAGAAACACCATCTATAACTATCTGACGAGCTGCCATGACATGACAGTTATGATTATTTGAGAAAGTATCTGATCAAGTGTGCGCCACGACAGGAGACGTCACTGCAACACCACAGATGTTCGACTCAGAGTACCTATGTCCCGTCCAAATCGGCACACCAGCACAAACCCTAAGTCTAGACTTCGACACCGGCTCCTCCGACCTCTGGGTCTTCAGCAGTGAGACGCCCGCCTCTCAAATCGAAGGCCAGACCCTCTACGAGATCGGGCAGAGTTCGACTGCGAAACAACTAGTCGGCGAATCCTGGGCCATAAGCTACGGTGACGGTAGCAGTTCTAGTGGCAATGTTTATGAAGATGTCGTTTCGATAGGCGGGATCACGGTGCAGAACCAGGCTGTTGAGAGCGCTACGAACGTCTCGACTGCGTTCACACAGAGGACAGACACGGATGGGCTGGTTGGGCTGGCTTTCAGTACGCTGAATACGGTTAGCCCGCAGCAGCAATTGACTTTCTTTGACAATGCTATGGCGGATTTGGCGAGTCCGTTGTTTACTGCTAACTTGAAGGCTTCGGAGCGTAAGCACTTTACTCTCTCTGGGAGCGTGGGCTTTTGCTGACGAGAAGATGAAGCTGGTAACTACAATTTCGGATTTATTGACCCCTCTGAGTTCACGGGTGATATTACGTACGTACCTGTCAACACGAGCTCGGGATTTTGGCAGTTCGCTGCTGAGGGGTATGAGGTCGGTAGTTCAGGGGCTGTCTCAGATGCACGTGAGTAATTCTCCGAGATTTATCTTCCGCACTCTACTGGCTTGTGCTAGAAGCTGCTGTCTGTTAGCGGCTGTGTTACGTTGTGTTACTCACACGGCGCATCGCAGATCAAGCCATTGCCGACACAGGAACAACCCTCATCATCGTCCCTCAAGACATAGTCACCGCCTACTACGCGCAGGTATCCGGGGCCGAGAATTCCGAATCTGCTGGTGGTTACATATTTCCCTGCTCGGCCACGTTGCCCGACTATACTGTCGTGATCGGGGGCCACGCGGCCACTGTACCGGCGTCGTTCCTCAACTATGCCCCCGTCGACGGGACGAGTTTCGCGGATGCCACGACTTGCTATGGTGGCATCCAGGCCGCTTCGGCGGATTTCCCTTTTGCCATCTATGGAGACGTGTTTCTGAAGTCGCAATTTGTTGTTTTTCATGGGGGCAATGCAGAGCTTGGTTTTGCTGCTAAGCCGACGTAGTTTTCTCAGGAGGAGACTAGATGTTATGTTAGGGGGGGCGAGGAGAGTTTGGACCTGGTAACAGTGAGAGCCAACCCGGCTGGGGTTTACCGTCGAAATGAAAAGGATGTTCAATTATGGGAATATTGGAGGCACCATTGCATATCGAAATGTGCATAGAAGCTGGCGGCATCTAGCTCACGATGATGAAGGTTGATCTCGGTCCTGATCTGGAATTCTTTATGATGAGAACATACCTCCCAACTTCGTGGGCTCCGATATTGTGGCAATGGGGGAATCTGGAGTTAGTGCAATGAATTGGGTCATCTATACAAGATGAGTAAAGACGTTCCCGATGATATCCGTCGATTGATGCTATTTCGCTGAAGTCGGCGGTTTGAGTCAAAGAGGTGAGGTTTCGATGCAAAGAGTGCAACCAATTATTGAACGAGGTGGGGTTCTCTTCCCGCTGATACTCACACCACGTTATGTCATATGTCAATCCTACACCTCTCACTCGCAAGCTACAATCAAATCAACTTCACTTCCTTTCCCTCTCTTACTCTCATTTCATCCAAACCTTTATATCCCCTTATATTATTCAATTCATTATAAGAAGAGGGGAAAAGAAACAATAGTCGATATAACATGATGGACACACTCCGAAGCACACTAACGTGCCCCGAGACCCAGCGCCTGATCTCTAGGTACACCATCCCGGCAACGACCACCATCAGCGCGCTCGCCGTGCTGCTATACAGCCGCCACTGCTATCTAGGATGGCTCGCGCTCGGCGAGGGCGGTGTGTCCCGGACGCCGCTAGGCTGGTTATTCAATGTCTCTGCGCACCTCATTGCCCGCCGGGATCACCGGGCGGTTCCAGCTCCGTATGAGAAGAAATCATTGTCATCCAGTGATATCAAGCCGGCTATAGAACTCTCGACTAGTGACGAGGAGAAATACTCGTACATCGCGAGGGAGATGACTTTCTTTGCCAAAGGGGGCCTCCCGACCCGCGCCGGAACCAGACCTGATGTCCCTGGCACTGTCATCCCCCAGCGGCAGACGACGCAGAGGGCTAGTCAGGTTACGATTGATAAACAAAATGGTTTTATGAGGAGCCTAGCGCTTGCTAATCCTGACTTATTCCGTCTTTCCCCCAGCAACCTTGAGAGCCCCAGGTTCGAGGCGCTTTGGCTTGCGGAACCCGACGACGTCCCTGCAGAGGAGAAGATAAAAGTGAAAGTCGACAAGACCCGCGTGAAATGGTTCTCCCGTCTCGCTCCCGGCGAAGTCTCCCACGTCCATGGCGAGGGCAGCATCCATCTGTACTTAAGTCTCGTCGATGCTGCCGAGGTCGTGAGGGAGGGTTGGGGCGAGAGGCATAAGCTTTCTGGTGTGAGGGACTTGTTACCTTGGAACTATGTCCTGATATATGCGCCGAGGGAAGGGGACTGGGAGGCTTGGAAGAACATTGTTATTGCGTCCGTGAGAGTCGTGACGAAGTGTGCGGGATTCGAGGGTGAGGTTGTCGTCCCTGAGGAATAAGTCAGAGAAGGGTTTGCGCGCTTGCTTTTGCTGAGGGACTCCAGGGGCATGTATGGCAGGTGTAGGAGATAAACGGTTTGATATGCGGTTGGGGTTCGAAGAGGTCCAAGCCAACTATTTGGGGTTATCTCCTTCTTGAATGACGATCATAGTTAGATGTAAGCGATGTTCATTGTAGTTACATCGACTTTCAGGGTTTGAGACTTAATCCTCCGATATGTGCGCTGAGTATCTCATGTGTAATATAGGCGAAGATTAGATACTCCGGCGGTTTTGGTCCTCCTTATCAATTTCCACATATTACCAACTTCACTGAAGTTGATATTCATCTCATTGCCAGTCCGATTCTTAGTCTCTGTGTAACGGTGCTATGGGATAGATATGAGGAAGGACAAGAGATTCACAGTTCTTCGTCAATCTATATCTTTCCAAAATAGGTATCGTAGACAACTGCACATTGAAATGACCGTTTGAAACTGCAGCTTATTCTTTCGAAGCCTTCCTCCGCTCTTCTTAACGCTAATGTAAGCTCGCATCTTGTCGACTCGTGAGCACAAGATCGCTTTCTGAACTGCTCCCAATATATTGGGCGAGGCAATAGGGACATCTGTCTTTCCTGATTGTGTTACTAACCATACAAATCGATAATCACTCAGGGAAAGAGAGTTAGATACTTCCGGTATAGAATTGGCTACAGGATGTTATAATTCGCTGTATTTTCAATACACTTTTACAGAATATTCAGCCTTTGACGTACTAGCAAGCATTGTCCTCCGAGCATGATTTCGATAGAAGCTGACATGTATGTCTACAAGAACGGATGTCGACGCAGAGGGTAAGACAGGTTTTATCACATAGATATCGGGTGGTTAATCAAGAGTTACAGCTGGAAGGGACTCAGTTTGGGCTGGGAAGAAATATTGACTATTCTCGAAGCAAGCTTGCCACATACTTCGGCTAAAGGGACTCCCATTCATAGTAAGTATAGACCAGGAAGAACCGTGTGATCAAATGTACCGGGAACGACGGCGATATTTTGAAGAGTTTTGCTGGCCTTAGCGTGGGACCTCATCAGTTTCTGCAAAGAGAAAGACCGGCCGGCCAAGGGCAAGCTAGGCTCACAGCTGGTAAGCTCCAATACATTTCTAATTATCCATTTCAAAACTGACTAACTGTAGAGCAAGCTCCTTGTAACCTTACGAGCTTTACTCGACCGCCGGGTCGCGAGGAAGAAGCGCGGTGAACCCGCAATCATCGAGAGGAATTGAGTCCGATCAAGAAGATCGTCGAAGATTTTCTCAATAGTGCTTCCATTGTTGTCGAGTGTTTGGGCATTGAGCTCGGAAATACGCTGCTTGATCTCGTCACCTAGAGAAAGACGGTTCCAACCTAGGTTGAGATCACTCGCGTCTGGTACTCTGCGACCGCGGAGTATCCGTAACTGGTGGTGGGTCTGAACTCGGTGCATATCCAAGTGGTGTTGTGATGGCAAACGGAAGTCACGATAGCCGCGAGATACTGTCGGTGCTGTCATACGCGTTAGAGAGCAGGAAACGTAATCAGCTATGCAGGGATCCTTACGACGATCTGGCGAAGGTGATGGAACTCTTCTGGTTCTTGCAGAGGCGGTACTGTTGTAGTTAGTAAGGATGAGCGGTGATACATCGGCGACATAACGAAAGTCATACCCAAGTCGATGTCTCTGGGACGAAATGCCAACTCTTTTAGAGAGTTGGTAACCGTAGCGAAACCGAGAACGGGGCCAATCCAGCCACCAGGGCCTGGTTGCTTACTGGTGCCGCAGATACGGGTCTGCTCTTGACAGCCTTGGTGGCTTCGCCAGAGGCTATACGGCGGTATGCCTCAGCCAAGTTGCCGAACAACTCACCTCCATGAGCTGCCGACTTGGACGGGGAGGCTTGGGGCCCTGCCCTTGATGGGCTCGGGGAAGATGGCTCCGAGGTAGTGGTCCTTGCTAGGGCGCGTGGTCGTGTCTCATTAATGAGACGAGACGATGAAAGAGTCTGAGGTATGCCCCTAAGGGGTTCGAGCCAAGCATGGCTGCTTATGGAAGTGACCATGCTTCACAAGCTACAATTGCCGTCGCAGGAGTGGGTGCTGCTGGTGCGGTTGCCTCTCCCTCGGATGTGTTTTTGGTTTGGGGAGAGCTGGGGAGGAGAGACGGATCGGCGAAAGTCCTAGCTTTCATGACCTGCGTCGCCATCAAACGTAGCTGAATCGCCAAGTCCTTCCAAGGCTATCGCTGGGGCCGCTGCGGAAAGACAAGTAAACGAAACCCACAGCTCTTTATTGATCTTCGAGATAATCAGACCTTCAGGTGGTCGGCCCAGTTCCCGCGATGATCACCATGGCGGTCTTATACGTAGTATAGTCTATAAAATTCACATTTCTACATCAGAATATTCTCCTCTACTTCATCAAATGATATATGACATTTAGGTATGATGTATTTGATGTGGAGGATACGGGATTAGGGAAATGCGAGTAGTTGGTGTGTCGAAGAAGGAAGAAATAGATATTTGCTTACAGCGACAAGCTCCAGCATGGTTATCCTCCATGCGGACGATATGCTGGCACTTTGTGCAGCGAAATGTGCCGGAGCCTGGAGCAGCCTCCCAGAGATCGCTCATCATGTTAACAGGGCGCCAGTTCTGGGCCGTGTCGTGGAAGGTGGGAAGGGGAGCGAAAATATTCGGGTCGTCTGTGAGGCTGCTGGTGTTGACGTTTTGAGAGGCAATAGGATCGTCGTATTCGGAAGCTAAATAGCGAAAGGCGTACTTATTCTTCGTAGGTTGTTTGCCAAAAGGCCGTTGCATATGCCAGTCGATGATTGAAGTGCGGATGTTGGGACTGGGAAATACCACGTTGTTCCAATGGGGTGGGCTGATCAAAAGGAGGCCAGCCTTGTCATCTTCGCTTCCATGCATCGGAAAGCCAGCGAACCCAGAGTTTTGGTTGCGGACGTTCAGCAAGTCTTATTGTAGAAGCTCGTCAGCAAGGAGAACGGCTTCAAACAGTCCAGGGACATCGGGTTGCTCCATGACAATGAATGTGGTATTGGAGCAAGGTCTGAGAAGGGGTCTGGAAACATCCGACTTCGAGTTGGGGAGGCATCGGTCGAGGACCGAGCCCCTGACCAGCGGTAGATGCTAGGTTGGCAGCATTTAGAGCGTCTTGTTCTCCAACTTCAGATAGCAAACTCTCGTGGTAGTGTAGCCAGATGGCGGCTCTCCAAGGCTGACGCTAAGCACCACTTATCTGATGCCAAATCTGTGTCATGGATTGGACTACGAAACATAAGTTAGTCTTGGTGAAATGAATGGACAGCTGAACAGACGAGCATACTACGCGGCATCAAGCAGTCGATTGACTGCTTCCCCTCACTTGCAACCCGCAAGTTACAGGAGAGGATGTTGATCATAGACTCCAATTCTCCTGTGGGAGGCGAGAGTTCCTAGCTTTGTTGATCTGTGCAAGCACGTATCGGAACAGCACACAATGATTGGAAGGTCTATGAGACGTTGGTCAGACCAATTATATCCATTTGATGCAGGGCTGAAACTTAAATAATACTTACTTGCGGATCTAGGGGTGATGCAATACAACATAACCAACTGGATGACTTGCAGGTCTGAGGTGACCCAAGACATAATAATCGACTAGGTGTTGGGAGGACGAGTCGGAATTATATCAGCGCTCAAAGGAGAAGCTCGACCTAGATAGAAAGACGAGGGCATGTTAAAAAAGAACGATGATAGTAGTGTTTAGCCAAGGGGGTTTGGGCTGAAATGAGCGATCAAAACAGGCTAGAAGAAACAATGGTGTTCAGGCGAGAGATGATGGCATGGAAAGGCCGATGGCCATAAAGATTTGGACGAAGGGCTTTGGGCTAGAGAGGGCAATAACTTACAAAAACTTTAGGATGGAAAGAGCGACACTAGTAGCGTTCAGAGGAGGGCTATGGGGTGGAAAGGGCGATAGCAATACTCAGAGAAAGGACAATGATAATAGACTGGAAGAGATAATGATAATAGTGTTCAGATGGAGGAGCCTGGGCCAGGAAGAACAACGAAGGCAGATTCAGACGGAGGAATTTGGGCTGGAGTGGACATTCACAGCAATGTTTAGATGAAGGGCATTGGGTTTGAAGGAAGGATGACAGCAGACAGGAAACAATGATGACATCGGAAATGAAGATGATTGCAGATGCAAAGAAAAGCTTGAGAGATGACTTTGGAGACAAAGAAGACAATAGCACTAATGGAATGCATACTTGGCATGAACTCAACCCCTTGCTTGATGCGTCCCTTGAGGGTACGCGCATATCTGTTTTCAAAACCATCGCAAAGACCCGCATGGACCCGCGTGGTTAGTTTGTTTGGTTGTAAATACTCCTCTCGTGGCGCCGTGGGGCATTATTCTCACAAGCAAGTGTCAGTATTGGCCGATATACTGTTGTGTGAGCATCCAGAACATATATTCATGGTGTCAGTTAACTATGGGTTGAAGGCCGAAGCAAACCCCTAAACTGTTACCATAGCCGAAGCAAGCTGCGATGTGTGGCATGTAAGTATACACTGAAACTAATTACTTATTATTAGACCGTGGATACCGCGGCTCCTAGGATTATGATAAGTCTCTGCCACGTCAAACGGCATGTACGGTAGTAAGATGGGCTGTGTTGCTCGTTCCTCCTATATTATTAACACTCGTGGTGGATATAGTAGCAAGAGAGATATGTCTTGCTCGCTCCTACCATGCTACATTACTGATGGTCATTATGGTGATGAGATATTTTGTTTGTGGTATCCATACTCCCAAAACTTGTGGCCTGTACAGTTACAATATGAACATGTGCTTTTTGTTCTTACTATACTGTTCATATTTGTGGCATTGGCATCACAATGTACCACGTAGAATGTTGTCTGTTGATAGTTTAGATCCATGGCGTTGTTTTGACTTGCGGATGATGCCATTTGTTATATTCTAGGTGATGTAGCATACAAAGCATAGAACTATAGGCATGTTCATGTTTGGTGGAATAGGATCTTTTGGTTGTAATAGGCTGATGAAAGTTTTGTCATATGATATTCGTCCTCAAATTTACTTTGTTATTACCTGTTAAATATAAACAACCATTCAACAACAGACTACCTCTAATTCAGGGAACTACCGGTGTGATTCTAGTTACTCCTGGTGAAATAATAACCAGTACACTTGGTTCCTGTTGGCATTGGAACATGTGATATTTCCCCTCACAACATTGCTACTTGCAAAACATAAACCTTGCGAGGTCCTGCCACGTCGGCTGAGAGGAAGAGAGGGAGGGCAATGTCCAAAAGTGTGTGTCTGCATCGCTGCATTCGTATTTCTCTCATCTTCAAAAGTATGATTGAATCTCCCTAGTCCAGCGTCAACCAAAACTCACCAAGCTTCACATATAACAGAGATTGCCTGGCTATTGCTCGATTGTTTGCCATATGGTACTATTGAAAATGTGGACTCCAAATTCAGCTAATAAATTGATTTGTGGCACAGGCTGGTTGATTGGATGGTCGCAGGAGATATTCATCTCAATTTTATTGAAGGTAAAACCTCGAAAAGGAAATATACCCGACTATATTCAACCGTGACTGCTTGAGATATAGAGATTCTCCTCTTTATAACTTTTGTTTTTCTACTGAGATGATAATGTTGCTAATTTTGCTGGAGCGGGTGGCGTCAATGACCTGATAGCCCATAATGGCGCCATTACAGGACACTAAACGGAGATATTCGACGTGGCACTTTACATGATAGCACTCATTGTCCCTTGAATAATTTTACCAGCTCTCCTCAAAACCAACTTTATGAAGGTAGAGAGATCACTAGGACTCCATAGACCAAAGTGTCCCAACGGACGTATAGGTTCTTTACCTTCAACATGCATAACCATGCGATTGTTCAGTGGGATGCAAAAAGGACATTTGATGCCACTGCCTTGGCTCTGAAGAGCCCAAAGAGGTAAGTAAAATAATTGTCTACCAAGAATACATCTAAATCAGGTTTCCTTTGCCTGCGAACAAAATCAACAACCTGAGCCTTAGATAGGTAGGTGTATGTACACTATTTTGCCTCCTTTGGAATCAAGTGCCTGACAAGCTTTGACAAGTCAAATACTCATTTTAACATAGACTATCTACTGACCTTCTGGCAGGTTTAATACTAGACATAGAACGTTGATAGATTCTCTCAGATCTGCCGATACTAGCGGTCTTTCCATGGGACTACGCTCACTGTGCAATTTGTGAAGGATAGAGAGACGCGGATCAATAAACCGATAATTGCCGCCGGTCGGCTCCGTTGCGGGTTGGAACGGCGCTTCTCTCTTCCCTGGTATTCAGTCTCTCAGGGTCAAGTCGACCGTGAATGGTTCGTTATTAATCATAAGTGAATGCGAAAAAAAATGAAGTAGAGATAAATGCCCAACGAGAGCAAAAGAAGAGTGGGCTTCCCTTATGATTTACGGCGGTGATTCGGTGTCTCTCTGGTCGCGTACATTGACCGGCGGGAAGCGATGCCGTTCCTGTCTTTCCCCTATGGGATAGACCGGGCGCGGTCGTGTATTGCGAGGAGGGTTACAATCTAAATAAACCAATACCTCCACCATCCCTCGTTTCACGATATCAGATGGCGGCTCGGGTCTTCGGTGAAGGGCTGCCGAATGCATCCCGCGTCTGCTGTCCAGTCGTTCGACTGACCTTCCAGAAGCAGCAGAATGCTGGGCTTGCGCAGGGATCCTCCCCAGAGCCCAGAGGGATGGAATGACAGCCTAATAAAGAAAGGAGGGACAGAGTACGATAATTTGCCAAGATAGCTATTTAGATCTCTCAGCTGTACGCGTGCTACGTTGCGCGTTCTTACGGGCCAGCCAGATTCGTCTAAACCCGAGTAGATCTCCCGTCTCTGACCGAACAGGGACTCTGCCTCGACTGGATTGCGGGCATGTGCCAAAAACATGCAGA
The DNA here is from genome assembly GCA_022578795.1 of Xylariaceae sp. FL0255. NCBI lineage: Eukaryota > Fungi > Ascomycota > Sordariomycetes > Xylariales > Xylariaceae > Xylariaceae sp. FL0255. The sequence continues at coordinate 150,818 of MU388855.1, read as the reverse complement.
CTCACCGAGGCACCTAGCCAACGTGATACCACGATGCTGTCGGGAGGGTTGGTGAAGACGGAAGCAGCCCGTGCGTGCGCTCAGATGACTGGGCAAATGCATGGACTTGGGCGAATCAGCTAGAGCTACGGATGGACAGCGTCCCATCGGCTGGTGCACAGTCGACGAGCAAGGAAAATCTGATGCATGCTTTTTCATTGGATGGATGGGAAAACAATGCCGGATGCCAAGAAGGTGGTCATCTATGGCGGCACCAGTCTATCAGATTCAGTCATTTATCAGCGCGTCTAAAGGAAAGATTTTGTCCGAGGTAAGCACATGATATTTGGGCCTGAATGATTATCCTCACCGCGCCGCCGTCGCATGTCGTTTCATCACATTCACTTATTTCTTGATCGGCACACAGGCTGACCAAACAGATCGCTTGACATATGTTAAGTAGGCATTATACCTGTAAAGTGGTATGTACAGAGAGCCCCACGCACATTCGGTCTGAAGTTGGTGTCTTTCGATAAAGAATCCGGTGGCATTTGGCCCCTCCCCCAAAGTGACGCAGTCCGCCGAGATTCGAGAAGGAGCAAATGTGACACCCGCCATAGCCTGGAATAAAAAAAAAAAGATCTTGAAATAGGTGTGTTTGAGGTTCATGTATCGCGTAGATCCCTTGTAAACTATCCTTAGCCAAACGAGAACATGACGATAATGAGCTTACTGAAGACACGGCGACGGTACTGCTGACGATACCGGCTAGTACTGTAACACTAGCTCTTGATGAAGTTGGATTCTGCGGTGTAAATCATATCATTCAATGTCTTAAGGTAGGCAGGCCTACACGCCAATGACTTAAGCACCTACCCTTCAAGGTACGTGGTATACGGATTACCGTCCGACCGAATATAGAAAGTCCCCAGTCGGGCTAGAGGGGACTTTAATGCCGCGTCCCCTCTTCCTCATGGTCCTAGCCTGTTCACGGTCTAGCTCCGAAGGCGACGTGACGAACGCCGGCAGGACCAGCAGCAGTCTTGCGAAGCCATTACAAAGAGGTATATGTATCATATGTACAGTATATGGCAATGCAGACAGTGGATGGGGTGAGCGGGTCTGAAATTATTGACCGGCCTATTGTATCATCACCCAGCACAGGGACTGGCTGTACTTACATACAGGTAATAATAATCATAAGCACTGGGAGATCCCGAGTCACTCCCGACAGCCCACTCGAGCGTCGTGACCACCAGCAACAGCCGTCCGCCGTGCCACTGCGAGGTACCGAGCTGAAGTTGTCAAGAGGCTCGGTACAAGCAAAGCCGTCAGGATGTGGTCAGGCGAGGTAGCCACCCACTCACTCGTGGACGAAAGAAAGAGAGATGAGATGAGAGAGATGCCCGAACCCCTGACTCCTGGACGGGAGGACCCTTTTGCTGGCTGTCCTGGATCCACGAACCACCCACACGCCTGTCATTCTGGTTGTCCTCGTGGAGCCGTAGATGCCTCCATGTTCGTATACTTCGCCTCAGCCATCGTACCAATCGAGTGGTAAGGCCAATGTTGTGAGCGGCCACACGATCCTCCTGACAACTCGACAGCCCGTGCAACCATTCGTCGAGGCCTATTATTATTGCTTGCACACGTCGATGACACATGCTTGAGCTGCTGAACCATCTACTCACCTCCTCAGTCACGTAAACACGCACGCGAAGAAAAATCTAAGAACGACCGGGAGACGGGGTCTCCGGCTATCTCTACCGGCTGGCGTCTGCATACCCGCGTTAGCCTTCAATGTTGTAGAAACTACTATTATTACACTCGCATGCCATACTTAGCTACATACTGACTTACCACCTACATACACACTTACCTACCTGGGTTGCTGGTTAGCTTACCTACCTACTTCAGGTAACCCTGCCCAACGACATCCTCTCCCCTCCTATTCGTTTCCTGTTTCCCATTCCTTCAAGTCGCTTGCATTTTGTATGAAAGCCCAATACGGCAGAGGCGTCGGCGTTGGGCTTCCATCAACCCGTGCTGGCGATATGAGGTAGCTATTCTTTACTATCCTGACCAAGGAGCGCGCGCCCAACCGATATGCATCCAGCCCCGAGTCTGGCCGAGTCGTTCCCCAAAAGCACCAAATCCGACGAGAGAGCTCAGCATGTCTCTCTCCAGCAGCACGAACAGAGCCCCCAGACGCCTCGGATGGCACACCTTGGACGTCCCGAAGGCCTCAAGATCGAGAGTCACTTGGATCATTCCGTCAGTAGTCAGTCTTCGCCGCCCATGAGGAAAGACACGGCTTCCAGCACCTCGACCAATGCTTCCGACTCGACAGTCGTTACGACCACTTCGACTGACACTACCCTTACAGCGTACAGTGTCGAATCCTCTCAGTCCATCTTTTCCGTCAAGGATGGCGCCGAGATCTCTAGTCATCGGCGCGCAAGCCGGCGACGGACCGGCCCGCTGTCGGCTGCTCAGAGGGAGAAAGCTGCCTTGATTCGCAAACTGGGCGCCTGTCCCGACTGTCGAAGGCGCCGGGTTGCTGTAAGTAACTGTACCAGTTGGCAGATATGAAATGTCTCGGTGAGAACACCCTCGAAAGGTATTCAATAAAACTCACATCGTGCACAAGTGTCATCCAAACCATCACAACATGTCCTGGGAAGAGGCCGTTCAAAAATATCGGTCGTCCAGTCCTTTGCAAGACCTGGCTACTCTTGCTGGTCGACCTATCAGTCCGGCCCCAACACAGGCCAGGCCTTCACACCCTCACGCCTCGCAAGAGATGGAGATCGACCCAGCTCCCGTGGCCCCCAACCCTCAAATGGCCCAAGGTCGACCGCCGCCAAGCGAATCTCGTATTAACAGAACACCTCTCCCATCTGGGCCGAGACTAGAAAAACAGTTATCCATGCCGCCTCCGCTTGCAGCAGCTCCACCAATGTACTCATCGCCACACGCTGGATCCATTAAGGCAGATCTAGAAAGCACTGTATTGAGGATCCTCTCTTCGCCAACCCGACATCGATACACTAACGTCTATGTACTGTTAATTCAATGGGAGAATGAGCAAGATACGAGCATATCTGGCTTGTTGGAGGAGCTGGCTGAGCTGTTTCAGAGAGGTTATCGCTTCGTGCCCGAGATAATCAGAATTCCGTCGACTGCATCTGATGGTTACACCAACTCCCCGAGATTTCTGTCCCGGGCAATAAACGAATTTGTCGACAAGAGCGACACGAGAGAAACGTTGAAAATTGTGTATTATAATGGGTACAGTCATCTGGATGACAACAGGGAAATGGTTCTAGCTAGGCAAGTGCAAGCCCTCCTTTAACATGAGCGTCATGCAAGCTGACTCTTCATTCCAGTTCCCGGAGTCACGAAAAAGTTGACACTGTTCGTTGGAGTGTAATCCAGCATATCCTGGAAGAGACTAACTCAGACACGCTGATTATGATGGACTCGGTATACTATCCAGCATCGAAGATGGTTCGCCAAAGGGGGGTTCTTGAAGTGATAGCGGCATCTGCTTCCGAGGACTACTTCAACCTTCTAGAGCGTGGTACTTTCACCAAGGCACTAATAGACCAGCTTCGCACACGAGTGATCCAGCGTTCTCCCGGCACCCTATCGGCGGTCGAATTACACTCGAAACTCATTTCGCTATTCCGGAAGCTTGTGCTTGACAGACGGCCTGAAAAAGGGGCAACCATGGGATTCCCAGCCCCGCTACACATGCAAACGTCAGGCAACCCACGTTTACCTTCTATTACGTTATCACCACAACCTCTTCAACCCTTCAGATCCCAACCGAGTCCAGAGAATACGCATGCAACCCCTCAACTCACTTTATCAATACGACTAACGGACGAGAACCTCAATCTTGAGACCTGGGCTGAATGGCTTCGAATGATGCCAGAGGGTATTAGAGACATCAAGGTCGACGGCCCTTACAATACGTTTCGGTAACGAAAAAGGCGAGGGAAAGAGGTAGTTATCGGACTACTCTCACCCGGTTTGCCCTCGCCTGTTTCCATCCATTCGCGTCTCTCTAACTCCCATGAACATCTTCATCTTCTCTTCTGTATTCCTGAACGACGCCACGGCCACCCCAAGTTCCTATCTATATCTGCATTATAGTTATATATACCAAAGTCTTGTAGCCGGCGTTGAATCTTGTGTTATCTATAGTGGAGGCGGACAGCGACCAGTGCATACTTTGCTTCATTTGTTATATCCGAGATATCCAAGCGCATCTTGTTTAGAGTGTCAATGAGACAGTGAGATTATATAATCAGGAACTAAGACACGCAGACTACCTCGTTTGTAGCAACCATAGGTAGACTTGTTTGACATTCTCCACCCCGACTATACTTACTTGACTCCGCAGCCACCAGGAAATCGAACCAGCAACATACCTCAAGCCCACAGCCAGACCTCGGACCGAGAACATAGACTGTGCCCCAAGCCAGCCAAGAAGGGAAACGAGAATCTTGATAGGGGGTTCGCAAAGTCTTGCCTCGTGACTCTCTCTCTCATTTTTTTTCGCTACGCGAGAACCAGTCTTAGTCAGACTTGCGGCCGAACAAGTCGCTTGTTTTAAAGTTCTTATACTTGAAGGATCTGACCTGGACGGCTTTGCTGACCTACAAAGACTCTTACTTACCTACCGCGAACTGTGTTCATGACCGAAACGTAATCACCAGCTCATCATGGACCTTGGGAGGAAGTTGACCGATTGACCGATAGACCGACACACGCCGACCAGTGAGACTTTTTAATTCTTGAAAGTGGCTGGCGCATATTAGTGCTACTCTGGTCTCACATGAGACGATAATGTGTGCGCCGCCACGAACATTTCTAATTTGCCTACCTCATTACTTACATATTGTCGTCGTCATCATAATTTTGTGCATTCTCTGGCAGGATAGAGATGCAACCGCCTTTTAGCTCCCGTCTGACATGATCATTGAAGGCCTCGCGGATCAAACTTTCAAACGCCACATTACTAGGAAACACTCTCTTTGATTTGCCCCGATCTGGATTACATGACCTGAAAGAGTGATATTAAACGAAGGAATCGAACTATATTATGTCGGTCATACTCGGCCGCGGCAGGGAGCATCCGAGTGCTGCATCCCCCTTTCCTTCAAGGGGTTAATTGCGGCGTTGGGCTAGGCAGGTCTCTCGGTCAAACTGGGCTTGTTTATAGCAGCAGCACAAAGATTGGTTCTATGAACTTGTTAGGGGGTTTTTGGGCTGAGAGCCTAGGTAGGTGGTTTTTATGCACGCAGATGGAGAAAGGTGAAGAGGAGAAGGACCACACACAAACATACACATACATATGCATACATACATACAAGGTAAATCGGGGTAAGCTGCTTTGGTATGTGATGCTGGGCGGTTAATAATGTGCCCATATCATGCTGTGACATCAGAAGTCCCTGGCGCTTATTTCATCTGCTAATGTCTTTCTACTCTTTCCCTTGCTGCCGGGCCCCTATCATGTTCTCGCGCAAGGAGAAATCCAAGAAATGCATGCATGACATGACGTCCATCCTCCCTATATGCATTGCATCCAGTGCATCATCATCATAAATAATAGAAAAAAAAAGGAGGAGTGACCTAGCTATCTGGAATGATCCCTCAGTATCGCGTCAAGGCACCTGAGCAGTACCCAAGACTATACGCCGAATTTGCCCCAGTTCCCGACCAGCTCGAATTTAATTGCAGAACAATCTGCTGAGAGTGGGAATCACCCACGACGTCCCGACGTCTGTCTTTCGCATGATAAAGTGAGAACACCTTATCACACTCAGACCACTAGGCCACCGAGCTGGTGATTGATGAGTGCCATTATTCAATTTCATATACACTACTACATTCTGCCCTGGAAGGTCATTCAAGTACCATGGCAATTGCCGCTCCATATGCCAGCAAATTTGAAAGAGCTGGAAAGAAAACAAACACCGTACAAGTCAGACTTAATATTGAATATCCAGGTAAAAAACAAGTATGCATCCTGACGGAGTTTCAACCCTTGGCATTGTCACCCATCCCATCTCGCGCCGTGCCATTCTTTTCATTGCCAGCTGGGGAGCCACGAATAAGAACACCCATACCACCACAATGAACCCGGCAAGAAAAGAAGAACTGGGCTATTCCTGTCCTAGGTAGCGCTTACGTCTCTCGTGAAAGGGTTACATATGAATTTCCAGGTCAGCTGAAATAAGCACCTTATTAAAACGCGGCCTCCGTATACTGAGTAAACGTAAGCAAGATGGACATGTCTATGCATGTGTCAGTCTATACATAGCAGGTAGGCGAGAGAAAGAGAGATAGATACCTTTTCTTGTAAATATGTATGCATGCATGATCTATGTATATACCTGACGTGCCGCTGCAGCTTGTCTGGTTGTCGCAGGAAATTGCAGCACAAGGTGAACAACATCACTATCCCAGGTACTAACTATATCACATGGCGGCGATCCGACGAGAATATTTTGAGACGCATGGTCAGACTGACAGACCATCGAGCCCGACGATGCCGTGAAGAATTTCTATATTCATTCTTCATAAAAATCAATGATGTATCTATTCCGCGACCTAACCTCATGGGTACCAATAGTATCATCAAGCCCCTGAACGACAGCGCACCAACCATGCAACATCCTTAGAAGGAGCGAAAAAAAAAATCTAGCTATGCGCGGCTGTTCTATACCTGAAAGGACAGGAAGAGCGAAAATGAAAGTGTACACAGGATATTACAGCGTCATAATCAACGGCACAAGCCCAAACAATGCCACCATATAACCATTGATGCCCTGAAACCCCCTTGTAGCACCAGAAGTACCATCACCACCACCCCCTCCACTATCTGTCGAGGACTCCCCCAGAATAAGCGCAGGCTCATAAGCACCATTATTCGTCGTATCCGTCGTACCATTCCAGCAATACCGGCTGAAACAACTCGCGCAGCCACTGGGCACATCCTGTCCCGTCCGCTCCAGGCTCCGTTGCAAAACAGCACACGCCGCGCAAGCGGGCCATTCCGAGTCGACGGTCCCGTTGCCCATGGTCGCGACATTGTACCCGTTCTGGATGTAAGCGTCGCGATCGCTGTCAGAATAAGACGGGGTGAAGGTCGACGCGTTGCTGTATGCCGAATATGGGGCCAATGGAATGTAGACGATCAAGGGCGGGATACTTCCCCCCTTTTCACCATCAGTACCGGAACCGGAACCAGACGTGAACTCGGACGTGTTGCACCCGAAGAATGTCGGCTGTTGATTCAATTTGAGGTTAATGAAGGTGTTCGCGTCCGGCACGGCGGGAAACTTGGTTCCGTTGGCGATGGACCCAAAGGTCCGGTCGTAGGTTGCGCGTAGCGCGGTACCGTTCGGGAAGTTGAAGTTTGTGTCGGCTGAGGAGTCGACGGCAAAGATCACGTCGACTGCACGATTCGGCTGTAGAAGGGGCTGTATGGGGATGTTCTGCAGATCCAGCCCGCCGTCGACCATTGTCAGGGTCTGCTCATTAGCGCTGGGGTTTGTATCCGAGTTGTACTTGTAGAAAGGATTGGGATCGAAAAGGGAGACGACCTCATCGTTCTCGTCAAGGTCATTGAGAAGATCCTCGATGGCGTCAGCGACAAGGGTGGGCACACCGGACGATGAGATGTTGTCCAGGAGGAACGAGTTGAATAACGAGCTGCTTGTTCCCATCATGAAGCCGAACTGATCGTAGCCTCGGACGCACTTTCCGTCATCTGCAATCGCGCCGTTGCTGAAGTTAGATCCGATGTACTCTGTCGGCGCGAAGCCGTAAAGCGTCGGGTCCCACTGTTTATTCAGAGTCAGTAATTTCTTCCTCCACAAGAACACTGGCGACATATCGGGAGGCTTGAAATTTGATACAGACGAACTCAGTTCTCGAGGACAAAGGAACCGACGCTCGAGCCCTCATAACAGAATGCATGTCTCACGGATCCAACTTACCGAGCCGAATTCCCAAGGATTGAACTCGAAAACCGTTGAATTCAACGACACGATGACCGTCCCAGGCGACCTCTCATCAGTGACCAGAATCGGCATCGGCGTATCAGCAGCGACGAACTCATCAAAGCCCGCAATGGACGAGAAAGTATAAGCCGGCCCACCATCATCAGCATTAATCAACTGGTAAGACAATGCGCGCCCCCAGTAATCCGTCACCGAAACATCGTAGCCCGCATCCTCCTTCTCGTCGACTTGATCCTTCACATCGTCCCAGTACTCGACCGTATTAACGGCCGAAATACCATCGCTCTCCGGCCCCTCGAAAAGAGAGTTTGAGAACTGCCACAGCGAAGAACCCGAGTACCCGTCCCGTAGCTGCGTGATCGTCGAGAAGTTGTTCGCGAACAAGGATCCCACGAGCCAGCCGCCTCCCGAGAGGGCAGAGAGGTAAGTCGCGGACTGCAGCAATCCTCCAATACCCCCGGCGTCCGTCGAGCCCTGAGTGCGGTTATCAGCTGCAGCGAGGAACCCCGCGCCGTTCATAAGCGCACGGTATCCTCCTCCCGAGACTGAGATGCCGATGTTGGGCACAACGGAGAAGTTCTGCGCATTGTTCTGCAGCCACGACGCAGCGTCGAAACCGGAGATATTGGCCCTCGTAAAAAACTGCATCATAGGATCGATGGTGTTGGGCCGGCGCTTCGACAGCCAGTCTGTTTCACTCGATGAGAGGCTCCCAGCGCTCCGGACCGTGGGTTTCTGGGATGGACAGTCTACCGCCGCTGGGGCGTAGTCCCCTGACGGACTGTTGGGCGTCGCTCGACGGAGATGGCGGACGACATCATGCTGAGAGCGATGTCCGTCGGGTGCTGCGAGGACGACTGCCAGAAGTGAGAGTAACGGTAAGGGTAGAGCAACCCGTGCGAAGCGCATGATTGCTACCTATCACGACTCCAGAACTCAAGTACTCCGTAAAGACTCCAAGGTAAGTCAAGTCGGCTGCCTCGGATGGGTCGGTCACACGACCTCGGAAAGCGAAACAGGCACAAACAACTTACACACGACAAGAAACACCAGAAGCGAGAACGAGAGAAAGAAGAAAAGGAGAGGATGTTCAAGCGACAGAATCAGGAATTATATATGTCTAGGAAAAAAAAAACAATATACAAAATCCAAATAAGTAAAATAGAAAAGCAAGACAGGAAGACAAATCGCGATTCACACACCACCCACAACATAGATGATCCAGTGACACACCAGTCCCTCACATGGCGTAGTTTCACTCAAGGTCTCCATCCCATCCGACCCTCCCCTCCACATGGTTATATGGGTAAGTAGGGCCAAATCCAGGTTGGACGCATGACGGGCCCTATTTAGGGCGAACTTGGCTTCCATGTTTGGAGGGACTCGTCAGCTCACAACAGAAACAAGTTAACCATTGAACTCGGAAACCAAGATGGTTGCGTCACAGGGCGTTGCCGCCAAGCCCCATGCCGGAAGCGCACGGAAGCGCTACTGTAGGAACAACGGTCCCTCAAGGTCTGAATAGAAGTCGGAGACCTCGGAACTGAGGCTTTTTAATTCGTTAGTTTCTGATCTGTGGCAGTGTTTTCCCCGGTAAAAGGATCCCTGAATCGTATTTTTGGGTGCACTGGTGTTTTCTCCCGAATGACAAAAGGACCTCAGGCAATTACTTAGTCAAGCATAATGGGTTACAAAGGGATTAAAAAGCCTGAAATACGAGTAATCACTGGTAAACAATCATACACAAGAAAAAACAAAAATGCTCCGACTTGGTGTGGTGGAACGACGGAGGCAATGCGCATGTGGCCCTCCACCGCATTGTATTATGGTTACCGCATTACAGTGGGCCGAGTCGCGTGTCAATCTTGATGCCGTCATTGCCGCCCCCTAGATCAGATCATCTCAAGATCTGAATGTTGTTTCATCACATCTTGGCGAGTATTACCTCTTTATTTATATTTCAAATACGGATGTCAGGGAGTGATAGTAGATCATCTGAACTCAGACAATATTTGGGTTTTGCATGATTTATGCGGCTACCTAGGCAAAGGGTATTACTCGAAGATGCAAAGGCCGAAATAACAAGACCTGACAAATCTGCATTACACTGCCTGTCAAACATTGAGAAAGCAATTCTCCTGAACTCCAGATACGAGTACCTACTCACAGGTTTCGCACACCTCATGTACACGGCAACCGACTAATCGATTTGCCACAAAAACTGCTGGAAATGTTGAATACGCGTATCCTGGCTACTGTTCCGATGGGGGACCAACGTCTTTCTTTTACTCCCCAACGCCATAAAATGCTAAGTTGCTCAACGAAAACAGAGGATGGAAAGAAAGTATGGAAATTGGTCGTATTAGCTCTCATCGGGTTGGGGTTCCGTGCTCTTGGGCTCCGTGACGAGCGTTGGCGCAATTCTCCGTTTCTTGGGTTTACTGCCGCCATCCTCCCTTTCATCCTCAGCTGCGTCTCTCTTAGAGCCAACAGTGACTGGAGCACCCACAGCACTAGGCGTCTCGGGCGGCGTGGTCAGTGGCAAACCCGTCACCTTGCCGGAGCTTGCTGCTGTAATACTGGGCACGCTTCCACCGATCAGAGGTGGGTTATTCATGACGGACGCTTGAGTTGCTACCGACGACGTCGAATTCGATCTCGTTGGCGATGCAGGCCGAACGCTGGCGAATGAAGTCGATGGCGGTGGTGATGGAGCCGTCATCGAACTGGTTGAATTTCGATGCTGATGGCCTGGAAACGGAGAGGGCGGCGCGAAAAGTGACGTCGGTGTAGGTATTGGGGTTGCCTGGTTAGACGTAGTGCCTGTCGCTGCTGGCGTCGTATTCTTCGGGCCCAGCAAGTCGCCTTTGTATTCTTGACCAAGTTCGCCCGGGGTGAAGGATAACGTCGAGCAAAAGCCGTCAGAGGACGAAATCAGCAACGTCATTCCATCGTTCGACCTAATACTAGTTAGATTTCCTTCCAGATGGATATGATGATAGGTCTACTTACCATGTCAAGTCGGTGAATGTGGCGAGATGTAAGTTGCTCACGACACAGAATGGCGTCGTCTGTTGAGTGTCGTAAAGATAAACAGCATCTTGGGTGGCTACGGCGTATATCACTCGGTATGGAAGCGCAAACGTAGGCTTGGGTCCTGCAGTGGATGCGTTCGTCTCAATGTTTAATGCTTTGGAATTCGTTGTCGACTTCTCGGGTTCAACAGCTGCAGATGTTGGTGGTGGAGGAGGATCCATTACTGCTGAAGATGGCTTGGAAAGAGGTTCAGGGAGGGCAGGAATAGGGTCCTCAGCCGAAGTATCTATCGCAATATGCTTTGTGGGTGCGGGTGGCGTTTGTCGAAGGGTATACACAATGGGTGAGCACTTGATAGCCACCGAGGGTTTCTTGTGGCCGGGTAGATGACCGATGGGGGGTTTGTTGATACCTCCGCGTGTATAAATGTAAACCGTGTTTTGCACCTCGAATGTCGGCTTAAGACCCTCGATTTGATGCTGAACCTGGAATTGACCAGCCGGAGTGAGCAGGAGACTGCCATCAGGTGTAAATGTTAGGCGTCTGAAGAAGGAAGTCAATGTCTCATTATGGTAGAGGTTGGCATTCTTCATGCCGAACGAGGCGTTCATATTAGGCTTGGGAGATGCCTCAGCTGCAAGGGGCATAACGGCGGGTAGTGGAAGCGATGGAGCTGGCGACACGGATCTACGTGATGAGAAGCTAGATCGTCTACTATGACTGACCACACTGGGGGGGTTCATCGGTAACGGAACAGAATGGGGTGTGCCCGGGGCAGACAGTACTGGCGAGCCGATGGATGCGGAGGGAGTGTCAACTGCAGCAGCCAACTGGGCTCTATAGTTCATGTCGGGCGGCGCAGGACTGTTAGATGATATGCGCCTGGGGGGCAGATCCATCTTGGCATGGCTCGCGACTTTTTGTGTTTCGGTGCCGTGGCTCGTTAAGGAGTACTGCCCGTCCTTCGTTTTCAGAGAATAGATATGAACCGATCGATCGGATGACTGAGTGGCAATGTATTCGTTTAGGGGATCCCAGGCAACACCTTGGACATAATGGCTATGTTCGGCGATTTGGCGAACGAGCATACCTGTTGGATAAGATTGTTAGTATTTGGAGGCTGTTGTTGGGAATCAAGAGGAGGAGAAACGTACCGGTAGCGGCATTGTATATCCTGGCAACGTTGTCCATGCTTCCGATAATGAAATATGTAGCATCAGGAGACCAGGCGAGGTCGTATATCTCGGAGCCAGTAGGACGGAACATATGCTTTGCTCGCCATGTCTCTTTATTTTCGATACCCTCGTTACCAAAGGTGGTGGGATTGTGGGCATCGGAGGGCACCCATAAAATGACATTTCCATCATCGCCAGCGGAAGCAAGGATCTCGCCCTTGGGAGCCCAGCGAACGACGTTGACGGCCTGTGAATGCTTCTGTAGGGACGATAGGAACTCGACACGGCGGTCCTCGCCCTCCCCGTCGACCTTCCAGATGCGCACGTGGTTGTCGCCGGCTCCAGTGGCTAGACGACCTTTGCCATGGGGCTCGAAATGGGCGGAATAGATGGGGGCAGCCTCGTCGTGCCAATTGATGATGAGGGGGGTGGCCTTCATATTGGCAGTGTGTTGCGAGACATAAGGTGTGGAGAGTTCGCTTGTTCGTGCAAAGAGAAGTGGATTGTACTCGGACGAGGTGTGAACATGGAAGGACAGTTGACCGAATGGTAAAGTAATTTAAAACCAGACTCGAGCGTTGCACGGTTGCTTTGTTAATGTGTGATGGTCGAGAAAAAGGCAATGGGGGTTACAGAGCGGTGTCAAGGCTTTTGGTGTCGGTGGGAAACTAGGCTGGCGTTGAAGGTGGCGTTTATCGTTAAGCTCAGGGAATTGATTATTGATGAGAGGTCACAGATGGGTTGAGCCGGTATAGAGAAATGTCATGAAACCGCCCAAGTGTTGTTTTCTGAAGGAATTGATTGATTAAGGTAGGTGGATGTAGATTGATGCCGGCGTTTGTATTGCAGGTTCGAGTCTTGCAAGGTTGTTCCTGCCCTGCTGCTGGCCTAGGGCATTCAGAAACAACGAGTTTTGGGTAAGTGCCTCAGATTGATAAAGATAGTCACTGCCTCACGTAGCACAAGCTATAAGAAGCAGTTCCATAGAATCAATGCTTCATAACAAGCAAATAGACAGGCCAGAGCTTCCAAGCCGAACAAAGAAAGATGATTAACATGGTTGGTTCTTGGATTCCTCAAATGCTGCCAACTTCAGCCAAGCCATTGAAACACCAGAGAGGGGCCACAGATATTCCCCACACCGTGATCTCAGTCTTGCACGAGGCGCGTTTTGGCGCGTCACCATTGCTCTCATTAGTGCACTTCCAAGCTCCAATCTACCTATAGGTATTCAATTGGAGCTACCAATGCCTCACTAAGTACTCACTACTCAGTACTGCACCTCATCATTGCGCAGCTTGGCTGAGAAAGCCACATCGAAGTGGCAGGCAGATAACCTTCTACTCAACACTTCATCATCAATCGTTTCCGCTTTTGTTCGCTGACGGTGACCACATCTTCCTGTCCTTGTTCACGGCATCGCCTTTGTTGCTGACAGCTGTCACATATCACTTCCCATTACAGAATAGAAATCATGTGAATTGTAGGCATAATTTGTCTCGCAGTCTGCAGATAACTGAGACAGTCTGCCATGTTTCAGCGGGTCTTCCAGCGCCAAGCCAGTCGCCGGGACCCCTAAAACTCATGTGCATCCCTCCGGCGCCTCTAGGTGGCCCCTTTGTCTCCTATCATCACAGCAGCAAAACTCATTGTATATTTTCAAAACAATACAAATATTCAATACGCTGCGCATCTGGGTTCTGCATAGGTGAGTCCACCTTTTGCCGGTTCCGTTCCTCATACAATGGAATGGAGCCCTTGCTGCATGCACACCGCAGATTGCCCAGCCCCCGTAGCATGCGTCGGCAAATTCGCCTCCTTTGACTGGCTAGATAGCCCCTGACACGGACTGGCAGCGCATCCGGCCCCGTTCCTCCAGGCGGTGTGAGGACGCCTCATCATCATCATCATCATCATCATCATCCATCACCCGTACACGGTGCTTCAAATCATCCGAATGTACGATAACCAACATCCGGCTCGTGGCCCTGTCGCTGGACCAGACAACAATCTTCAGCACTCGCCGAGCTGGTCCAATCCGACATCTCAACCCCCGGGCCATCTAAGTCCGCGTTGAATTATGTTTCACTTCAAATATTGAGTTGAGCACCTACACGACTCATCACCGAGAGGATTGGATATCAACTCAGAAGGTTACGTTGCTGCGCTCAAAAACCACGTGCCAGCACCCGTATTATCTCGTATGACCACTCGTGCTACCCATACGAGCAGTGCGGGAAAGGATTGGCTACACACCTTCTCTATCCCTCGGAGACATTTTACTATCTCGCCCATGAATACTCCGTGCCTATTGCGATCAGACTTTTTTCTTCTCATTGCCCCTCCTATAGCGTGATTGTTCATTACTGTGCTTTCCCATTGCGGATGATGCCAACCTGCGGAATACGCAGGAGAACGATGGTGGAAGGATAGATACGATCGTGGGATCTAATAATCGTAGACCCGTACTATCTTCTGTTGAATGATTCAAGTATGCGTGAAGACTAGAGGGATTCTTGACCTTCTCATATGGGACTGGTGACTCTGTTTCCTTCTGTCTATTGATCACATATCATGGTTTTCTATGACTTTTGCACAGCACTCATGAGTATTCGCACTATCAGAACAAGCCCCGCTCGTAAACCTTGCAAATGCGATATGGATGGATCATGGATGGATTATGTAGGGTATACTGTATTGTCCGCTAGCGGGGAGGTTCATCTTGGACGGCCGGATCTTGTCCCGACAAATTGGGATTTGCTTTTTGAACAGGAGGGAGAGGCTGGAAAGGTCGACTTGCCTTCCTATAATTGATAAGAAGAACATGAACTAAAACTGCCTCCCGCCGCCAAGACGTACCGGGCCCCAGTGAAATGAGTCAACCGGCGACCACAATTCTCTTCAATATTCCGTAGCATCTTTTACTCAGTAGACAAAGCCCCTCATGTGTCACAATATTGGACCTGTGATTTGTTCTGGGTGACGTCCTCGGTTTCGTTGACGACAAATTCTCTGACTATCTTCACTTCGGCCGAACTGGGGCAACCAGAGGCGACTAAGAAAGGAGCTTAGTGGGTGGCGACGACCTGTGGATGGCCCACCTCTATCAATAGAGGCTAGAAGGTTAAAGAGAAAAAAGAGCTAGGACAAAGAAAAGAATAAAAGTAAAGACCTACTTTTTTCTCAGGCTGCGATCTTAGCTCTGACTTTCTTGCTTCAAGTTCGTCTAGGTCGAGTCGACGGAAGTGCGTCGCTAGCAGAACTCGAATTGTATGCAAGATACCACAAATCAGCCATCATGGATGACGTCCTGATGATGGTGTTGTTCGCCATTGGGTTGGGCATCATCTCTGCTCTCACGATCCCTGCCGGTTTTCAATTTATCAAGCAGACATGCAGCAAAGAGCCCAAGATTGATACTTACGAAGATGAAGATGGCCAAAGCACTCTTGAGGCCGTAAAAAAGTACAGCGCTCGATGGCCTAAAGTCTCTATCTTGGTGATCTCGTTTTTGGGATTTTTCATATCTATCGCTATATCAGTTCTTACGACTCTCAGCCCCCAAGAGACAAGAGATCATAGATTATCCATTGAGAATTGGTTGGTAACGGCCAGCTGGGTGAGTGAGATTTTCGTGTTATACTCTACCAACGTCGATCAATTAGCTCACATACTTATAACAGGCACTTCTGTCTTTACAAGCCATTTGTGTTGCTGCGAGCCGTAAATCGGTCGTTGCCTATAATCTGGGCATCTACTCTTCGATCTCCTGCATTATCTTGGCCGCCGTCTTGGTTTTGCAGGATTCCGAGATTGCCGGCCATCTGTGGAAACAAGATGAGGTTGTTTTTGCTCTCCGGGCCGTTGAAATCCTGGCCGTCGTGGGTCTTGCTTTCGCTAGCTTGACCATCCCACGCCGCCCAGACGTCTTTTACGATGGCGAACTCGTAGATAGGGAAGCTACCGACTCCGCCTGGAACAAGCTGAATTGGGGATGGGCAAGCTACATCTTGAAAATCGCATCGAAGAAGCGCCTTGACCTCAAAGATCTCCCGCGACCTAATCACCTGGTGAGGTCAAAAGACACTACTGCTGCTTGGCTGAGCCATGACTTCCACCATCCGCTGTGGACTTCCATATTCTTGGCTCACAAGTGGACCTTCTTTCATCAATGGGGCTTGAGTTTATTCACCTCGATTCTAAACTTCGCTCCCCAATGGGTTGTTCTACAGCTCCTTCACTTACTTGAGCGCCGGGAAGGTAATGAAAAAGTCGGTTATCAAGGCTGGGTCTGGGCACTATGGTTGATTGTGGCAATCCTGGCTATGAATTGGGTCGAAACTCAAGTATTTTGGGTGTCATGGGCTCAACTTGCAATTCCTATCCGAACTGAGATCTCTTCCCTCATCTTCCAAAAGTCATTGAGGCGGAAGGACGTGAAGGAAGCAAGCAAGAAGAAGGCTACAGAAGAAGCTGCCCACTCTACTGTAGCTGTCGCTGCGGGCGCTGCACCAAACACCGACACCCCTGAAGCTGGAGAGGAGGAGGAAGACGAGGCGGCGTTGAAGAAGAGTAAACAGGGTACCGTCAATCTGATCGGCGTCGATGCCAAGCGAGTCGCCGAGTTCGCTATGCTCAACTGGTATTTCCCGGGCTCTCTCTTCAAATTGATTGTTTCCCTCACATTCCTGTACAACCTCATAGGATGGCAAGCTCTCCTCGCAGGTATCTCGACTATGGTTGCGATCATGCCACTGAACATTTACTTCTCCAAGAAATACTCCGACGCGCAGGATAAGCTGATGAAACTTCGCGACGAGAAGCTAGAGGTCGTTTCCGAGGCGCTACAAGGAATTCGCCAAATCAAATTTTCTGCTCTTGAGCCGCAGTGGGAGGACAAGATTACCAAGGTCAGAGAAAGAGAGTTGACATGCGTATGGGATGTCTTCCGCTTTGACGTTGTGCTCTTTTTCTGCTGGATCACAAGCCCGTTGTTACTGGCTGCCGTTTCCCTAACAGTCTACGCTGTGTTACACGATATCCTTACCCCGTCCGTCGCGTTTGTCAGTCTTAGCGTTTTCAAGGCTCTTGAGGTGACACTTTCCGCCGTTCCCGAGCTTACCACCGATCTACTCGACGCTTGGGTGTCAGTGAAGCGAATCGATACTTACTTGAAAGGATCTGAAGTTGTTAAGATTACTAAAGACGCCGATGAGATCACCTTTGACAATGCCTCGATCGCTTGGCCATCAGACATTGATGCTGCTGAAGATGGCGAAACACACGAGCGATTCATTTTACATGATATCACTGCCACTTTTCCGAAGGGCGAGCTGTCTGTCATTTCCGGAAAGACTGGCAGTGGTAAATCTCTCATGCTGGCTGCGATTTTGGGCGAGGTCGATTTGGTTTCCGGTACTATCGCGCGACCACGAGTCCCACCTCTCCATGAACGCCATGACAGTAAAGCAAACAAGAGTAACTGGTACATTTCCGGTGCCATCGCATTCGTTGCCCAAATCCCGTGGATAGAAAACGCTACTGTGAAAGACAATGTGCTCTTTGGCTTGCCCTATGATGAGCAACGATACAAGAAGACTATCGAAGTCTGTGCACTCACGAAGGATATTGAGATGTTCACTGATGGCGAGGAGACCGAAATTGGTGCCAATGGCATCAACTTGAGCGGTGGTCAGAAGTGGCGTATCACGTAAGTTGTCCCTTTTTGTTGAAACCTTAGGGCTGCTAGAAGCCCCAGGACCCCTCTCGCTATCACAAGTTCGACCAGCCAACGTCGATTCTCTCGAGATAATAACTAATTCCATGTCACAGTCTTGCACGAGCCATCTACTCCCGAGCGGGTATCTTAATCCTTGACGACATCTTTAGTGCCGTTGACGCTCACGTTGGCCGACACATATTCGAGCATTGTCTGAATGGTGAACTCGGAGTCGGACGTACTCGAGTCCTGGTCACCCACCACGTGGCCCTCTGCGAGTCTAAGACAAAATACCTGATGGAACTTGGCGATGGCCGGGTTCTTCATTCTGGACTTGTATCAGAGTTAGAAGAGGCTGGTACACTAGACCAGATCAAGAGCCACGAACAGGAAGAGACAGAGAGTCGGGATGACGAAGATGCTACTGCCGTCAACTCTGAGCAGAACTCTCTTGATGAAGAAGCAAATGGAGAACCTCTCACTAAGGTCGCTTCAAGGGCTCAAGCACGAAAGTTTGTCGAGGAAGAGAAGAGAGAAGAAGGGGCTGTTAAAGGAAAGGTTTATACAACTTATCTTAAGTACAGTGGCTCATGGCCATTCTGGCTTGGAGCTCTTGCCCTGTTCTTCCTTACTCAAGCTGTTACCATCGGACGTTCGTGGTGGCTTCGCCTCTGGACTGGATCATACGAAGAGACGCAAAACACCAGCTTCTCAACCAACCTGCAGACTTATGGATATCAGTACACACTTCAACAGACCATGCAGCCGACCATCGGTATTAACCATGTGGCCCCGACAATGACTGCCCAGGCCGAACGTGGCTTATACTTCTACCTCGGCGTTTACATCGGCCTGTCTGCCGCAGCCTCGTTCCTCGGGACTTTGCGATGGTGGTATATTTTCCGCGGTTCTCTTCGCGCGTCTCGGGAACTTTTCACTCGGATCAACTTCGTCGTGCTTCGAGCGCCACTGCGATGGCTCGATACCGTCCCAATCGGCCGCATTCTCAACCGCTTTACCGCCGATTTCCACTCAGTTGATACTCACTTGGCCTACACGGTAGCGTTCTCAGCTAACTCCTTTATGAACCTCATCGGTGTCATCATCGCCTCCATTTTTGTATCACCCATGATAATCCTGCTCGCGATGGCGTTGCTTTGCATCTGCGTCGTCTATGCTTACGTCTACCTGAAAGGCGCCCGATCGGTCAAGAGAATGGAGTCCATCACCAAGTCCCCGGTCTTCGAACAGTTCGGTTCTACCCTCACAGGTGTCTTGACTATCCGAGCATTTAGCAAATCACAGACATACGTTGAGCGAATGGACCGGAAACTCGATGACTGGGGTAGCACTACGTGGCATCTGTGGCTGTTCAACCGTTGGATGGGTTGGCGCATGTCGGTCGTTGGCAGCTTCTTTGCTTCCTTCGTCGCCTTCGTGATCCTCCTCACTCCAGATATGAGCTCTGCGCTCGCCGGTTTCGCTCTCTCTTTCGCGCTCGAATTCTCAGCCTACGTGATGTGGACCATTAGACACTACTCCAATGCCGAGCTAGAGATGAACGCCGCTGAGAGAATTGTGGAATACATGGAGCTCCCCACCGAAGACCTCCACGGCGCCCGCCCACCCGCTGCCTGGCCCACTGAAGGCCGCGTCGAAGTCGAAGACCTCGTCGTGAGCTACGCCGACGATCTCCCTCCCGTCCTCAAGGGCCTCACATTCTCCGTCAACCGCAACGAACGAGTCGGCGTGATCGGCCGCACAGGCGCTGGCAAATCTTCCCTGACACTCGCACTCTTCCGCTTCATCGAAGCGCGATCCGGCAGCATCCACATCGACGGCCTAGACATCTCCAAGATCAAGCTGCACGACCTCCGCAGCCGCCTAGCCATCATACCGCAAGACCCCGTGCTCTTCAGCGGCACTGTCCGTTCGAACCTCGACCCCTTCGACAACCACACCGACGCCGAGCTCTTCGATTGTCTCACGCGCGTGCACCTTATCACCGAAGGCGAAACGTCCCCTCCCACACCAACTCAATGTCAAGGCAGCACCGCGACACCCACGAAGAGGAACAAGAATATCTTCCGCGACCTCTCGAGTCCCATTTCCGAGGGTGGGCTAAACCTCAGTCAAGGCCAGCGGCAACTCCTCTGTCTCGCGCGCGCGATTGTGTCTAGACCGAAGGTCATGGTCCTTGACGAAGCGACGTCCGCAGTCGACATGGCGACGGACGCGTTGATCCAGCGGTCAATCCGCGAGGAGTTTGGCGATAGCACGCTCATGGTTATTGCGCATCGGCTCAGTACTATTGCTGACTTTGACCGGATCCTCGTGCTCAGTGACGGACAGGTCGCGGAGTACGGCCCGCCGAGGGAGCTTTGGGAGGCTGATGGGGGTAAGGGCACTTTCCGCGCTATGTGTGAGCAAAGCGGCGAGAGGGATCTGTTGAGGAGGATTGTGTTTGGGGAGGATACTGCTGGGCATCATTGAGCGGTTTGCTTTTCTGTATCATGCATTCTCTTTCTTCCAAACTGCCAGATACAAGCGCAGCATCTCCCTCTACTTAAGGAAGGTCTTCGAGGTCTGAAGTTAGCATTGGAGCCAGATGGCAGAATGTCATATCCAGCGAGAGATAGAGAAAGCCCGCCTCCAGAAAGAGGAATGGACATTTTTGGCATGGGCATGCCTCATGGTTCATATAGTTTTTTCGGCGTTCATACCTCATGCATTCTGAATTTAATCAAGAAAAGTTCGTATTTTCATTCTGCTTACCTAGGAGCATTGTTGTGTCTGAGAGAAGCTCGGATATTTGGAAGCCTTCATAATCTCCATATCAAGCCCTCTTAGAGGCCATGAGCTGTCAACTACACGTCAGATACCAGAGCTTACGGGTTGTAGCATAAGCAAGTCAAGTGACGGCACGATTCATGTGTTACACACAAGACCACAAGGGAATCCACAAGGGAATTCTGAGAACAAAAGTTCATTTTCCTATCCATTCACACCTATTTTTTGTACACTCCCAGCCGATCCGAACGCATGCATTCATTGCTATGCTCACACCTAATTTTTTTGTCCGAGCCTGATCCTATCCATCCGATCCTATCATACATACATAATACACAAAGTCCGTCCGTAATCCAGCCTGTCTCAGTTCATTTCTGTAAAGCCATCTCTCCCCGACCAGTTGATGCAGTTGCCAGTTGCAAAGATCCGGGTTTGTATAGGAGAGAACGATCACAACGAGCTGGATGGTGTCCTGCTACGATGCCGCGATGGAAAGAGAAAAAGAAGAAAAGACAAGAACTGGGCTTTCAGTTGTGCCAATGATGACAGTGGCATACCGAGGTCCAATCAAGTATCAAATATCCGAATGGATCAAAAGCGGTTGCTTCGGTCTGTTGTTGCCCTAGAAGAAAGGGGAGAACAAAAATACCCTTTGCATCCTGATTTGTCCAGTGTCGAACAGTATTGAGTGACGGGTCAACTCCAAACTTGGGGAACAGAACTGAAAAATCAAAGGTCGAAACACACGAGACCTCCTTAAAGTCCCATCGTCGACACATGAGATAGAGACGAAGAAGGTCTTTCAAAGCTTCAAGCTTTCAGACAAGTCGAAAATAGAAACGCAAAAGCCGAACCGATGGGAACTGAGGCCTCACTCTCAGGGGAGATTATATTCCAGACGAGACTTGAACGAGACGATACGAGAGGAATACTCGCGCAGATGACAGTGTGGATAGTAGAGTGCAAATAGAGAAGTCGTGATTTCGTAAATCATGAGTGAGCCTTCAGTCAAGTGGGGAATGTTGTTCGGGTATCCTCAAGTCGAGAGTCGAAAAGCAGAACAGACGAAAAAACTCCAGGGGCCCCTTGGCCAGATATCAGTGAGCTGGTTCCTGACCGAGCCCGTCAAATCGAGATGAAGAACGATGGAGAAAGGCAAAACAGATCAGAGGAAAAGCCTCCCATAACAGACAGAAAACAGAGATGATTTTTTTTGTGCTTTTGGAAATCTTTTTCAGTGTTTGATCTCGTAATCTCAAGGCGACCAAGCCGAGAAGAGGATGGCAAGGTTTTTGGGTCGAGAATGCATGGGAAATCAGTCGTTGATGTGAAACAAGGGTCGAAAAACAGAAAAGTTGAGAAACTAAGACGATAAGACCGTCATTACTCAGCTGGAAACAAGAACCAGTGGGTAAAGTATGCGTAGTGCAAGTAGACAGACGTTCATTTTGCGTCTTCTAGTGTCCATGACTCTTCTTGATGAGGACAAAGGTCAGGTAACCGATAAGAGCAGAAGTCAAGACAAGTGACGCAATAGTCAGCTCCCACTTAAAGATGGTTCGCTGCTTCTTCGTGAAGCGGGTGACCTCTCCATCCGTGACACAGGCCAAGATCGCGTTGAAATGGCCACTCAGAGCGAAAGCTGTAACGCAGGGCAAGACACCGAGGATCACAGTAGTGACGAAGATGATTCGGCGAACTCGTGCGGCTCCGTCGGAGACGTAGTCGTCGGGAGTGGTGAAGCCAGATGGGTGGCGGGGTCCGCAGGATCCGAAGAGTCGACGCACGGTCGAAGTGTGGGGCATGATGAAGGGGTTGCTGTTGCTGTAGTACCGAGACGTGGTGGCGGATGAGTCGGTCTCCTTGACCTCAAGCTCCTCTCCTCGCTGTCGGCGGTTGCTGATTACAGCAGCTGCAGGTAGGCGTAGGTGTGAGGGAGATTCTGAATGTGGTTAGCAATTATCACATTGTGAGAGAGGAGGTGAGGATGTGGAAATGCTGTAGCTTACCCTCGATAAGGCTCCAATCAGGAGGCGTGAAGTCGAGAGACAAGCCAGAGCCAGTCTGCAGATGAGCGTCTCGGGGGCGAGCAACCGATTGTGGACGGGCATACTCGGCTGGCATTCGAGCCGCGCCGGTCTCAGTCTCGTTCATAACGCCACTGTATCGGTCGCGCTTGTTCTTCTCCTTTGCCTGGTCAAGAGGGATGAGTTCGAAAGAGAACTTGGAACTCATGGAGTTGCCAGTGGGAGGGGGATCCTCCTTCGCTTGGTCTCGAGCATCCATTGCTTTTCGGATCTCTCTGGCCTCTTCCTCTCGAGCTCGTTGACGGTCTACTGCGTATAAACTGTATCTGCCGCGACCACGGGTCTTGTGACGCCTTATCTTGTCCGCAGGATATTCTTTGAGAAGAATAGAGTCCTGCTCGGTGCCAGGGACTCGCTCGTGGTGTTTATCAAGATCGTCCGCGCAGCTACCAACGTTGACGTTTTGAGAAGCAATGGGATCGTCGTAATCAGAGGCTGAGTCGCGAAATGCGTACTTATTTCGTGTATGTTGTTTATCAAAATCAGAGCCTAGCCTAGAATAGCGACCGCCGTTCTTGTCCTTGAGGCGTTGCAGAGTGGAAGCAAATTCCCGAGAGTGCTGCTTTGAGTGCTGCTTTGCGTGTTGTTTTGGGTGCTGTTGTGCGTCACGCAGCGAGTTTTTGGGGAAAGCGTTGCTGTCACTTCGGGGGAGCGCAACGGGGTATTTGGATCCCTTGGGCTGGCGGGTCTGCACGTTATTATTGTGGTGGCCTTGGTAGCCTACAGCGACGGGATGGTAGAGGACGTTCTCTGTGGAAGGCCCCACGCGCGGGTCCTCGTCATCAGTGTAATCAGCAGTACTATTACTGGTGATTTTGAAGCCCTTGTCATTTGTTTGAAATCCTTCAGCACTCGAAGCTTCCGTGACCCAGTCACCCGCATCATCATCCTGTTGGCTTCCATGCTGTGGCTGAGAGTCGGGAGCGCCGACGTCTTTGTTCTTTTTGTCGCCAATGACGATCTTGATCTCTCGAGGAGGATTCGCACTTGAGCCCTGGGTATCCTGGAAACAACACATGCGTGCACGCTCGATGTCATATTCAGAGAACTGAAACTTGGGGTGTGAAGACGCTGGATACCCTGCCGAGTAAGTGTTAGAGTCTCTTTTGACTGGGCTGATTTGGGGGCTCCAGAAGACCCCGTTACCTTGTCCAGTTTGCTCACTAAGAAGACGACTAATGGTGCGCCCAGTCTCAGGGTCGGTGAAATCGTCATAACCACTGGCACCAAGGTTTCTATCGAAATTACGCGAAGGGAGATCAAGAGGGAGAGGAACTACTGCGCGGCGTGTGGCTTCCAGCTCGTCTGCCTGCGCTTCTGCGTCTAAAAGATGCTGCGAATCTGTGACAGTCGAGTCGAGCGCTGGAGAGTCCCGCTTGGTAACATTGAGGTCAGATTCTCGGCGAGTTTTGTTAGACGGAATCTCTGGCAAAGCTCTCTTGGGCGGCTTCGAGACACTCGCACCACGCTGCACGACTTATCAGTCACATCATCAAAGGACAACCACCAGACAAGTCGACATACCTCACGAATACCTTTGCCTGCCTCAGCACTAGCGGGGCCGTACTGGTCGAAGATCTTCTCAATGGTATTTCCACTGTTGTCGAGTGTTTGGGCATTTAGCTCGGAAATACGCTGCTTAATCTCGTCACCTAGAGACAGACGGTTCCGACCTCGATTGAGATCACTCGCGACTGGGAGCAGGAATGTCTCCATAGTGAATGACGCACGGCGCTTGAGACTCGCTGTGCTTTGCGCAGTGGTAGAGCTCGAAAGATACGAGTCATCTTTTGACTTGGATCGGCTCTCCGATGGGATCGGAGGCGGTGCTGGCGGAGGGGATACGGGCCGACTCTGGACAGCCTTGGAAGTTTTGCCCGAGGTGATACGTCGGTGCGCTTCTGCCAAGTTGTCGAACAATTCTCCTCCATGGGTTGCCGACTTCGACGTGGGAAGCGTGGATCCCGCCATCTTCGCACGTTGCGATTACGTCAATTCTTCTATCTCGGGGCAAGGGAAGGCAGGTGTGAATTATGATGGGGTGCGAATCCAATTAACTTACCGCAAAATTGGTGGCTGCACGCGCAGGTACGCGGCACAACGGCAGGAACGACCACAGTGGCTGTGAGTGGAATAGGGGGAATCTTGGAAGAGGCTGAGTGAATGCGCAATTAGTCTTGGCCTAAGGGAAGGGACAATGGGACATCGGGATCAATTAATAGCTGAGACTCAAATAGATGCCGGTGATACATACCTGTGAATGTGGCTGTTGAGGAGAAGGGAGAAGACGTTAGCAACAATAACAATGACGCGCGGTTAACCGACTCCCCGTGGAGTCGGACGGCAACAACAAAGACTCGGAAAGCAGCAGCAAATTCTAGGGCATAGGAACACAGTACTCGACGGATAATTTCATACTTACTAGGAGAGTTCTGTGGCAATGGTGAGAGAATTAGTCTTGAAGGAGTGTTGGATGACAGGAGCAATGGAAGTGGCATAAATGGGGAGAAGCGGGCGGATAAGTACTTACTTGCTTGCTGGTTATTCAGTGGTTGTTAGCAGTAATACAATTGCAAGAAAAGAAATGGGATGAAGGATATCGGGGAAATTTAACCGAGATAGGGCATGCAAGAAGACTTACCAATGTGTGCGGATGGTGAAGGTGTTAGAGCTGGAGAAAGATTGCTACTTTGTGTGCCCCGGGCGGTGTATATATGGGAAGGCGTGTCGCCGAAAATGCGGGTAACAAGCAGACTGAGTATGGATTTCACCTAGCTACACTCGCCAATAACTCCAGTATCTACTGCAGAACATGCTTAGATACATGCCTAATAACTTTTCACTTCCTCTACCTAATCATCGACTTGTGAATCATATATATTGCCATATAGCCAGCTGATTTCTCAGTGGCTCCCCTGGATTCATGGTGCCATGATCATCAAACAAATTCGATTTAGATACACAATTCTATGTAGCCCTATCACACTTTCAAATTCTCCATGATATCTATATAAGGAAGACAGAGTGCTGTTTTACCAGGTTTGTGACATGATACAGTAGACTATCATGGGAATGTGCTTCTTCTTGACAATACCAAAATCAGATCAAAGAAGCACTGAGGGATAGTAACTTCTGCACAGATTGTGGGTGCTCTGAGCACACAGATTTTCACCAAGAGTTTAGGTAGCTAAATTTATAATCTGGTGCTGGCACTGATTCTGCATCAATATCTCGCTTACTTGATGGAACCGTCAACCTCAGGCGGGGAAAGCAACTGTTTACAAAGGAGTGAACCATGGCTGCTGGTGTTTGTGTCGACCGGAAATAACAGAAGGTCTCTGGTATCTATAGATACAGGTAGCCACTTGCCTGTCTGTTTTGATGTGCTTCAGGTAATTTTACCCCGCACTTTCAAGTTTTTCCATGTTGCTGTGCAGGTCCAGGAGAAACCGATTTCCATCGTAGACATCTAGGATCTTGAAGCTTTATGGCATTGCATCACCCCTTTATTAGGAAAAACATCTCTTATGGTGCTCTGACCTGATTACGTCTGGATTCATCACTTTCTTTAGAGTATCAGGACAATAACCTGCTCCTGCCAGATTGGCTGAACATAGTCGAGGGAAGCTGAGGATCGTGCACACCTCCAGGCCTTGACATCACTGTTAGTGTAGCCATTATTAGCATAGAAAAACGGAGGAGGGTTCAACTCGGAGGGAATGAGGTCACATTAAAGAGACCAGAATAAAACAAATAAGATGATATTGATTTCAAGCCTGTATGGTTGACATCATGATCAAGATCCTAATTTTCCCACTTTGGTTCTTTTTACTATGGAATTCTGTCGCCCAAGCATGCCATGGCACAATGGCATTGCAATATCTCTTATTGTGTGACCAACTTTGACCAAGACGTGTATTTAAATTGGAGAAGAGTAGATCAAGTGTATGTCTATTTATATTTAGAAAGGCTTGTGCAAGATGTATCCTGATATATCAATAAAGTGCACAAGCACGTTACGCACATTACGAGAACAACAAGGGTAGGTATTCTTCTATTTTGAATGAGAGGCAATGACTCTTGATTACTGTCATATATAAATCATATATAAACCGAAAGAATCAAGACTTTTCATACACTTGATTCCTTTGCTCTCCTTTTCTTCTTAAACCCTTGTCCCCTGAATTTGGTACATGGCAAATGGGCCGGTGATGGACAACAGTGCTGGATAGTATTTTCTTCGTTCGGTTACAATTATTGTTCAGGTCTTGATTGTCTTCCAATACCTTAGATTAGCATACTCGAACAAAATCAATGATATATGTCCGAGAAGTCAGTCATCACCAGCACGTCGTGTGTGATGGATTCCCATCATGAGGTTTGCGCCACGCTTCTACTGCGCCCCAGTTACACAGTGCCTGATGCTGGAAGCTTCCACTCCAGCATTTGGCCCCTCCCCCACATTAGATCCGACCCTACCACACCTAAACCTTTGGGCCTTCGGGTTTAGCTAGGGGCGCTCTTGAAGGTGATTGTTCTTGCACCCTTTCATTGAGCTTTCCTCCTAGGCTAGGGAAGTCGCAGCGTTGGCTTTGTTTCTAGTTCTCGTAAATCCTTTGTTACCTGTTGATCCTCTCTCACCCACATTCATTTATGATCATCACCTGTAATATGTAGCATCCATGCTTAACACGCTGCTTTTGGATAACCTGACTCCTCGATGGCCGCCCGCGCAAGATATCTGGAGTCGCTCCCTGACGAGATATTGCTCCACGTATTTCAATGTAAGAAGCTAGAAAGTCCCTCTTTATAAGTGACTTGGCTATACTAATATGATACCTACCTAGTCCTGGATGCCCGGGACATTGTAAAACTACAATCACTTTCTCAAGAATTTCTACGCATTTGTCAGGATAACACTCTTTGGCGCGCTAGATGTTTGGAGACCTCCGTCTTGCACGAACAGGTGGCCTTGTTTCGTCAAGGGTCTGAGTGGATTGACGAAGATGGTGTTACGGCCAATGGATATGACTTGCAACACCATAGCAGTTCCCATTCAAGTACCATCGGAAACTTCGAGTCATTGGTTTCAACTAGAAGGGATAAAGAATATCACCGGATAATGGCGAATTGGGACCCAACCTTCCCCGGAGAGCACGTCAACTGGTACGATGAATACATTCACCGCCACGCGAAGATCTCGTCCAACTGGTTCGAGAAACCGCTGGACTTAGGCGGCTCTGATGGTTTGAGCGTCGATGTCCGTGGAGTCGCACTATTCAACCCCCCGGCTGCTCCCGAAGATCTCTTTGCTGTGTCACCACTCGATGACGGCTCTGTATGCTTATGGGACGTGAGAGGCTCTAAGACTAGTAAAGGGGCGATATTATCGAGGAGCAAAGCGGGTCTTCTTTGGAATAGGAGCAAACGTCTTGCCCCCCAGCGACTCGATCGGGGAATTGTCGAATGCGTGAGTGTCGACAGTGACAGAGGCCATGCATTTTTCGCCGTCGGCTACGGTTAGTTTTTTTTTTTTTTTTTTTTTGTGGAATGTTACCTATCTTGTTAACTTATAACTCAGAGGTCGTCGAGGTAGATCTCCAATCGTTGGCGGTAGTCTCGCGCGCGCCTTTCGAATGGATGATCATGACCATCTCCGAAGCAAGTCCTACCGTTCCCTTGACAGTAGGCACCTTGAAGGGTCTTCATCTGCATGACTACCGAGGAAAATTCAAACCGCGCAATCAGCACGTGGAAGTAATTGATGACTTGTCAGAGCTACACGCTCCGTATGTTTCCAAAGTCATTCAGGAAATAGGAAGTCTTCCTCCCTATGCGGCTCTTGCACAGCCAGGTCCACAGGCCATCCACCACCCCCCTACTGCAGGAGATCCAAGCCAGTTGAGCGATGACATATTCGTCGTCGGCAGATTCACGAGCATGCTTCACTATGATAGAAGAATGTTTCCGTCAATCAAAGGGTCGATGCATTCAGGAGGTCACCTCTGCAGTCTCACATCTTTACCGTACCCTTTCTCCAGCATAGATAGCCTCCTCCGGAGACGACTTCAGTTGACAGAAGAGCAAGTCCAGAAATCCAAGAGTTCCCCTGGCGGCAGGACAATTATCGCTTGCGGGGAGTATAAGACTAAAGGTTCGTTGGAGATCTACGGCTTATCCGATGTTCTCGAGGGTGGCTTGAAACGAGTTTCGTACGATTCTACGATGAAGAACCGTGTCTCGGCATCCCAATCGAAACTACTATCAGTCATAAACCATGGTAATCGGATTGTGTTTTCCGATGGGCAAGGATATCTGAAGTGGTTTGAAAGAGATGGGTTCGGGGAGGTACGGCGACATAAGATCGGACAGTCCGAGAAGATCACGGAGCGCTCCATTTTCTCTTCAATGCCTGGGTCGGATGAAATTGCCCGAAAGCTTGTCTCTACGCGAGTTGGAATTAACGACAACATGCCCAACAACGATGATATTCTATTCTGGACGGGTGAGACACTAGGGCTCGCTACTTTCTCGTCATCACCCAGCTTCGCGGCAGAAGACTTCATCACCAATGCTAAGACGCCTGAAGAGATGGCCGTAGAGGAGGAAGAAAGACTCTATAGCGAGAGAGTGAGGCTAGCACTAGAAAGACAGGCCGACGAGGTGCGGTATGTGCAGAATCTTGGGGTGGGAAATGCTCGCAATCCGAATTAGCATGCCGTTGAGATTAGACGAGGCGAGAGCCCAGGCTATATCCGTAAAGTACAGCATGCGTCGTCATAGGGATAGAATGCAGCTTAATTCCTTGCACATATATGGGCGCAGCCCCTCCATATGTATGTTTCTAGTGTCAGCATACACAAATCTTATCAATGGGGTCAACAAGTAAGATGCCTCAAACGTCAATGGCTGACTACCTTTGGTGTCTGCAGGAGTCAGGTGTGGAACAGGGGCGGACCTGGCGGACCTGGGTGGCTTGAGAGAACCACAATAGCCCTGGGGAGAGACAACATTAGACAGGGGGTTTCTCCAATGGTTCCAGGTGAGGCGGCCAATCAACGACGTGCGCCTCACTTCATCTTTTCGGCGAACGGCAGTGAGAATTGCACATTTGAGGTCAATTGACTGTTATTCAGATCAAAGTTGCACATCCCTACCTAGTTTCACTGCAGTATCATATAACGGCTATCTAATATTTAAACGCATCAATCGGTTGCTGCGCACTTGTGCAAGTCCTCCGAGTCGCCTCAGGACTTTTTTAATGCCGAGACTTTTAGGGCGGTTAGCGGAGGTCCGAACAAAAACTGAATTTCCTCTTTCTTCAAAGATGTGCAATTGTCGCTGTCGCATGATCTACAACGCAACAATCGCAGGTTTCAGTCTCAGGAGTTTGCCACACAGCTCAGCGACACTGTCGTTGACGATGATTCAAGATCCTCAAGGAAAGTGTTGGCGTAGGCCACAACGTATCATTCTTGTCCGTGTCTCCATTTGTGTGCATTGAAATTGAATGCACACTTGGTACACTACTGCATCCTCTTTTGCCACGCTCCGTTGGCCAGAGTGCGTTCCCGCTGCACCGCCATGACCATGCAGCAGCGATATTTCTCAACTAATTCTGAGACCTTTTTGCTTCTCAGCTTCATCGTGATCAGCCCCCTTCTCAATGCTTTTTGTATAACACTGATTTGACCGTTCACCGCCCTCAGGGAATCGTTAGGCGACTCTTTTTCTCTTTGAGCCTAATAATACCCTGCTATTTCTCCACCCTGATTGCGTGGCTCCCTGCTACCCTACCGCTGACCTCGATTTTCCTCTTCTGCAGGGAGCACAGAAGGGCCCTTGGGCTGGGTCTATATTTCCTCAACTTCGAAAGAGGGTTCGTGCTAGAGTCGCCTTTTGTCTAACTCTGTCCTGGCATCTAGATGCAGTAATTTTCTAACCAACAGACTGGTAGCCCTTACTTTTCTGGTTGATCTTGCGGTAATCATCACGCGTCCAAGTTTCAAGTGAGGCTAACCCGACATTTCACCGCCGATATCCTATCATCCGTGGCGGTCGGAAGCCGGGGCACCCCTTCCAGACTTTGCCCGCATGAACTCCCGATCATGCTCTAAAACGGAAGCGGGAAACATCCATTTCAAAGTCTTCTGGGCTTTCCTCGGCTTGTTCGCTAAATTGCCTACATCAAGTGTTGTTAAGAATCTGCCGCAAAATCTGGCTTGTCGCAGGTGCTGCGACGAGAATCAAGGGGGAGAATTCTTTGTTTCTATATTATCCCTCACAATACGACCCGGCACTGCTGGCAAAATTTCTTTTGAGCATGTATGATGGCCCCCGGCTGGTGGGTGGCCCAGGGCGGAACCGAGATGTCGAGGTCCTGGAGCGATCCGGTTGTCCCTCTCGACCGAGAATATGATGATCGCATGCGCCACGAGATCAAGAAGCGCCAGTCCCGTCACTCCCGACACCTTGACTTCGTCGATGACCATCATGTCGTGCGCGAGTGGAAGAGACCGCGCCTTGACTACCCTACACCTCCGGAGGATAGTTCACCGCCTCCTGAGTTCTTCATCATCAAAGAAAACTCCCAATCTCCAACCAGAAGGCATCAGCACCAACAGGGCGACCAAACTTTGCGGCTAGTCAATCTAGACTCTCCCGCATGTCCTTTTCGCGCGAAAGACAAGAACAGTGTTTCCCGTATTGATCGGCCGCAAGAATCCAAAGACCATGATGCTGCCGCCAAGCTCGTCGAGAAAGATATGGCCGACCGTGGAAGGCGAAAACAATTATCGCAACACGAGAGAATCTTGAGGAGCCTGATCGACCCTAAGAATATCGCCGAGTATGAGATGGACGAGCACGCGCTCCAGAGCATCTTCTACGCCGTTAACGAGCTCTTCTTCCATAGTCACTTGAAAGGCAGAGTAGTGTGGCTTTGGAAAGACCTCGAGGAGAATCTTCTGGGCACCACCGGATGGCGGCGTGCTCCCGACGGTCAAGGCTTCGAGACTCTGATCTTCCTGTCAAAACAGGTCTTCCAACCGGGACACCAGAAGAACCGATACAATAGACGCCTCCTCATATCAACCTTCATCCACGAGCTCATACACTGCTACCTCTTCGTCGCCTGCGGCTACCAACCCGATAACTGTGGTGGTCACACAAGCGGATTCAGGCGCATTGCCGCCCTCATCAATGATTGGGTGGGCGAGGACAGTCTCTTGCAGCTTCACAAGATCGAAGCAGAGCTGAGCGACTTCGAAATTAGGAAACCGGACGCTGCGCCACGAGACCAGGTATTTAGTGGTTGTCGGGTGCAGCGGCTTGATGATGGAACACTCGGATTCATTATCCTGCCACCAGCAGGCCTACGTTTATTGGACTGAGACCCTTAGGAAAATAGAGGGACTCGGTCTTGTTTCTCGTTCTCTAGCTATAGACAACGTTACCGTTGGGAAGCGGAGTCTTCCCTTTTCATTTTGCCCCTTTCGTTTTACCATACTATATCCCCAGCATCGCGATGGCGTCATTCTTTCTCATGGTATACCATATAGAATTCTGGTCATCGCCGACAAACATGTATTTCCTTGCATCTTCACGTCGGCATAAAGGGGCACCAACTTATATATACTAGTCTTGTAGAGCAATCATCATGTTGGCTTCTATTTGCCCCCTGAATCATCTGGTACAGTGAAGACAAGTGTGATGGACTTCGCTTATGTTTACCCCAAGGCATTTATAAATATCCCTTGGGAGCTTAGATAGACAAAATTTAAAAAAGACCTTGTTGTATTTGAGTTGAGTCCACTCGCATCCGGCGTACAATTACGGAGGAATAAGTTGCGGAGTTGGAGTGAGCGTTCTCATGGATGTAACAAGAAGCAACGATTTCTGATTTCTGAATGTCTTCGCCGCAACGGTAAGTAGTACTTCCGGAGTACCTGAAGTTTTGAAAACATACGGGGATCAATGAAAAAGAAAAAGAAAATAAATAATCACAAGAAAAGGAAAGGAATGTGATATTTTAAAGGGAAGGAAAAGGGCGATTTATGTATCTAAGAGGACCGGACCAGGACCGGCGTACCGTTTACTGGCATAATTCCATCGCAATCGACCCATGTCCGACACGGCGCTACAATAACGAAAACGCCGAGGATTTGCGGACGGAAATAGCTTCATCTTTGCGAGTAAACATCAAAACCACCCATCAAAACCACCTCGCATTCTTCTATGCGACGGTAACCCCACTGCTACCTCGCAAACACGGCAGAATGATTTAGCTCCACTCATTGGTAAACATATCCGACCAAAACACTGGCTACAAAGATGTCGCCTCTCGTGACCCGTCCTGCCCAAGCCTGGCTTCGTACCCTGGCCGCTCAAAAGTATTGTCAGACAGCTCTGCTAGGTGTCGCTCGCAACGGAGCTGCTCGCCGTAGCTATGCCACAGAAAATAAGGATGAATCAGAAGCAGGCGCGAGCTTCAAGGGTCAAATGCTCGAGAGTATTGGCTCCCGTCTTGCGCGAGAGAGGGCGGAGCGTGAAAAGTTCGACAGGGAGAAGAGGGAATCAGCAGCTTCCAAGAGATGGGCTCAGACATTCAGTATGCTCATAGTCTATCCGTCTACCAACTCTAGATGCTGTATCTAACTCAGGTAATCACCAGTACTCGTCTTTGCCATTGGATGCGGCTACTTCTTAGGCACCAAGAGCCCCCGCGATCCCGACCCGACCTCGACTATTCCTCTCGATTCCACCCGCGCACCTAAGCATAACACGACAGTGAAAAACATGGAAGCAACCTGGAGCGACTTCGCTGCCATTGTCGGCAAGGAAAACGTCAGCACTATTGAGGACGATTTACAGATCCATGCCAATTCCGACTGGTCAAGCTACCGGAATACCGAGTCCCAGAAACCTTTCATGATTGTCTACCCCGGTTCGACTGAGGATGTTAGCAAGATCATGAAAGTCTGTCATTTGCGAAAGATACCTGTGGTTGGTTACAGTGGCGGTACGAGTCTCGAGGGCCATTTCACACCTACTCGCGGAGGCATCTGTGTCGACTTCAGGCGGATGGACAAGATCATTCAGCTAAATAAGGACGATATGGACGTTGTGGTACAGCCTTCAGTCGGCTGGGAAGGACTCAATGAGCTGCTTGGTAAAGACGGCCTGTTCTTCCCTCCGGACCCAGGCCCAGGTGCTCAGATTGGTGGTATGATCGGCACAGGATGCAGTGGTACCAATGCCTATAGATATGGTACTATGCGGGACTGGGTAATTTCTCTCACTGTCGTTCTCGCCGATGGAACGATTATCAAGACAAGGCAACGACCACGCAAGAGCTCTGCTGGTTACGATCTGACTAAGCTGTTCATCGGAAGCGAGGGTACTCTCGGGCTCGTCACGGAAGCGACGCTGAAGCTCACGAACAAGCCCGCTAACACGAGTGTCGCTGTTTGTAGCTTCGGCACCGTCCGCCAGGCTGCGGACTGTGTCGCCAAGGTCTTTGGCCAGGGCATACCCGTTGCAGCAGTCGAGATTCTCGACGACGAGCAGATGAGATGTATCAACCAAGCCGGCATGACGAAGAAGACCTGGAAAGAAGCTCCAACGCTCTTCTTCAAGTTCTCGGGCACTGCGCAAGGTGTCAAAGAGCAGATCGGCATCGTCAAGTCCCTTGCTCAGTCAACCGGGAGCACTAGTTTCGAATTTGCCAAGTCACAGGAAGAACAAGCCGAGCTATGGAGCGCGCGCAAGGAGGCTTTATGGAGCACGATGGCCCTGGCGAAGCCTGGTGATAAGGTCTGGACTGGTGATGTGGCTGTTCCGATGAGCAAGTTACCATTGCTTATCGAGGAGACCAAGGACGATATGAAGAAGAGTGGCATGTACGGTACTATTGTCGGTCATGTTGGCGATGGCAACTTCCACAGTGAGTATCATTCAGGCGATATCGATTGATTCAGGTTGCTGATGAACGAGCAGTCATCCTCTTGTCGAATGAGGAGCAACGACAAGACGCGAAGGAGCTGGTGCACCGTATGGTGAAGAGAGCTGTTGAATTGGAAGGCACAGTAACCGTAAGTGAGAGTCTCTTCATATTCGATTATACCGCTAACGGTGTTTAGGGTGAGCATGGTGTCGGTCTCGTCAAGAGAGACTACTTACCCCATGAACTCGGTGAGACAACAGTCGACTTAATGAGAAAGGTTGGTCCCCCCCCCCTAATGATAAATCTCTCTACGCGAAGAACATGTCACTGACTCTGGATACTCTAGATCAAGCTATCTCTCGATCCCCTGTGCTTATTAAACGGTGATAAGGTCGTGCGCGTTGAAAAGCCCAGGCCAGGCGAGATCTCTAAATGGTGATCTGTATCTATAATGTTCCAATGTGTACAAAAGAAATTGCATCTTCTTGAGCTAGTTGCCGCTTTTGCTTGCTGTACTGTAAATGTCTTAGAAACTGATGAAGCTGCAACTGTGATCATAGTGAGCGTCGAGCTGTCTATCATAAACCTTTTCCAATGTTGTGAGTTCAGAATTTGCTAAAGCTTGAAATGCAAATCAGCATCGGAAGACTAGAACTTTGACCAACTGTTGACATTGTCCGTTTGCTACAGAAGTTGATGGGATTAAGATATTTCCTCTTCTGCCTGCCTGTGTCTAAGGATATTTTTGATCTTGCGACTTATCATAGGTTACCACGCACTGACAGGTGCCCTTGACCTTTAAGATGTCATCAGAACCCCCCTGGACGAACTATGCGAGTCTGCTAGAAGATCTTGAAATTTATTATTGGAGATTGCGGATGTCGATTTGTCATTATTCTCATTCCCTAAAAGGTATGCCGAGCCGTGTGAAGTCGTTCTAAAAAACACTCCTGACAGGTTCTTATGCACTTTCCTTCGGGCCCGACGGCTTGCAGGACGCACGAACGGCCTGATGGCAGTTATGCTTTCAAAGGAAAGTCGTCTAGTGTTTCATTGATCTAGCAGCATTTCACCTATGTATATATCTTTCGGACAGATTTGTAGTACATCATCATGTGAGATCAGCAAACTCGGTCTTGCTTGATATCTGTCTGTCGGTGAACGTTGCACATTATGCTTGACCATGCATTGCTACTGTACTTACCTACTTACCCTTCATGCACGGGGAAAGGAGAAGGACCAAGCAGGTAACACTACATTCCTTTCGGGAAAGGGGAAACGTTTGACATGTTTGAGGCTCTTCGTGCCTGCTTACTTGTTCATACATTACCAAGGTTTCGGTTTTGGACAGTGCATTGCGTGCGTTACATCGATGGCTGGCTGCTGCATCTTTGACGGTGCCGATGAAACTTGATTTGGAGAAGCTCAAAGTGGTGTTTGCAAATCTGTTTTCTGTCTTTGCGCACTTTGTACCGAGCTGTGGTTAGATCGTCATCGGGATTAAGCGACGTCGCGACAACCGAGTAACTGACTTCTGCACATAGCCTTGTGGCAGTTTGAAATAAGCCAAAGGACGGGTTGAAAGAATGCAGAACGCGGTTTAGGCGTTTAGGCGAAAGTAGACTTTGAACCGCGCGGTGTGGGGGTAGAACTCGGTGCCGTAGTCCACCTTTTTCACTTTCAGCCTCAACCAAACTTTGACATTCAATGGTTAAGTGTGCACCATTGCAGAATATAGCATCAACATTGGAACCAAAGGAAGTCATACTACAGATTCAGCACAGGCTCGATTGCCGACCAACCACAACCGCCACGGCGGTTCGGTGTGTATAGCACCAATGTCTGGCTAGCTGAGCCCAGTAAGCTCTTCTCCTGAGTGCGTGCGTCTCGTCCTTTGCATCGATCCAGAGTTGACACATGATCAGTGGGACTAAACCGCTGATTTGCTGAGCAACCAGGGGTTTCAATGACACTTGACTGTTGGACAGTGTAACAGGCTTTCTGAATGCTTATGAACTGTTCTTCATGCTATGTTCGGACGAACGCTATACGGATTGAGCCGCAATGCATTCCTTCCTGCTGAAGAGTCAAAGAACAATGTCCGAATTGAGAATGTCGAGCCTTGACATTAGTTCTGCAGGTCCGCTAACGATCCTCCTCGGGACCGGGACCTGAGTGTGCCGCGCAACTATGGAGCTGTATGTAATCCCTTATTAAGGGAGAATAAGGGTACGGGTAGTAACCAAAGTAGAAAAGAATTGGCTTATTGAAACAATGATACTATCATATGTTCCTATTTTACTGTGTAATGTTGTTGGAGTATAAGACTTACGGTAGTTGCACAAGGGATTTGGTTATGTGATCGGCATCTCAACCTAACTGTGAACTATGAAGAGACTCCTTGCGAAGTTTCAATAAGAGCAGTTGTGAGTAGCTTATTATTTGGGATTTGTCGCAGGGGAAATTTCACTCATGAAGTCGGGGATTATCTAGACGAGCTGTATGCAGCATTTCCTGGAGGCTGGCTGAGGCGTCGAAAATATCTATTTCGACTCAGCATCATCCATTCATTCATGATCGGACAAATTAGTTTTCTGCCGCGTAGTACATCGCCGGCCGGGTTGCGGTTTTCCAAGTTGAAATCTGGGGAAGCCAACTAGACTTTTTACAGCGAATCAGCATCATACTTAATCAAGGTATTTTGATAGCACCAAATGTCGTTGCCCAACTAAAACCGCCGAGACAATGATGAAGAAGAAATATAGTATCGACGAAACTAATTGACGCAATCCACTGATTACATCACGGTTCGGGCTTTGGCCGTCAGTTGTCGATACTCACCACGGAGTATAGCGCTTGTCAAATTGCTAGGGTTGCGATTGCCAATGCAATGGCAGCACTTTTCCCCTCAACTAATATAGCAGCCTACCCCCAAACGTGGCGAATAGTTTCACGGCGACTTTCATATGGGGTGGTAGTGCTGACGCAGAGTAACAGATCTTGCCTTGCCATTCAGCACAGCTTGGTCGGATCCGACCAAGATTGGCATTGCGGGGTAGCATTCGCCTGCAAATGATGGTGAGAAGAGAGTCGGAGTGCATGCTGACACCCCGCTTCTTTTGAAGAAGCAGTAATTGCGCTATACAGATTCAATCCCCATGTAAATTTAGGTACTTGGGGTTTCCCTGTCAAGCCCCGAGCTAGGGGACTTGGGCGCTGATCTCTACTAGTAACGGAATCGGTAACCGGTGCTCATCTCAACTTTATCGACGAGATCCGTATGCCATAACTATATTCTGAAATCACTGTTTACCGGGTTTTCAAAACTTCCTTTATCACGAATAAGTTAGGAAATGTTTGCCTTGCAGTGATAGTAGTAGGAATTATAAGTTTCAACCTTTCTAGTCTAGTTAACCAATGAAATATGTAATAGACCAATTTGCGCTGTTCTAAAAGCTTAAAGCTTGTGACGCAACGCTATACGAATAAACGAGACGTTACCAGTCCACTGTCATGCTGCGAGTAATCCGTTCTCCTACCCCAATCAGGGATTCTGGATTGACGCCATTTGGTTGAAATTAGTTGTCTAACCACATCTAGTTGAATAGATACAAATATCTACTGCACCATGACCAGCCCGTACAAGTGACGTGAACGACTGATCCTGCAAAGCCTTTATCAGAGGCTGGATGTATGTCAATGTTGCATGAAACATCATGTATTGTAAACAGGCGGGCATGATGATGGATAAGTAATGG
This sequence comes from Xylariaceae sp. FL0255, assembly GCA_022578795.1. Lineage (NCBI taxonomy): Eukaryota > Fungi > Ascomycota > Sordariomycetes > Xylariales > Xylariaceae > Xylariaceae sp. FL0255. The sequence goes on along the minus strand of MU388855.1, from coordinate 112,288 downwards.
TAGATTGAGAGATGCACACGGTTGGGCCATATGTGGTTAGACGATTTGTGTTAAGTTTCCTTGTCTTTTCCTGCCAAGTCGATTATTAGTAACTCATTATCAACTTACAGTTACAGTATTGACATAATAACCGCATAAGGGCTCGCTGCTTCTGTAATTGCAAAACTAATGTATCTGAAGCTTTGTTTTTCGTTATTGCGCTAGTTTTCTCAAGGTTGCCATGTGAATTGTTTGTACTTAGCGAGCTACCTAGATCATCTTTAGGCCAAAGGACTTCCAAATGTTCAGCCCATACATCTGTGTCGCGGGCCGCGTGGTAATAAAACACATTACTACAGCATACTTACCCATTCCATCTCCATAGGTCTGACAGAAACCGCGGAAACACCGAATTAAAATGTCCGTGCATGTTTTGAGGAATATCCTTGCAACTTGCAGAGTAGCACTGCAGCGTACACTACATGATCTAACACCCAAAGGGGGGAAAGGGATCGCCACGCCAAGTTCCCCTGGGCACTTACTCTACCGAAAAAACAACTGTTTTGATTGGCATGCAACCCAATGTCGAAACTTACCGCAAGCTGAAGCGCGAGTATGGGATTATTATATCTTGGCGATGCACCCACCAATGTCTGCTCCATGGTGAGTTATGTGTGTCTTATAGACCTGGCCCATTTGACGGCCGTGGTTCTTCAAACTGCCAGTCCATATACTTCAAGACTTGATCTACCTACCTAACATAGCACATCTCTAATTTGTCAGAAAAATCTACCTCATTACTCCTGGATACACAGCGCCTGGGATCTTAATTCCCGATCTCCAATCAATTAAATTCTTCTTTAAACCAGGTGCTAGCCTGTCGGAGACCGCCGTTGCGACCTTGTCAACCAAAACTTAGGACTTACACGAAGAGGTTCCCTTGCATTCATTTTCCCGATAATTGCTTCCTACGAGTTCTCTGCCTTCGACAACTATCACGCCGGTCGCGAACGATACTCATGGCTGCTTAAGCGCTGCAATTTGTTGATTGCTTTATATCATAGCGTGACTGGCTTTTCGTGCTTCGCCATTGCGTGCTTCTTACCATGTCGGCGGCCTCGATGCCTCTTGTTCCTGCGGGAGACATCGGAAATCATATCTTGCCCGAAGCGATCATTATCGTGACTGGTATAATAGCAGCGCTGGCAGTGCTCATCCGAGTTATGTCTCGATATCTCATCAAAGGATTGGGGATTGCTGATGTCATGCTGGCCATCTCGTTGGTATGGAACCTTCGTCGCCGAGTCTGGTACTTAACGTATCTGACTAATTCGCTTCATCTCAGGCTTTCTACGGTGTCCATCATTACAATGCCTATCAAGCAGCAATTTACCCCGGCTTGGGTGTCCATCAATGGCAGTACAACGCGACGCTAGCCCAAGCCTCGAAATATGTATGGACTCTTGATCAACGCTTGGTGTGCGTTTGCGATCTGTACAGCTGACATGGTGCAAAGGACTTCAAATCCGGCAGCATTTTCTTCGGCTTGAATATCGTGTTCCTCAAGATCGCCATCTTGTTAGACTGGCTGCGCATCTTTGCACCAGCAGGCACCAAAAACCGCAACCCCCTATTCTATATACTGCACACCCTGATATGGGCCAATGCCGCTTTCTACCTTGCGGGAACAATCATCGAGGCGTTGGCATGTGCTCCGACGGTCAAAAACTGCCCCATCGATGCGGTGAAATACAATATTGCTTCGGGTATTATCAATGTCATCTCCGATCTCACAATCCTAACCTCCCCTCATTGGGTCATATGGCATCTTGTTATGTCAACACCACGCAAAGTTGGCATATCAGTTTTGTTCTTGATCGGCATACTGTGAGTCAAGACCATTTTGTATACCTCCGCACCCAAATTATTGGAAGCTAACACTGCTCACAGTGCCACGGCTAGCGCAGTGGTACGCGTCATTTATGTCGCGAATGCGTACAAAACGGGAGATGTATTATTCTACGAGGTCACAATCAACCTCTGGGCCATCGCCGAAGAGACATTCGGTTACCTCGTTATCGGCATTCCCGCGATTCCGAAAGTATTTCAAAGTATACCGTTCGCGAAGCATTGGGGATCATTCTCGCGCCGCTCTTCGAAGCAACGCACCATTTCGGGTAACCACGAGCGTATACGAACATGGGGAAGCTCGAGCCAGCGAGCACCGAGAGATCCTTGGGCCGTCACTGACAATGATACTCACGTCCTCGTAACGATTGAAGGAGGGGAGGATAAGGTACCGTCGATGCCTGTTGAGGTACATGATTTAGCAAAGCAAGACACTCGAGCGCTATCGAGCGATGCGGAAGACGAACCGCGGTATCATGCTGTTTGATTGTCATCCTTCCCCCTTTCCCTGTTGTCTTTTCATATAATATTACTGCATGGCACCTCATCCTTCACATATCTTTGAGCACGATAGCGCAATTTGATACCCCTTTACGCATTTGAAAGATCTTTCTCATCTTCCCACTATCTAATTCTATGGTGATCGAGGCTTTAAACATACTACGAGAAGAATGAGTTATTGATCACCATTGGGCCTGTGACAGCGTGCCGTATTGAAGATCTTTCCGCATGCGGATGCCCCGTATCACCCACTCTTTGCCAGTGTCGTCGATTTCGTTCCACGATAGGTCTCGAGAGTAGACTTTGAATCCTCGGCGTTCGTACCAGTCATGATTGGTGATCTGGGTTAATCTATTAGCTGGCCGACATATCTACGCCAATTCGGGTCCTACAACGGTGAGGTTCATTACCTTTGGTATTGGCCGCTTCATGGCGATCCTCCGGGGACTGTCTGGAGCGCAGTCCTCGTTTGCGATAGTAGCGAGCGTGATGACTTTGGCTTTGAACTGCTCTCTTGCGATTCTAAAGAATTCGATTAGCACGAAACTTCATCGAGCGTGTAACATACCTCTCAACAGCATCTAACGCGGCACCGCCCAATCCAAAATTTTGCAACGGCCTTGAGATGAAGAAGCACATAAGAGAGAGGATGCCATCGGAGAGGCTGGTGAGGAGCCCGCTTCCTTCGTAGGTCTCTGAGTCTAGTGAAATATGGCCGATGGGGTGGAAGAATGGCAGCAGAGGATCCGGCTTGTGCTCGCGACCTAGTACTGATGTACAAGTGTCAACCAAAGCCTCGACTTCATTAGGATAAAAGTTGAAGTGTAGTTTTAGCCATTCTTCTGTCCGGGGATAGCCTGGAGGAAGAACCTGTGATGTGTCAGTAAGGTTGCCACATAGAGTAAAATTAGGGAAGAGAGATTCTGAGCAGTTCAGTCTATGATCAGAACAAATGCTACAAAACATACCACCCAGTGCAGCCCCATGATCCCTTTCCTCTGCTTTTCCGGCCAACTGTCAACCTCTTCGACTTTCCAGCCACAGGCAATGCGCTGCAACTTCATGCGACCAAGATGTTCTTGCGAATTAGGATCAAAAGGGATCAGCAAGACCGGGATTGGCTCTCGGCTAGCATTAACATTTGCAGCCATCTCTAAAGCAATCTCGTCGATTCTTTACGACCAATAGCGATAAAGGTGGTGATTGACTAGAATTCAATGGTTAATCGCATCTTCCGGACAGGACAGGTGTCGCCCGGAGTATAAGAAGAGAAAGGCCCGGGTGTTTTGTGGAGAAACCGGTCATCTACGGGGATCGCAGGGGAGAGATTGTGAGTCATCAGACACGGCATAATTTAACGGCTTTCGAGGCAGGTAGACTCTCTTTGTCAAGAGATTACGATACCGGCCATTATCACTGCATAACTCATACGTGTTCTTGTCTTAGTTTCTTTGTCGCAACCCGAGAACCTGGAAAAGTTATTTGCAATTGAAAACCGCGGTGGTGCAACAAAAAAGTTCAAGATTACAGGGTCTCACCAAAATCACGTGATGTCATGGACTGCTGTGAGATCTCACTAACCTATTGGACAAGGATGGTTGTTACTCATCGCCGTCTTCATCCTTCCAGGCAACAAGTTTCATACCACCCCACGTCTCGAACACGTCAAACTGCCTAAGACTTGCGTAGACTGTGTTCGCACATTCCCAAGATAACACATATTCTTGAGAGCGATACATAAACGAATGCGCTTGCAACTAGAATATCGTCCATTATCAGCATAAGCTGCTAACAGTTTCCTGCAGCAGGATAAGTCAACATTGCAAAATGAAGCCCCTTTTGATTCTATTTGTCTTCCCCCTACTTTCGACGGCATTTCATCTCCCCGTATGGTCATGGGTAGAGGGAACCCAGTCTTTTCTTAGCAACCCTATACGCCGATCTCGGATTCCACAATTTATCATCGATACAAAACATCCCTTCATCAACATTAACCATAAGGTACTAGAGAGTTTGGAAAATGTTGAATTACTACTTTGTTCCGTTCATGAAACCTCGGAAGTCGAGTTGGAACAAGTAGACTCCAGTCTCCAAACGCTCGGACTAGAGATCCCGCCCGATCTATTTGACCGTCTCGAAATTGACAATACTAGGTTGGTGGGTACTAACCGTCCAGGTTGGCCGAATGCCCTCGAACGGCTTAAAGAGATGCAAAGATGTCCTAAGGCCCTGGCTCAGGTGAAGGATTTTCAAATTAATATTTTCAATCATGATAGTAAATGGGCCCCGTGGTATATGAGAATTCTAGAACCTTCGCGGCCTTCTATAGAACTTCTTGATCGATTTGCAGACGTTCTAGGAAATATGACGAGTATCGAGACCTTGAGTTGGAGAATCGCGCCTAAATACGCCCATCACTTTGAGAAATACTTCGTCGATCGTGGCCCCGAATTCCAAGTTCCTGTTCAGAAACTTGTGGTCGGCGCCCTTGGCCATTTCTTAGTGTCGATGTGTCCAAATGTCACCTCTCTTGAGAATGAAAGTTACTATCAGTAGGCAACCTCCGAGAGTCGATCAATTCTCTTTCAGCTAGCGTTCTTCCTACTATGCGAGCTCTCAAACACTGGGATGATTTAGATTCTTCCCGCATTGGATGAATATTGACCATCAACTTACAGGTCGTTCGAAGACATAGAAGATCCCGATATACTGCTCCTGCGGGCAGCTGCGTCCGCGCCAAAGTTGACCTGTTTTGCGATGACCAAAGTTGACCTGTTTTGCGATGACCGCTCGCGGACGGGGCTGGAGCATTGAGATGATTGAAGGTGAACGATTTCGCCGAGGTCTCTAAAGGAATACCTGTATAGGCATAACTGACACTTACCCTCAAGAACTTGTTTCAACGATGCCGAGTCTCGAATACTTAGGTCTCCTTGGTTCATTGTCAGACGTGGGTTCATTGTTGGGCGTGGGTCGATACCATTATGACGATGTCCCTGACAATACATTAAGGGTGCGTACGACTACGAACAAACGTATTACTAAGAACATTCTAAAATTCTCCAATTTAGAATTTGCTCGAGTCACTTCGAGAGCTCCAGAATCTCACTCAACTCGACCTGGCCCCTGCCTCCGAGTTGGGTCTCGGTTTTGATGGTGGTAGCCCGTGCGGTAACGCCTATTATGGACCCGGTGGGAGGGAATACAGTCGTCAAGTAGATAAAGAATGGGCAGAAGCTGTGGAAAGAGGAACGGCAATAGTGATCCAGACTTTGCCCCAGTTAGAGTCTTTCAACATTGGGGAACAGTCACCCAGTTTGACCCGGTATGACAATGGGACGATCCAAGCGACGTTCCCGTGGACAGGACGCTTGGACGAATGGGCTTGGGAAGCTACTCCTGAGCCCGATAATGATGACCCTTACCATTGGGAATGAAAGCCGGACACGCACTTCTTGAATCGAATGCTATTACTGTCTTGCTTAGCCAATTACCATAAAATCCACCCTTGAACATTCATAATCCCGAAGGGATGAAGAGAAAAAGAGAAAGAGCGAGAGAAATGCGGGATGGCCAACACCCTCTCACTAAAGATGTAGGAACCATCCACCCCATAAAAGAAAGAAGAGAGGAGGGAACATCGAAAAGGGAGTCAGTTCCGTTCCATGTCGAAAACTCTAAGAACAAGCATAAGGAGAAAGACAAAAAAAGGTGGAAAGAACAAAATGGGAGCATAATTTGGCGCAGAGATAAGAGGGAAAGCGTCGAGACGGAGAAAAGAAGGTTGAAGAAGAAATTTTCCCTATGAGAGGATTGATCAAGCCGCCACTAGATCTTTGCGAAAATACATTCGATACCATCCTGGATGGTTAGGCCACCACCTGTTATCAGGATCAGTGTGAAACCCTTCTTCATGATGATACTCATTGTCAAAGACTCTCGCAACGTTTCGGTCATCTCTATTTGCGGCACGGATTAGCTAAAGAAAGTAAACTGTATGTGCGAACGAGTAATAAATAGATAAAAAAAAAAAAAAAAAAAAAAAAAAAAAAAAATTCGTGGGGGTGGCCTTACCGCGAAATGGGAATGGCAACTTTCTCATCCGATCCGGGGGCTTTCGGAATCTCAATCCACTGTGCGTCGAACGGATAAAGAGGACCCTTCTCGTCTTCCACCGATGGCTTACCATCATAATCTTGCACAAGATCCTCATAGTGATGCTTCACGCACAGCATAGCCGCCGGCCGAGCATATTCCATCACCATAGACTTCACCGGCGCTAGGCCAGGCTCCTCGACAAAGAGGAACGTTGAGTCATCTATGACGGGCCAGTGTTCCTGAAGCTCATACGACGGATTCAGGATCTTGGCAAAGGCGATGGGTTCAAGAGATGTGAGAAATTCCTCGTGATATTTGTCGTAATCGGGATCGACGGCGTAGAGCTCGATCTTCTGGTTGTTGTTCGTCATCTGCTGCAGCTTGCTCTACGATCTTGATCGCCATAGTATGCAATGCGACGCTATTGCGACCGATTGCTTGCTTTCTCCAACTCCACACGTGTTTTCCTATATCCTCGAGCAGAATCACGGGGTGGGTCGCGATTAGGCCGAAGCCGATGCATACCATCTTCTTGATCTTCTCGGGGTGCTTGATGTTGTTGATGCATTGTTCTACCATGCGCTTCTTTCTGAGGGTTTCCATTCAAGGTCCGCGAATCTTGCGAGTGTTGGCCCAAAGAATCTCCTCATGTGGGACATGTCCCATTGGGGCATAGTTGCCATGACGGAGGAATCTTCGGTGAGCACGTACCCGGGGTGAAGCGTTTCTGCTAACCATCTTAAAGTAAGACGATGTCAGCCATCCGAGGTGAAAGATATTTTATCAATATGAACTCGTCATACCTTTCCGGTAGGCGCTCTAAAGTAGGATTCGGCCTGAAGTATTCGTCCTTGAAGTTGTGTTGGTTGTTCTTGTCCAACACCTCCTTAATAGGGTGGTAGAGTTTATCAAACGTCATGTTCCTTCCGTAATAGATACCTCGGATCAATGGGTCAGTGAACGTTTTATACTTGGCTCGCTTGATGATCTCGGCTGCTCGATCAGCCCTCTATTTGGACCTCTCGGGCATCAGAGCTGCTCGTCTCATTGAGTCAAGATCTAGAGGTTTGTACCGAACCTTGTCGCCAAATTCTGGTATTGTTGATACGTCAAAGGGTGGTGGCTCGATCCACGTTGGAAATTCGATAGATCTATCCCAACTGTCTGAAGACGATCCAGATCGGGATCCAGACACAGACTCTATGTCGCTTGACATGCTGTAAATTGATAACTAGGGTTTCTTGATAGGAGGTGATAAAGTAAAAGCAGAACAGGTGACTTGGTGAAGAAGTTCTAATGATGAGAAATAAATGACTGACTATATGTGGGCAGGCGTGAGAATTTATATCCCTTTCGAATTATGACGATTTCACGGGGCAATCTCGAGCTTTGGTCTGGTTTGAACCTCTCAAGCTACGGGGTTCCTTTGGAAACATGGAACGGCAAGCATGTGAATCACATGGAATTCTAAAATAGCTCAAAACATTCCTCAACCTAGACGATAAAGCTAGAACACCACCAGTAAAGAGGATTGAAGCATGCACCACCATTCCAAGAATCATCCATAGTGGGATAAAGACTCGCAACCGAGGCGACACGAGCGACCCTAAGATACGAAAAATGACCGGAAATGGCGGGTGTTTCTTCAAGTTTCCTTTGGTAGAAAGTAATTCGAGCCTATCAAAGCATTCCTGCGTGTTATTAGAGATGTACCGGCATTGTAGCATGTCTAGGAACACTACCGGTAACCCATGGCTTTCCTCACAAGTTGAATCTACAATAGGGGACACGATAAACCGCCACAGAGGAAAACAAACCGCATCAACTGGCAACACAAGCAATCTGGTGATATGACTAGAAAGAATACGTACGTGGGATATCGTGTTCATCATAAAGAACGGAAGGACGTTAAAGCATTCCCGCGTGGGCAGGTGAAGTATGAAAATCACCAGAAGTATGTTGCTGGAAACACAGAACGTACCTAGTATCCCGATATCAAATTTGTCACGGACGGTAGCTGATCTACAAACCATTACATTATATTTTGACATGTTGGACAGAAACGGCAACATTTCTCAGATTAACCAACGGTTTTTGATGACGAAGACAAACATATCTGTACATAGCATGCCCAAATATTCCGAGTAGATAAGGAATGGTATAACCAGTTCGTTAGTGGGAAGTATTCTGGCGCAATTTATCATGACGTTTCACAGCATTCAAGCAACACGATCATTCCAATAAGATCGCGTCCTAGATTGTCGTAATCGGTCCATCTGTCTAGGCACACCAAGTAGGTATCCATAATCATGCTATGTATGGATGGTACTCAAGGATTTAGCTCTCTCTCCGGTCTATATGCCTTGCCACCGAGATTGCCCCCTATACCAGACCAATGCACGTTGGTAAAATCGGCTCTCTCCACCGCAACCCACGCGTGATGCGCAGTCGGTAGCACGAACTCACATCCAGAGGAATGGCTCTGGGTCGTCAATCTGCTCTAGGCTGCGCGGGGTTTGTTGTTTGCTTTCGAGAGACTTTGACCAACATGAGAAAAGTCAGCATTCCCAACTAAAGTGCTATGTGTAACCCGGTATCCATATTGGCTACCATCGAACCACGAATAGAGTGAGATGTGGGAAGGATGCTCTTTTGACGACGTAGCCTCCATGTCAAAGGTCGTTAAGCTTGTACCTCGTTGGAGGATGGCTTGAGGGGTTGGTATTCAGGAGGGTCTTGATGGGGTGTGTTTGGTCCATTCCATGTAGGAGCCATGACGGGGATCTAAGGCACGCAACTTGTTTCATGTTAATGGAGCCTGAGCGAAAGCATCCCCCTCGATGGCTGGTATAAGCAATCAATCATCAAGACCATTCCACTCATCATTCCCATCACCCTGTTCCTGCTCTCGGGTATCATGATCTCTGCTCCGTCCGCTCCCCGCCAATTTCCTTTTCTTGCTACTAGCAATAGCCTCCCTTCGATTATTCTCCTTCCGTCTCTCCCAATTACTCTTCGTTGTAATCTTAGCCGCCGCAGTACCACCACGTCGTGACTCAACCCCCCTTTGTTTCAACTTCTTCTTCTCATCTTTACTGACTTTCGGCAGCGAGTCCTGAAGCCACTTTGGCACTCCCTCATCGCCGGGCTTCCCGGCTTGCTTTTCGCTTTGAGTGATTACATTCGCGATGCTTTTGAGATACGCTACGTCGTCGTTGGTGTAAAGTGTGCAGGCTACCCCTGAACCTCCGGCGCGACCTGTTCGTCCAACGCGGTGAACATAGGCCGCGGCTGAACTGGGGACATCATAGTTAATCACGCCGGAGACGCCCAGATCTAATCCCCTCATTAGGAGATCGGTGGTTATCAATGCCCATATCTCGCCACATCTAAATCGTCGTATGATCTCTGATCTTGCCGAGTCTGAGAGCGAGGAATGAAGAGCGGCTAAGCGGGAGGAACCGCCGGCCTCGATCGGGAAGTCAAACTTGAGCTCATCGTGTAGAGCTGTAGCCCGCTCAATCGTTTGCGTGAAGACGAGGACGGGGAGACTCATGGTAGGCACTGTGGTGCTGGTTGACCGAGGGTGCAAGATCTGACGTAGCGCAAATAGTTTTCCCTGTTCAGTAGCACAATACACAAGCTTGTGACTGATGCTTGGCACGGCGGTATCCTTCAGTCCAACGACAAGGCGTATGAGAGGGACGTTCGTACTTTCAGGGCTCATCAACTTCAGTCTATCTGATATCAGTTCTTCGATGTGGGCTGCGATGGTGGCAGAGAAACATCTAAGGCGTAAGGAAGGGTTCACGCATGTAGACCAGATGGCTAATGTTTGGTCGAGAAATCTTGATTCCAAAAGGACGTCGGTTTCGTCCAAAATGAGTGATTTGACTGTTGGTAAGGTCCGTGACTTGAGGAAGTTGCGTAGCATCAAAGGGGTCGTGACCAGAATGTCCGCTTTAGTGACAGTTGTCTGCGCCGCGCTGTCGCTTTCGCTTTCGCCACTTCCAGATGAACTTCCGTTATCTTCGCCCTCGCTATTACTACCAATTTTGTTATCCTCGGTGACTTCACCTTCGACAGGTATCCTCATCCCCTTCCTCATCATGACAATCTTAACACCGGTATCTTTTGTAAGCTTTCGCCCCTCATTAGTAATCTGCTCGGCTAGCTCCCTGGTCGGTGCTACAATGATTGTCTCGAGCAGACGGTCCTTGGTCACCTCGGCCCTCCGTCGCAGTATGTCGTTGATAGCAGGCACTAGAAAGGCCAATGTCTTGCCGCTACCTGTAGGCGCCACAGCGAGAAAATGAAGGCCATTCTCGGGATCTAAGGAAAGCTCAGTTGCAGCCTCTGTAGAAATGGCCGCCTGTGGTTGGATGAGGAGGGGAAGACAGCCCAGTTGCACTTCGGTGGGTATTCGGTAGCCCTGTTTAGACAGATTTTCTTCTAGCCGAGGTGAGAGTTTCCAGGAAGAGCGCAATTGTGCGAAAGACTCTAAAGGCTGTGGGAATAAAATTTTCTTGGTATCTTTAGGTTTTGAAACAGATTCTTTCTTCTTTTTCTTTGATTTTTTGACTTTGGCCTTTTGATTGTCATGATTTGAGAGTAATGTGAACTTCAAACGATGAGCGCGCAAGACCTTACGGACCTCGTCATCATCGAGAAGGGAAGGCACAGATACATCCTTGGTCGGTTTCGGGTGGGCGGTGGGTTGGGTGACGTGTTTTGGTTTGGCGGGAGCGAAGAAATCGGGAGATTCGTCGACAGAAACATCATTTCCTTTTCCGAACTGATCCTCAGGTCTTTTGCGCTTGAGTCCTCTGTCGGGAAATAGCTGAGGATTTTGAACCTTAGGAACAGGTTTGGGCAAGTCAAAAGCTGGGTTGTTGGACTTTTTGGCGCCCCTTGACAAGATCTTCAGCACGTCCATTATGCGAGATAATCTATTTTCTACAATTTGTAGGAGAAAAGCATGTCGAAATGCCTTGCAATCAATCGGTCCTGGACAAGGTGAATTCTAGAAATTTGATGGAGCTCTTCCAGAATATCGACGATAAGATTGTTCGATAAGAGCTGAGGTAAAGTGGGATGAATTGTTGCCGGCTCTGATTGGTGAGCATTGTGACCCGGGAGTGGGCCCCGGCATCTGTGACACAGGAACATACTACCACTGCGATATCAGCAGGCTAGCCATGTACTGCTACTTATTAGGTAAGCTACGGTGACTGTGCTGAGAGCTTTCCACTCTCAGGTACAGGCAGCCCCGGCTTTCGTCACGGACTCTGGCTGTGGCAGGCATTTGGAAGGAAGCTACATCCATCCACTTCCATCATCACCTACCTACCTCCCGTTTTCTAAGTGTCTATCTCCCTCAAAATACATGTAAACAACCCCCGACACTCGAGAATCATCCGCCCCTTCTTTGTTTCCGCTTCACATACGACAATCCTCGTGCACACACCGCCCCGCCGCCATTCCCATATCCCGACCATTTCTCTCCTCCTCATAGCGGCGCATATCTGCTGCCATCATGGATCGGTTGAACCGCATGCTCGCTGGTGCCAGCGGCATGGGCCTTGGTGCCTCTGCTAGCACCGACAACCACAACCTCATCGACAACTCCGAGACTGTCTACATTTCCTCTCTCGCCTTACTAAAGATGTTACGGCATGGCCGCGCAGGTGTTCCTATGGAAGTCATGGGTCTGATGCTGGGAGAGTTTGTCGATGACTTCACTGTTCGCGTAGTAGACGTCTTTGCCATGCCGCAAAGCGGTACAGGGGTCAGTGTCGAGGCTGTCGACCCCGTGTTCCAACAGAAGATGATGGACATGTTGACACAGACCGGAAGGTATGAAACACACGCAGACATCACCTTGGAGAAACACCTGGAAGATATCTAACCATTCCACTCCTCAGACCCGAATCCGTCGTCGGCTGGTACCACTCCCATCCCGGTTTCGGCTGCTGGTTGTCCTCGGTCGATATCAACACCCAACAGTCCTTCGAGCAGTTAACACCCCGCGCCGTCGCTGTTGTCGTCGATCCCATACAGTCCGTAAAGGGCAAGGTCGTTATCGATGCTTTCCGCCTCATCAACCCCCAGTCTTTGATGCTCGGACAAGAGCCCAGACAAAGCACGTCCAACCTGGGACATCTCAACAAACCATCCATTCAGGCTCTCATCCACGGCCTCAACCGCCACTATTACTCCATTGGCATAAACTACAGAAAGACTGCTTTAGAGGAGAATATGCTCATGAACCTGCATAAGCACGTGTGGACCGAGGCTCTGCAGATGGAGGACTTCCGCGTCGAGGGCGAGCACAACAAGGACAGATTCCAACGATTAGTCACCTTAGCTGAGGGCTATGAGAAGAGAGTCAAAGAGGAGACCGAATTGACAAAGGACCAGCTCAAGACCCGTTATGTGGGCAAACTCGACCCTAAGAAGCACTTGGAGGATGTTGGTCAGCAACTAATCGAGGACAATATCGTTTCCGTCTCCCGACAGATGATTGACAAGGAGGCTACAATGCCTAAGAAAGATGGAGCTGCAAATGGTCAAGCGAACGGGGACCACATGGACGAAGATGATGACGAAGAACTGTGATCGCGTCTCCGAATTATGAAGCCCTTGCACTCACGAGATTCACGATGTTGGGCATAGCTGTGTATCATAGACGTCGGAATGGCTGGCGAAAAGGTCTAGGGGCCCAATAAGCGCCCTCTCCCAAGTTACCCAATTGACTATTTAGCCCATATTCGAGTCTTGTCCATTCCTTCCATGGGTGGTATGCCTGCTAGGTTAGCGCCCTTACATGGAAGCTCTGCTGCATTAGCCAAAATGAGAACATTACTACGCTCTAAACGGAAAGATGGTCGCGGTGGTTGAGTGCAACGGTCTAGATCTCGTGTGATCTCTTTGCAGAGACTCATTGTGAGATCGTTGTCATACTCAGTACATCAAAGAGACCGCAAAGGCTTGACAAAGCCACGGCAAACAAGATGATTATGACAAATGACAAAGACGCTGATCATACAAGTATTATAGAGACTTAGGTCTTCACCGAATTTCAAGAACGTTCCCGTTTGTGCCTTGTAAGATATTGAAACGAGAAGATAAGAAAACAACTAAACCTCTGGAGATCAGGCGAGTCCTAACCACTAAAGAGAGTAAGTCCCTTTCCTTGACCTGAATCTCCTTACTACCTATACTACAGAAACTTCATATCTATATTGTCTATATGGAGTCTGCTTTAGATATGATCAAGGCTTGTTTGGAGCCCTGTTTTCCAATGAACCAAGCCAAGAAAGCTGCCAGTCCTTCGTATCGCGCGAACCACTACAACAACCAACTCCGAGCGAACCTCGGTCTCCCCGAGCGCGAATATGAGCTCCCTCACTTAGTCCTACCCGCATCAACCATCTCAGGTTTCATCGCAGCCAGCTCCCCTCCTCCCCCTCCTGTTCCACCTAAGAACAGCACTGTGGATCTGGTGGCGGTGCAGACACACAAGGCCGGCCAGAAATCACCACCCCGCGTAAAACCTCAGCGTCGCCTCCCCGCCAACGTAGCCTTGGCCCCCGGCACGCGGCCGGCCTGGGCAACAATGTACATGGACAAGAATGAACTGGCCGAGCTCTTCAACCTCCTGCACTCCGCTTTAGGGCACATCCCCTACGCGATCTGCGGTCTCGGCTGCCTCATTGACCAATACGGCTTCACGCGCCGTCGGGCAAACAAGATTAGCATCCTCTGCCCCGCACATTCAAAGGACACCGTGAAATCCTGGGCGTTCACAGCCGGGTACCCGACGTACGCTGATAGTGTCGGGCTACCTATTCCTTCGACTGGCGCTGTGCGCAGGGTCAGGATTAAGTACATCGACACGGGATTCGATCAATTAGATCGCGTTAAGTCTTCGTTCAGTAACGCGACGGTTCTGTCCTTGTCTAGCCAGCTCGACAACATCGCAGCCGGGTGGCTCGAAAGGCGCGCCCGCGGCGACGAGCGCGCTTTAAAGACGATCGCGAGCGACGTCTGGTTCTGCCTCTCGTACCTCTCGGAAACCCGCCAAACCGTAAACCCGCTCTATCTCCCCACCTTTCTCGGCGAGGATTTCTTCTCCAGTTTTACCAGCTTGCACCCGCAGGCTCGACCGGAGATGGCGCGCGCGGGCATCGATGTAAGTTCTGTGCTAGCGAGACATAGAGATGCCCAGAATCTAAGAGAGCATGATACGATGCTAAAGCAGTTTGGCATGGAGGGCGATGTCGTGGTGACGCAGCCACAGCCATTCGAGACGATGCGGGACTTGACGAATAGTAAAAGTGTGTATACGCTGCGAAATCGAGACTCGACGCAGACTGCGCCGTCGGAGCTCAGGCCTGAGAGTATGGCTATTACGGAGGTTATCCCGAATTTGCCCGATGTGCCGGAGGTGAAGAAGGTAAGTGGAAGGAAGAGAGATGAGGAAAAGAAGCTTCCGCCGCTGCCGAGGTCCCGATCTAAGAGTCCTGTGAGCAATAATCCCCTGGCGCCCGAGAAGGGGAAGATGAGTGCGAAGTCGAAGCCTAAGTTGACGAGGAAGTGGAATAGTGTGAAGGAGACACCCGGTAGTAGGAAGACTTCGAAGGTTGAGTATCCTGTTGGGGTCTCTGGCCTTACACGGAGCTTGACTGATAGACGGTAGGTAAGGTGTGTTGATGACTTCAACAACAGTATATATTCTTAGTATGCCCCAACCTGGAGTTGGAAGTTTTGGTTGGTCTCCTTGCCTTACATATATGACCTAGAATATGATTTCCTTTAGTTTTTGGGTACAGACTTACAAAATCAGAATGGACGTTCATTTCAAGCGGGAAACTCTTGAATTATTATTGGCACTTGCGAGACGCTTATGTCACTTCGCTTATGTCTCTAAGTATAGATGAAAGCATGTATCGCTAACGCTATCATGACCTCTCATCCTTTGTCTCCAAAAGCTTGTTCGGTAGCAACGCCGTGCTGATCACGCAACCCAGCGTAACACCACCAGCAAGATACAACACAGCATTGATATTTCCCTTCCCCGTATCATCGCCCCCAGTTGAAGAAGCGTAAAGATGCTGCGCAATCAAAGGACTAATAATTCCGAACAGCCGTCCCCAGAAACTCGCAATCCCGCAAGCAGTACCTCGCACGGGAGCGGGAAACGCCTCGGGCGTCCAGCCGTAGAGCACGGCGTTGAACATGCTCTGGAAGAAATACTCGAGCGTGAATAAGCCCAGGTTTTTGGCCACGGTGTTGACGGTCGCGAAGAGGAAGATTGATAGGCCCATTAGGCCGGATGACAGTGTCATTGTCCACTTGCGCCCAACCGAGGGGATCCGGTACATCATGGCCCCCAAGAAGACGCCAAGAATGCCGGGTGCATAGGTGTAGATATAAGAGGCGTACGTGAAGGTGAGAGATTCGGAAGCTGCGCCGTTTTTCAAGGCTAGGATTCGGGGAAGGTAGGTACCTGTGCGAGGGTCGTTAGTTTTGCGTTTGGCGTTTCACAAGGGGTTAGCTATTGGAGTTGAGAGTTGCATAACTTACCAGCAACGGTAAAGCCCCAGAAATCCATGATGTACGTAAGCCAGACCAAAATCGTAAGTCGTGACATCTGCCACCCGTTGAACAGCATTTTATACCTGTCTATATTCAGAGGCACTCTCTCTTCCAAAACTTTCTTCGCAGCACTTCCCGTCGTGACAGACGTGGAGGTAGAATTATCCTCCCCAGCTAGGCGTTCGAAGTCCGCCAACGTCAAGTTACAAGTCGTCTTATTCCTCTTGGCAATATGATGCAATACACCAATGGCCTCCTCATCTTTCCCCTTGAATACCAAGAACTTGGGACTCTCGTGGAAGTTAAACACGACAAACCGCAGGAAGAAAATAAATAGCGTTATCCCACCCAGGGTGTACAGAAAAAACCGCCAGCCCATGTTCGATTCTCGCGAGCAGCACGCTGCACCGGCGGCGAGGTCTGGGGCATTGCAGGATGGTAGCGGGTTGGCCTCGGAGAAGTTGGGCGAGCAAGAGTGGAAGGGGATGAAGCCGAAGGCGATGGCGCTGCAGATTACGACGCCTATGGGCTGGAAGATTGAGAGGAGGGCAAGGAGGAAGCGTTTGTTCTGTTGGTTGTTAGCAACATTGTCCATTTCGAATAAGCTGTTACTTTTAGGAAGGGGGGTATGTAAGTACCTGAGGAATGAACTCCAATGCTGTAATTACATCGTAAGATTAGTTTTCATTCGGTTTTAACTGAAATTGTATGGGATTAATTTAAGTCGTTGAAGAGGGAAACTCACTTATAGTAGTATCAATAGGAATATTCCCACCAACTCCAAATCCAACGAAAGCTGTCAAGACAAGCAGAGTATTGTAATTCTCCGAAGCCCCTAGTGCAAGCCCAAAGACCGACGAGAACAGACAAGTGAGGTTGAAAGCCCATCGTCTCCCTAATATTATGTATGTTTGATTAGCACTACTCTTCTTCCTCTGCACCTTGCTCACTGTAAATAGTTTGGACGTACCGATCAAATCCGACAGAACACCCCAAACAAAAGCACCAGCTGTCAGGCCCGCGCTGAAAGCAACGCTGATATTTCCAGACTCGCCATTCCCGAAACCGAATTCTTGCTGCACAGGGCTGAGCACGAGGCCGAAAGCTTGCGCCCAGAGCAGGTCAATCAGGTAGCCGAAGCCGCATAGAGCCCAGATGTACCATTGATACCTGCCCATGCCCATGGCATCGATCTCGCGGTTGATGAGAACGCATTTCTTCTCGTAAAGAGTCAGGCCGTCCAGGTCGTGGGGGTCAGATGCCGTTGCGCCAGTTTCGTCGACGAGGTGTTGACTATTATCCTCTCCTGTGATTGTCGTATCCTTCAAGGGGGCCGGGAAACTCATTGTACGGTGCGATTCAAGGCTATCTCGATATCGCGATTCTGCTTCATCATCGAGGGGAAGTCGAGTGTACCGAGACTGGGGTCTTCCAGGCCACATTATATACACCCACGAACCCTTGGTCTATTCACAGCTGCTAGTTCTTCCAATGACAAATAGTATGGGTATTTTTCAATTTCCCATGTTCTAGATGTTTAAATCCGATAATGATAGTCGTCATAGACTTGTACAAAGTAGTAATGTGAATTCTCTGTTTTTCCTTTCCCAAGTTACTGGCCCGCTTTCATCTGTTCAGGTACGTAAAAGGGCAGATTTGACGGGGAGGGACCCCTGACCAAGCTAAAGTCAACGACGTCACGACACCCGGGAAAAGCAATTTGGGCATGACTCGGAGCACATAATTGGTTACGAAACTTTCGAGATACAGTAAGGAAGTTCTGATAGGATTGAGATAATGTCGTGTAACATGCCTGAGCCATGACTTGGCACGTGACAATCAGTCCATGCCGGTGTGTATGGCACGTGGAAGTCGAAGCCACCTAGGCACTTTACCGAAGGTTTGTAACCGCATGGCCAAGCAGCGGACTGGTAGCGCAAGATAAAGACCCTCTTTCCTGCCGAGATCTAACCAACCACCAGTGCGCGGTGTTATGCATCGATCGAGCCGCAAAGCAGATCTCGACTAAGCGATCCGGTCTTTTCATCAACTAGTGTCGTGGCTCGTTTAGAACCACCCTTTTCTCCAAACTTCTTCACTAGCTGCAGCTATACATTTTAGTAATGGTTCGGCATCGAGGTTTCTAATTGGATCGAATTTCCAATTGTGCCTAACATCCGTGTTTAGCCTCCTATTTTTTCTGTTTTGTCGAGGGAATAATGCTGTCCATCAGGCTTGCTTGAGTCTCCTTGTCTTAACCTAATCATGCAGTGGCATTCTTGTCAAACGGTCATACCGTTTCAATCCCG
Organism: Xylariaceae sp. FL0255; assembly: GCA_022578795.1. Lineage (NCBI taxonomy): Eukaryota > Fungi > Ascomycota > Sordariomycetes > Xylariales > Xylariaceae > Xylariaceae sp. FL0255. The sequence goes on along the minus strand of MU388855.1, from coordinate 93,893 downwards.
ATACTCTAAGTCCTGTGAAAGCTCGCATTCTTTCGCACCGTCACGGTTCTATTATATTCAGGGCGTTGTACTATTTTGTTTTAGTCGACTCGCATTACTGCAAGATAAGACTTATAGCAGTAAGCCTGCCCGGCATTCCCCGAAATCTAGTTTGTCGGTGTGTTCTCGAATAGCTTCACAATTTGTATTCTCCCTTTTGATGTAATAAGATTGCAGTCGACGATCTAGGCGGTTTCGTACACAGCTGCTGGTACGATGGTTTTCTTGACAGATAAGTTAATGAGCCACGGGCTTAGGTGTTCATCCGCCCCAGAGGTTATCTGATAGTCGACGCTAGAGCTTCTATTTTTGCCTTCGCATGAGTAGATGTCTCCCTCGGCACAATGCTGCAACTGTGTGATAGAGGTTCGGGCGGACTGTTACTACGGTAATACTCCCAAAGTCGACTGCGCTCCGTGACTGATTCATAATCTTCTTCGTTAAGGCGGCAGTGGGGAGCAACGACCGCAGGATCTGCGCCATGGTTGAGCAGGACCAGGACGACTTCTCCATGGCGATCAGCAACGCGGTCCCCAAATTAACTTGACTTTGCTGTAAAATTGTTGGTTGCTTGATCCTTTTCCATCGATCCCCCAGCCCATGAGGTCCTAGTACACGACACTAGCGTCCGCACCGTATTCGAGAAGCAGTCAGATCATGTCGGCGTTGCCCAAGCGGGCAGCCCGCACGTGGAGTTACGTAGCGCCCGGTCGTAGACCGGTGCCTGGCAAGACGGTAGGCACGCTGGCCGAGAGGATAGTGCGGACGATGTTTTTGTGCTGAAGACTCACCGCATGCGTCAGTGCTCAGATCTCGTGGTTCATTGGCGGCAATTCCATAAGCATCGAAACCAGTGTTTCATTGCCATTGTTGAATAAGTCATCACGTGACACCCGCGCGATCCACTCGGAGATAGGAGTCTCGCGCGAGTGAAGGATTTTCATAGTTCTAGATTATCAACTAATCATCATTGAATATATTCGCATTTACTGCTTCACCTCGTACAGCTGTACACAGTCCATCCAACTGCCATCCGCCACGGCGCACATCAGAGCAACGCAGTGGTCGGTTCTGCTATCCCAGTCTAACTATGCGGGTGGGTGGATGTCGGCGCTGCAATCGAGGAGCAAGCGTGCTACGTCGATGTTCTGCCTTTATACTGCCTACTCTAAGGGAGAGATTTCTTCCCAAAGGTGCTTGGGTTCGTAGGGATGATCTACTGGTGTGGTATTCCAGATCTCCGCCGAGGTCAAGCATTTCCACGACCACGCTGAAGCAGAAGCGCAGACTTCAGCGCGGTGACTGGGGCGCTCTGTAGCTGGACGTGACCGAAACTCCACGGTGGTATGATGTTTGACGTGGCTTGATCCTGAAGAGTCTCATGCCAAACCCGTTCGGGCATCTTAGAACAGCAATTTTTCTGCCCAGTGATGCGATCAGGAATTAGAGATCCTAGGAAGTATCATATACCAACAGATCCCAAGTATCGCTGGAAAATTGGGAAGAGATTCTATCATTCTCGGCTTTTATAGCCTCTTCGTGCTCAGTTTTCCTAGCGGTCTCGTACGTTCAAGTTGAGGATCGGATGCGGTGGGTCAACTATCTCTTTCTCGACGTCGCTCATCAACGTTGGCGAGATACGGACTCTTTCTGAACTAGATAGGGCCAGTGAAAGTCCTCTTTATTACCTTCTCGCTCCCAGTCTTTATCACGACACAACGGATGGCTCTTGCTATCGGATGATCCCAGCTGCTTTTCAGGTGCTTTCCGCTCGGCAGTATATTGAGAAGCTCCTTACACTCTGCAGCAAGCCTCCAGAAATCCACCCTGTTGGGCGTAAAGGGGCATAGAACATAGTTTTGGAACCAACAGCACCTTTCATGCGATTACTAATAGCTGAACTTGGAATAATAAAGTTTTTCTATCTCTTCAAAGTGGCTATAGCTTGGGTTTGGAATGAGTAGAACATGGGGTTGGGGAACAGAAGACAGGTTGTTTACATCGTTTTCTTTCTCTTCAGCCAGGATTACTGAATGTCTAGGTTTTGTTCTTGACTGCCTATTTCATTGTCCCGCGATGAGTAGTATCTGAGTCATGGACAAGGCCACATTTGACGGGTAATGGTGGCCCGAATGGCAATGTGTTCCAACCACTTATACAACACGTCAAGCCCCGTGAGTGCTCGATGTGCTGGATAGGTATATAGTCATATATAGGCTGCCAGGTTTCAACTTCGTGAGAGGCAAAGCTTACTGAGGTTCTCTGACCTTACTTGTGGACTGTTACAGCTTAGGGAAAGATCACGTTCTTTCTGCTTGAGACGCTTGTCTGCAAACTGTATTGTGGGAAGCGGCCAGGGGTAATCAGGCTCCTTTTAGTTGCCAGGCTCCTCCATTCTGGGCGGAAGTTCCCCGATTTAGTGATGTCTACGAGTTTTCGGAACCTATCGCCTGAAGATACGAAAAATATTATGACCAATATGAGTAGCCCTTTGACAAGCCATCCGTTTTGACACGCTTTTGAGAACGTGATGCACGCTAGTATTTTAATTGATATGATAGCTTTGTCTCATTAATAAGTGTAGATAAGTGTAGATAAGTGAATGACTCAATCTTGTATTAACACATCTGTTGTGTCAAAATTTAAAGTCTATCCGATGGCATGTGGTGAACGACATTTGAAGTAGCAAAAAGCATCCACGGTAGCCCATCTCCCCTGCCGTCAAAGCTTTTCAGTTCTTAGAGCGTGAATTATGAAGCTTACAGGAAGAATGAACAAGGCTAGAATTCCTTGCTTGTCTTCTTTTAGGGGCTGAGTCTGAACTTGTTTGCCTTAGCATTTGCTGACGTTGGTTCTGCTTACGTGGCAAGCGTGATAACTAGATCTATATTATAACGACGACCGAAAGGTCTAATCCTTCAAGAGGTCTTATTTGTTAGAAAATTGACACTCCGACACAGCCCTCCCGAACACTGACAATCAGATTGAGGAAGCAAATGCACATTTCCAGATACCATGCACAGATAGGCGCTTACGGCGTATTGGGCACGTTGTTTGAGTCTGCAGGCTAGAAGTCTTCAACACTTTAGACACTATATTCATCTCACAAGTTAGGTCTGTGGGCTGTGGCTTGAAACCACAACAACGAGAAAACCCCTCCCGAAGTGCTGGCTGTGATTTTAAAGCGACGTTGAGTGCAAAGTACGCTAAGGCCGTCTAGCGTGCTATGCTGATGGTGATAGCGATCTCGAGTGACGTTGAAAAGATAGTGCGCTAACGCTGCCTAGCGTACTTCGCCAGTGGTAAAGGTGGTAATGGAGATTTTGAGTAACGTTGAGGGTACAGCACGCTAAAAAGCCTTAGCGTACTTCACCCTGACTACCGAAGACATATTCATGTTCTTTGCGACAGCGGGAATAAGGCAGAAAGCTGTGCAACTTTCCAGTGTTACGTTCACACCGACAAACAGCATGCATACTCGACGAAGCAAGTGGTAGGTATGGATCTAAATAGATCACTGACAAACCGTTAGCCAGTGGGGTCACAGACCCTGGCCGGACAAGGGTTCTGAAGCATCGACGATATCCCCATTCAGTCAGTCTTACAGAGGGGATCAATCCTGACCACGGCTAGTGCTGTCGCATGGACAAGGTCATGGATCTTACTAGGTGTAATCATCTTCAGAAAGAATCTCTGACATCTTGAGATATTTCCGAAATTTAACGTGCTGTCTCTCAGAACCCCATCGGGATGCTTTCGACAGATCAAATACGTATCTTGCACTTGCTGCCCCCTACTCATGATGACGATTGCTCTCCAATTGTCTGCGACACCACCGTCGAGCTGCGCGCAGATAATCCGAAGTATGAAACCCTCTCATATGCGTGGGATAACCGCCCTGCCATCATAATTCAAGTATCCGGCAGCGAGGTGAAGGTCACCCCACGTCTACACAACGCCCTCCGCGCACTTCGACTGCGCGACTGCAGCCGAAGTCTATGGGTCGACCAGCTCTGCATAGATCAGTGGAACCTAGAGGAGAAAGCGCAACAAGTCCACGTCATGAATGATACCTATACCAGCTGTGTTCGTTGTAATGTATGGTTAGGAATGGTCCCTGAAGGTCTTACCTCCAATGACGCAAAAAATGCCTTCGATGTAATCCGCTATAGGGCTGAGGCCGGCCAAGCTGATGATGAGCAAAATATACTTTTCCCTCCTGCCGTGGCCGACGACCGTCAGGCATTTGATCGGGCCATAAAGGCTCTTGGGGCTGCTGGGCATGAACAGAACCCCTGGTGGAGTCGTGTATGGACGGTACAGGAAGCAGCCCTGGTACGTTTCAAAACATTGCGTGCTTGGTTAAAAAAACATCTATCTAAAAGAAAAAGTTAAAAAAAAAAAAAAATTCTACGTTTGATAGTTATTTTGCTAACATGCGTTCCAGTAAGTATTAAACATCTGTATATTTCTGTATCCTTGTCCAGATAATGGTTAAGTACGGTGCACTTTGGACGCTAACACGTCACAACTGTTGTATTTCAGTCCAAGTGAGGTCATATTCCTTTTCGAATCAACAGAACTGACTTGGCATGCCATGCTGGATGCTACCGTTACTTGGACGCAGATTGGTGTACCTGGCATTCTTGAGGAGATGCTGACGGAAGACCAAATTAAAGTGCTAGCTGATTTCATCTGCCATGTGGTGTGGATAAACGTGGCTAGGGAACGGCTTGATGATCCCCTTGAAACAATCAGCAGATGGCGTTTCCGTGAGGCTACCGATGCCAGGGACAAGGTTTATGGTTTACTCGGTCTGCTTCCCCATGAGACTTTATCCCTAACAAGAGAATGTAGATACGATATTCCTGCTGCGGATGCTTTTAGCCGCGCGACAATCGAGCTCATCATTTCCGAGGGCGGTCTTCGACCTCTAGCCGCCAACAACAGGCTCGAGACCAACAAAGCTACGCCGGGAATTCCTCGATGGGCGTTGGATCTCTCAGCTTGGCCTGATCATGACAACGATTGGTATTACGAATGCTATGGTTACGCAGCCTATCGCGCATATGCAGGACTTGAAGAACTTGACATGGACACTGTTTCGGCGTGTGTCATGGGAAAGGCGCTGAAGCTGAAGGGCGTTCGCATCGGTACAGTCAAGTACACTCAAGAGGGGATCCGAATGTTTCGCTCTGTATGGAACAAAAACGTTCCGCTGCACGAATCGATGCAGAAGTGGCTTGATGCTGTGGAAGGAAGGGCCGATTACTCAGCTGGACTTGTTCCTGATCCATATCCTGCCGGCTACACCCGCTTAGATGCTTTCGCCAGAATGATGCTGGGCGATGCCGTCCGAGACGGCAACCAGGAGGTGATCGAATGCGAGATCGAGGAATACTTCGAGTATGTCTGGGACTTGCTCAACTCCCAGCCTGTCGAGGAAGAGTCTCAGTTAACCGTTCACGGTATGATTGCAAATCGGGCACTTATCATCACAGAGACGGGAATGATCGGCTCGGGATTTATTGATTCAGAAGTCGGAGACGAAATTTGGATTTTTGGAGGAGGGAATGTTCCTTTTACACTTCGGCCTCGGAGCGGTTCCAATAACGCGGAGTATGATTTTGTAGGAAAATGCTACGTCCAAGGGGCTATGCAGGGCGAAATGTTTGCCGATATGTCCGAGGGTGAATCATCCCAACCGCCGGTAATTCTAGAGCAGACGGTCGTTATCTACTAAAACCCGGACTTACGCTCTCTAGCGTACGACAAAGTTTTATTCTAGAATTCTTTTGCGACATGAGCCCAGCACGAAGACTTATACCATTTGACAGAACTCATCTAAATTTACAGGGGTAGTTGTGATGGATTGATGGTTTGTGGGTGATAAAAGGACATAAGCGGGTTTTACGGGTTTACAACTCAATCCACCTCGCAAAATGCTTCTCTTTTAGGGAATCTAACTTTCCTTTTCAGGAAGTATTTTCCTAGTTGGAATAGGCTTCATGATGCAATAGGGCAGACTCGTCGACGTTCTGGCGTTGGGTGACGATGTATCGCAGGGATATCAAGGTTCGATTTTGGCGAGGAAGTGTATAAAAGCTCAATGAATCTCGCCGCTCTCTGTCTGATGTTTCTCTGCACAACCCAAAAAAAAAAAAAAAAAACAATCACCCATCTATTTGCTCAAAACATGGCAACCTTTACCTTCTCCAAACCAAGCAGAAAACTCACATGGCTTATCACAGGCTGTTCGTCCGGCTTTGGTCTCTCCCTCGCGCGCATCGTTCAAGCCGCCGGGCACACTCTCATAGCCACATCCCGCAACCCATCTCGAAGCCCTGAACTCGTGGCCGAGGTTGAGAACAAAGGAGGGAAATGGTTGAAACTCGACATTGACGACCCCAAAAGCGCAGGCTTCATAAATAACCTCGAAAAATCTGGGGTTAAGATCGATGTGCTGATCAACAATGCTGGATTCTGTACCCATGCTCCAGTAGAGACCAGCACCGAGGAAGAAATCCGCGCCCAGATGGAAACCATGTTCTTCGGCCCAATCCGCTTGATCAAAGCTGTGATCCCACACATGCGGGAAAGGAGATTCGGCGTCATCGCCAACTTCAGTAGCGGTGCTGCGCTGGATGGAAATCCTACCATGGGACCGTACGCCGGAGCCAAGGCAGGGCTGGACGGTATGTAATATACGGAGACTCTGTCTCTTCATGTTGTAGTCGCTGGACATCTTGCTGATTACGTGTATTCCTACAGGTCTTACTAAAGTTCTGGCAAAAGAGGTTGCTGCATTCAATATTCGCCTTCTAACAGTAGTTTTGGGCACTTTCAACACGAGTTTCGGGGCAAATGCGTCCTTCGGCAAGGTGCCCATTCCTGAAGTCTATGAGGGATCCATGACCGAGACAATGCTTACTTATTTGAAATCGGGAAAAGTGCCAATAAATGGCGATAAAGATAAAGCGATGAAGGTGGTATACGACCTTGTCGTTGGAGATGGCTTCGGTGGTGGCCGTGAAGCTGAGCGCTTTATTGCTCTTGGAACAGACATGGCTACACGGGTCAAAGGCGTTCGTGATGCTCTACAACACAGTCTAGATATCTTTGGAGACGTCACTAATGGTGTGGCTATCACGGAATCATGATGATACTAATGAAAAGTTCTTACTGTTTGTATAGCCAGCTATCTGAGCTGCCAACGTGAACTAACGCAGACACTTTATTCATTCAACTGCCTCTCATCACAACTGTGCTGCTCAATTTCTGGCAACTAATCCCCTGCATCAATCGCGTATCCTTGAATCTTGACGTATCAAACCTTGATCAATCCAGAGCTTGCAGGCCAAAGTCCCTCTCATAGAGCAAGAAAATGAAATGAAGAACAGACACGACTCAGACTTTCTTACTTCAGGCCACTTCCCAATGATCTACTCGTAATCCGAATACACGTCTTCCCACATCCGGCCGTCTCTGTCATCGCCATCGTCAATAGACTTCAGCACGCGTAGGCGTGTCTCGTAGTCGCGGCTCATTACCCCTCGTTGGGTAGAAGAAAGCTGTTCATACCCTCTCCGAAGCTGGGAGAGGTCTCGATGGAGGGGAGCGGCGGAGCGGTAAGGGTGGGCAAGTTCGAGCGAAGGAGCATTAGTTTGGCTGAATTGTGTAGGAAACGAAGACTCAGTCCTGTGGGCTGGATCGCGAGCGTAACCTTGCTCTGAAAAACGCGTTGCTAAGGATAGGACGGGCTGCTGCTGAGGTTCATCAAGACGAAGCGCCGGTAGAGGGTTAGGAAGAGGTCGCAAGCTAGGGAGAGAGTTGGGAAGACCACGGAGACCAGAAGCAGGACCGATAGGATCGTGTAGACCGGGAGCAGGGCCAAGGAGAGAGGGAGGGCTAACGCCTTCATTGGCATACTGTGTAGGTTGGCCCATGATGGCAGGTGTAGCAGAGCTACCGGGAGGAGGTGACACCGAATCTCCAGAATAAGCTATTGGGTAAAGTTAACAAATATCGGCTTTTTGTATGTAGATGAACTTACGTCTGCAATCACTCTTTCTAACACCGGCTTTGATACAATTCGCGCAACATTGATCGTCTGTAGCACCGACACAGTCAGGCCAAAAACCTTTCCCTTGGTGGCATCTCTCGCATGGTCGTTTGGAAAGAGGCTGGGACGCTTGCAGCAAGGCTGCTTTCAGGTGTCGCCATGCATGGGCGCGGGAGCCCGCTGCACTGACGTAGATGGCAGAATCTTTCGGCGGCAGCATACGCATCGTACGTAGCGCTGGCAAGTCCAGCAGGTGAGCCATAGCTCTTGCTATTGGTCGGGCCTCACCGGGGAAATGCTCCTCGATCCTTGGGTAGGCAGATTTGACCGCTTCCTATGCTGTCAATGCTAGGCACACCGTTAGCTGAATCCTTAGTCGTTATATTGAAATCAAACTTACGTAGCTCTCTACCCGTTGGTTGAGACATTTCGGCTCACTGCGATAGACGCAAAGAATTGAAGGGCGTCCTGCACTAAGGATTTGGGTTAGAAATGCTTTGACAAGAACGCATGTGAAGGATCAAGAAAAGGTTGTAGAGCAATGAGATGCCACTTAACAGGTGGCAGTATGAGAACGCTTAGATAGTGATTGGTGTTGGGCGACTTACTTTGAAGATGTGCAGGTTGAAGAAGGGAGGGAAAAAAATTGGAACTGCAGGTTTAGAGGTGGCCTTATATAGATTTTGGGGAGTAAGTGGCGCGTACTGTAATTACTAGATTTACAAAACAGCTATTTCCTAAATAAGATGGCCATTATGACCCTACAAACTTGTTGTTTATTCCATCGTATACCATGTACCGAGTTATACTAGTAGTAGAAGGTGTTCCGTAGGTACCTGCAGGTATATAACGACGCTAAATGGCACCCTTCCCTCGCGCACAAGGCACTCAGAGAGGGGCATAGTGTTGGGTTATGGGATGTCACGGTACCAGAGGGGCTTGTCCTAGAGAAATAACCTATATAACCTATACAAGAGAAGGGTCGTGAGGTGGGAGTAACAATAGGCTGATCTCAGGGGTAAGGGCTCAATTCTATACATCTGTGAGCCTTTCATGCGAGATGGAAGGACTCAGGCCTTTATATACACACAACTACCCATGTGTCGGCGCTACGCTACTACCGCCCTGCTAGATGGTATCCTGTGATCTGATAGACTTGTCGATCGAGAGGGAAGAGTCAGAGGCATGTTTGCCACTGGTCTCCACAGTGGTGGAGGCATGGGAAATTATGCGCAGAGATGAAGGAAGAAGTTGCTCAGATGGGAAAGGAGGCCTTCATTTCTTACATACTTGGAAAAAAAAGTGCGGAATCCGTAGAAAAACAAATGCAGAGTTAGCAGAAAATAATAAAGGAATCTTCGGGGGAAAAAAGAGGAATCTTCGAAGGGATATGTGCAGAACCTGTACGAGAACAGAGAAAAATTTTTTCAGAAGAACATGGTCAAAAGCTGAAGATGAGGATGGGTGAAGGTTTGAGGGATACCTTGGAACTGTTTGGGTTGAGAGAAGGAGAAAGGAAAATCAGAATTGCGGGCTCAGAGCCTTACATAGATTTTGGGAAGCCCCCGCGCCTACCGTAGTCAGTGGATTTGCTGGCCAGCTATGTCCTATATGATATGGCTCATATCGTGCTGATAACTTCTTATCTATTCCATCATAAACCACACGCTGAGCTATACTAGAAGCAGATGGTTTTCTTCGCCTTGGGGTCTACGTAGAAAGGACGGCGCTAAATGGGCTTACCCGCTTCGAGGACAAGGCACTCCAAGAGAGGTATCATATCGGCTAAAGGATGATCCCTAGAGAGATTTTAGCAGTGTATCCCTTAGATAGGAGTACTCATGTGTACATAAAGACCTGAAGTCTCCTATGTTGGAAACTGGAAGCTCGAAAATTAACAGACTCAAGCTTGAACCCCTAATATTGACCTCTTAATACTTTTGTCTCGCGACTTTTCTACCAATCAATTGCTATCTTGCACTGTAGGACAAGCGCTTCTGATAAGGCGGGAAGGAAGAAGATGTATAGAACTGTTAGGTGTGTAGAGAGGGTGTGTAGAGAAGGCAGATGTATAGGGGGAAAGGAGAAAATGGGAAATCTCTTTACCAGCCTGAGCATATCCTGGAAACAGCTTATGATGAGGTCAAACTCATTCTTCAACATCTCAGGGACTAAGCGCGGAGCCCAAATCCGGAGCCCGGATCACAGTTTACCAAATCGGGACAGTCATCCGGAGCACGTGGTACGTGGTACGCGGCATGCGGCACGGGGCACGGTACGCCGTTGCGGTACGGTGCACGGTGAGGGGGGCCGAAGAGTTGACAGATCCAGGAAAACAGTCATATCTCAGCAATGTACTTTTACCAAAACGCCTCTTCTTGTGTTTCACAACTCCTTGCACAAGAAAAATTGGTCTTTCAAAACCGCCCGTTCATATCTGTGCATACAACACCGTGTTACGGAAGTGCGGCAGTGAAATCAATGATGAAAGAACCACTTTGTGTGCCAGTTGATAGAACTTAGGAATGCACATCATCTAGTTTATACTTCCTTCCAATATGTGAGCAGTCACACCAGCGATTGGGGGTGTGCCCTGGAAAAGGCAGCTCGAGGCGAGTGCCGAACGTGAGGTCAGCCAAGGTGTGCGGCACACCGGTGAGCCTGCAGGCCCCCTATGATGACATGATGTTCCGTCTTGGACAAGAATGTGGTAAGGAACTATCATTATGTCCAATCAACAAGGATGTGAGCAAGAGCGTGATAGCCAGTGACTTGCAGCAGGCATATGGTTGAAACGATGGGACTGCATCTGGCAGGTGGTTGACCATAATATCAAGTGGACGCCTTCTAGTACAAGGCTATATGAAGACCGTCCAAATATATGTTCTATTGTTCTTGCTACATTATGATGCTACCCACAGCTGTGCCTCTCTCATCACCCGCCTAAATTATCTTCGGCATTGCAAATGCTATCATTACCATGCTCTGCTGAATATCTGAGAACCCTTGCGTTTTCTACATCACCATCGGTCTCCACGTGTATTATTTGAGTATACCAAATTTTCAGTGCTCAGTCCAATAGATAATGGACCAGATCCTTAGCCTTGCCGGTTACTGTCGCCTCCTACACTCCCTTGCGCGATATTTAGGACCAATACCTGCCAAGCTGATCAGCGTCTATGCTGGCTATTCTATTTTCCGACACCGCCTCCATCCGACTCTATATACCGATCCCGGCAAATCCGGTCCGTGAGTGAAGTCTGTAGTCTAAGCAGCTTTTCTTCTAACAGTGCCTTAGGGTCTAGTCCTTCGCCGTAGCCCTAATAAACCCATATTCAACTCCGTCATCGCACTGCGAGATATCTGGCTCCCCTATTCTCGCGCTCGACGTCCTCGATATCAAGATTAATAAAGCACCCAGAGTACCATCCTATCTGGATGAGATAACAGCGAACAAAGTTTATCGACAAATCCTTTTGGAAGAAGATTGTTGAAATCTATGGCACAGCGATCCTGGCTGGTCCAACAGTACCTGAGTGGTGAAGTGCCTTCTACCACCCTATCTAGCTGCTAAGCTCAACACGGCCCCTGACTTGCATGGAGAGAAGCACCGACTGAAAGCTTCTCAGCACCTCGCCCATATCCTCATTGGTGAACGCCCGGCTATCCTACTGTAACTTTGAGCCGGTATGCATCCAGCGTCTTCTGGATCTCAGTGACGAGCGTGTAGTTGACCTCCATGAACACCTTGCTCTGCGCCATTACTGGCCAACACACGAGGTCGACAGCAGCACCTCGAGGCGCAGAGTCAAATTGCTAGAACAAGGACAACAGCTTCGTCTGTGGAATTGGCGGTCCTGACCCAATGCGCCGTAGATATCGCCCAACCCCACAGCCATTTTCGATGGACTCCCAGAAGGCGTCCTGGCAGCTTTGGAGTTATCTTGAAAGCGTTATCTTCGTTCCCATACCAATTTTGTCGTCATGTTCGAGGCGTGTACGAATGGGCAAGTAGCTCGCGCAGGTCCCGTTCAGTAGCTATGGGTTGCTGATGCCCGCATGGCGACCCGTGTCCAGATTGTCTACCAACACTTCCTTCGTGGCGAGCAAGTAACCGGCAAGGATGGCGTATGCGCTACATGAATCGTTGAAGCGGTGATCCCAGATTCTCGGCGACTGAGCCGCCGTCCACGTCGAAGTTTGTGAACTTCTGACAGGCGCTTATTGGCTATAAAACGAGAGCGCGAGAGGTTGGCGGTGCGTAAGATTCGGAGAGACACAGTCTCGTGTAACCTTTTCACGACGGGCTCGTGACCTTGCACATCGGTTCGTCTGAAAGCATTGACGGCCCTGTCGGGTATCACTCTCTGGGCAGTAGCATGCCGTCACGCTCAGCCCACTCCGTTCCGACACTATCTCTACCGTGCTGCACAGCCTCCAACACGCAGCCGATAGCCCGCGCCGTCGCGAGCCGGACTTCTGAGCCGACTTCAAGCACATTGAGCCTGGCTGTGGGGTCCTCCCCTCGTGCCTCTTGGAAGAGGCCGTGCTGGAGAGCTCTGTCAGGGTCAGTCGATAAATCGTGCTGAGCACCCATTGTAGCCCAGGCCACTGGGATTCCCGAAGCAACGAGCGTTTCGAGAACGTCCCACTGGTACTCATTCATGACGATTGATAGCGACTTGGAAAATTAGTATGGTACTAAGACTTGGGTCCCGGGAGCACAGTCCGATGGCATGATAGGTACATCTTTGCGTTGATCGACCTGCCAGCCCGCCGCCTGAAGAGTGGCACTCATGGTTAGTGGTACCTTCGAAGCAGATTTAGCGAGTTGAAGTGAAACGAGTTCCTTGGGGGATTCGCCCGATACTTGCTGCGTCTCTGCTATCGCACTCTCGTTTCTCCGGCATAACGATACTATTAGACTGTTCGTCGCTATTATATCAACCTCGAGGACCTGGAGAAATCCCTCTTGATACGGCAGTTGCTGAACTTGGTTGCGGTCAGCTGGCTTCGAGATCTTGAAGTAATCCCTATCGTCGGAAGAGCTCGCCAGTTTGACTGCCATCGCGACGCAAAATGGCTGAACTGAAGAATTTGGCTACGCCTAAAGATGGGTCTTGAATATCGACGTACGACGTCAAGTGCCTTCTTTCGGAGGGTCTTGTTGAGATACAAGGTCCGTATTTACGGATCACACAGCCAGCCCACCGCAACCTTCGCAGAGTCAGTCAATATGCTTGACAGAAGTAAGCGGGATTGTGCCATCAGTGCTTTACTCCCTCGCAATACCGATGCACATGACTTTTCTACAGTAAATCCCTGTATCGAAGAAGCGATACCAAGGAAATTGACAGTGTGGGGGCCTGTCGTCACAATAGGAGCAGCAGTTTACGATGGCTGAGGTCATTTCGGATAAAACACGACTCCGTCAACTCGCCTCTTACAATCGCAAAATCTCTAATGCGACGACTGAGGAAACCCTGCAGCAGACGATAAGCACGGTGTCGTCGGTAGAGGACAAATCAAACCTCTACTTCCGGCAGGAGACGATACCAATCATGTCTATGCTCATGATGGATTCGCACGACGTCGGCATGTCCGTTGCGGACTCTGGCTTTGGGCGATGGGGAGCAATGCGCCAGATCGCGGACGAAGTGGTCAAGAATCTCACCGTGATCCACGGCGGAGGGCGGCCTACAGAGTTGGCGAGGTGGGCTTGGAAATCGCTGTACCGTTTGAAAGAACACGCCTCTCAAGCCCTGGTTGAGCATGTTAATATCTGCCGGTTGTATACATTTAGGGGTATCGATGCCCTAGATGCGGAGACTGGGCAGGGATAGCCGGGTGTCTTCCAGTACTTAATAAGTGGTCAGTTGTGCCTCGCCTCAACCCAGTCAAAAAGGCGATTAATCAGGCAGATCCCCAATGATAATAAGAGAAGAACGAGCCATCCTGCATTGCCCCCACGCATGCGCTTGCCGATGAGTCAAGGACTATGGTGTTGTGGAAAAAATGCAGTATCTACCTATATTTCAGCACCTTATCCAGCTACGCTAAACCCCTGCCAAGCTTGGACCTTTGTTTAGGTCCTCTCTGTCTCTGTATCGACACCTTGATTGTCCTTACGCTTATGGTCACTTTGTGAAAGACAAGTGTTAAAGGCCATGTTCGACAGCATTGAATTTCTGTCAGTAGAAATTACTTCTACCAAGGCTAGAATACCTTGAATGTTTCCGCTGCAGAAAGCAAAGCGTAGCGTAGTAGCTTATTTTCTGTAATGGCTACTGCTGTTGGAGGCAAGCAAGTATTCTCTCCCCCAGCGACTGATCATACAGGGTCCGACGGCGGGGATGTACGGAGCATGTATCTGCGCTCTAATAGCTACGGTAGTCCGTCAAACATCCTAAACATGCACAATGCTCCGAGGGCAAAAGCCAACATGTCTTCCAAAGGCCGAAATGCGTATGCGGAATCGAGCCTCCTCGAAACCTAGGCGCTTCTTTACCTAGCTTAGCCACCTTGGAATGTCCGAGGACTGTCTGATCGGTTTAAAATCAACTATTTGGATCCATCCCTTACAATTACATAACAAGGTTTATTACGAAGCAGAAAATTGAGCATTGGAGTTCGGAACTGTTGTCAGTTTAGATAACAAGTGTGTATGGTTACAGATTATTGATAAAGGTCATAGATTATCGTGCTATACTCCGTAGGAGATTGTGGTCATGATGGGTCATTACCTGCATGGCGGGTAATCGTGCATGTTCATCCCTACCCAGGTCCGGCTCTCGAACCAATGATATGCCTCAACTTTGGACACTAGACAGGGAAGCTGTAAGCATGCATGCTGTCGGGCATCTCCCGTAGAGTCCCACGTCATGTTTAGCGGGTCTGATTACCCACTTACTTGGGTATATGACAGACATCGTAAACTTCAACATGTAGTAAGAGCTTCTGTTCATCTCGACACCTGACGAAGAACATCCTTCTGGCTAATGCTGACCCAAGTAACTGTAGAGCCGCCTCACTAGTTTTAGTTTTCCGATGCTGGGTTTGTCAGCTTGAGATTTATCAGCTCTCATTTGTCATCGGCAGGAGAACGCAAGCTTGAGACAACGCGGATTGTTCCTATGCTGTGAAGACGAAGCCCCTGCGCGCATACATGTATAGATAGACCTCTAGGTAGCTTCAAACAATCGTGAATCTCACCATCGAATCCGCAAGCTCTTACATTCAGTCATATACCACGTACCAATAACTCAGATAAGGGAAACCATCTTATCGCAAAAGACATGGCTCAAACTATCGTCTTCATCACTGGCGCAAACCGTGGACTGGGCTTTGGTCTCGCCAAACGGTATCTGAGCCTACCAAACCACGTATGTAGAATTTAATTTTCCTAAATCCCCGGCAAAAAGAGCAGGGTTTTCGTTCTGACACCCTGGGTGTATAGACTGTTATCGCCCCTATTCGGAGGCCAGAGCATGAGAGTTTCAAGGCACTATCAGACTTACCTAAAGCCTCGGGTACCAATTTAATCGTACCCTCGGCCAAGTACGATGCTATAGTCGAGCAGGACACCTTTAACGTAGTACAGGAGCTGGAAAAGAAACACAGCATCGGTCATCTGGACATTGTCATTGCGAATGCAGGAGGCGGGCTCGTCTACCCCTTAGTAAGGGAAGTGAAACGAAGCGATATCGAAGAGCACATGGCCCTTAATGTATACAGCGTCGTTTCTTTATACCAAGCGACTCGCGACCTGCTCCAAAAGAGTACCAACTCTCCCAAGTTTGTCATCATGGGCTCAAGCGCTGGTTCTCTTACGTGAGTCTTCTTCCGAATCGACACACATGAGCGGTTGGAGAGATGCTAACAATCTATCGACGGTAGACGTCAACCGCCCGTGCCAAACGCGGCGTACGGTGCATCCAAGTGTACATTGCCGTGGTACGCTCTTCGCATCTGCGCTGAGGACGAATGGCTCAACTCTTTCGTGCTGGATCCTGGTTTCGTGCAAACTGATGGCGGAAACAGCGCCGCGCAGACATTTGGTATGCAGGAGGCACCTCTCGGGGTCGACAAGTCTGTGGATGGTTTGTTCAATGTGGTTACAGAGGCTACTAAAGAGAAATACGGCGGCAAGCTGGTTCTATACACCGGCGAGGTAGAAACCTACTAAGTTCGGAAAACCTCAGGATGAGGCAAAGAAACAGATTTAATATTTTCCATACTTGCAAAGTAAGAATTGGGGATCCGTCAGACCCGAACACCTTCTTTATTGACACGTTGTCGCATATATATATCACGTAGCACGGAAGGTCTTAGAGGCGCGCATTGCTGCGTTCACCCCAGCATGATAGTACTTAAAACTTCTCGCCAATCGTTGATGGTATCTAAAGAGGTGAATAACAGATTAGTAAACGAGGATATCAGTTGGCACATGCAAAATCTGGCCTCGTCTACTTTCAAGTGTCCCCGTTGGCACAAGTACGGAGCAGATCAAGGTACCCGAACCCCCGGCTCCATAGCCATATGCTTTCAGAGTCTACATTGTGCAGATTGCATAAGCTCCGAAGATCGGTTCTCTTAATCCAGCATGCATCTCGCCATTATGTAATTGAGACACGAGCAGTGGTTATAACTTGCTGCGTCGCTAACATCTTCAGGCCTTAAGTACTTAGGTAAACAGAATCACATAAAACCAGAGATAGACCTTGACAATGAGCATAGTATTGCAAAACCTACAATGAAGAAGAAAGAACTTTTTCGCGGTTCTTGTTAATAAAGCATTCCCCATGACTTCTCCGAGATAGTCACTTTGGTAGCAACCTTTGCCCAGCAAAATGTAGAGAAAATCGATGAAACGCGCCGTTCAATGGATGATGCCACGTTGGGCCAAAATGCAATTACTGATTTCCAAATACTTCTTGGAACTTTGTCCAACAATATCTACCAAACCGCTTTAACCACCATGAAGTAAACTTCAGGCGTAGCATACGGGTTACAGTAGGTCGCTCAGCTGAATGCCACCCCGAGACAACCCCTGTCTAGCGTCCTACATGCCCTAATTGGTCCTACAATGATCTCTGATAGCCAAGATTTCAGGTCACCCCAAAGCCGGCTTTGACATGCCGGATCGAAGGATTCAAACTTCGAAACACGCCCGACTACAATGTGTAATCGTGGTTGTCAAAATCCCAATTATTTCGAGAATCCTATTTCCGTATTGTCCATAATCGTGTCAGTAGTATCAGCAGCTTATGTTGAAAGACACCCTGTAATGAACACTGCTTTAGCAGCACATTACCCGCCCCTCAGCTAATTGTCATTGTTTCTTTCTGGATTCCAATATGGGCCGCTTCGTGACGACTGTTTATGAACAGAACAAGGCTGTGGGAATCGCATCAATAACAGTTATAAGTACGATGGCGACCCAAGACTCTAGAGACTAGACTGCCTTAGTCCAAATCTGCCTCTCGACTACCGTGTCGAAATAAGGGAAGCTCCGACCTTGAGTGAGGGGGATTTAGGGGATAGATCATGACATGCATCAATTGGTAGCACCATTAGTTGGCCTACCATCTAGGCCTTTTTCGCCTTTGCGTGCAAGTTTGCCCCATGGGACAAGAGCACGTCCACGCCAACCTCAAATCCCGACTCAATACTAGCATGCAGCGGCGTGTGCCCCTTGTCGTCATAGGCATCGAGTAGTAGGACGTTGTCGTCCTTGTCGATGTGTTGTAGCAGCCGGCGTAAAATAGCCTCACGCCTAGTCGTGACGGCCCAATGGAGTACGGAGCGGCGCGACCCGTCAAGTACTGTGACCTGCGCCCCATGATCCAATAGGAGACTAACGGCATGCTCGTGGCCGTTAGCGACGGCGTGCATCAAGGCCGTAAGCCCATGACTATCTTGTTCGTTACAGTCCATGTTCTGCTGTAGCACTATTGCACTGGTCAGCAACAACGCTCTCCTCCATCATGAACAGTATCGTCGTCTCCTTACACGTCTGCAGTATACCCGTCTGGCCGCGTTGGGCTGCCATATGCAGGGCGTTGAGCCAGCCTATGCCTCGGGCCTGGCATTTGAAAGGCGTAGGCGGGCGCGGCTCAGAGGGTGTAGACTGCTGGGAGGAAGGCGGTGTCAAGTCAAACGTCCTGTTGACGAGACCTGTCGTGGAATTGCCATTGGACATCTGGGTGTTCCAGTTTTCTATGCCCATGATGTGCCCATTCATTGTGGGTGGCTTGCCGGTCGCCGCCGTCGTTGCCGTCATCCGAATTTGGGATTCCTGGTTGTGACTGTCTCCAGCGAGTGAGAATAACTGTGGAAAGTCAAGATCGAGGTTAAAGTTAATGTCGCTGTAGCTTTCGGATCCGAATGTGTTCAACTCAACGGCGCTCATTTGCGACCCCGACAAACTCGCGCCTTCTAATGCAACGTGGGGTAGGTGCATTGCTGTATTTGCGGATATGCTTGTGGACATTTCGGAATCCCTGTTTTTGTCTTGTTTCCCTGGTAAAAGGTCGACGGGTAAGCCGCGAAATCTACCTGCCTAGGTATAATGCCTATTTGCAACAACTCACGATGCTGGCTCGCGTGGGGTCATTACTCACTTTGCCGGAATCGCCGCTGGGCCATCCGATTCTGCAGCCTGCGCCGCTCCAAGTCTGGCTCTATAACATTGCTATTGTTTGAGGCCATGGTGGGCTATCGAAGATTAGGTCGATCGGCAACTTTAGCAAGCACTAGGCATGTCAGAACTACATCATGAGGAGCAAAGGTCAGATCCATCTGGAAGTTCCGGCGACTTCTTGGGAAGCCTTACCAAAGGCCTTGGCAGCATGTGTGAGTGGATCATAAAATCTTCCCTTTTATGGACTAGGCTCTTGAGGCGTGTCAGGGGTCTTCAGGGGCCCATGCCGAGTAGGTAGAGCACGCAGATACCCTATGAGATACCGGCTGGTTTGTTATGTTTGGAAGGGTGTCATTTAATGATGTACTTATTAATACCCCAGGTAAAGAGGATACTCGAGTAGACAGGCAGATGAAACATACCTTATCTTACTTTTTTAGTGTCCACCTCAAATATCGCATTGAAGAGCACCAAATACAACAGTCACACTTTTTTCTTCTTGTGCATAAGATCATATTGAAAATGAAAAGGTCGTTTTGTATGAGATCAACAAGAGGATTAAAGCTCAAAATACATATGTATCGAAACGATGAAGTAACGAAAGCTGACGCCTACCTAGTCGCCCAGTCCGCGCCCGGCGCCACAAAGCCTCTTTCACCTCACCAAGGGACAGCTGGGCGACGCAGTTTTCTCGGAGCGATCCTTGCATGCCTTTGAACCCATACTGTCAAACCAGATAGACAGGTTCGTCAAAGAGTTACTATCCTTTCCGTCGCATCCCATAGACATGATTGAGAGTACGAAATGGCTCGGACTAGACGTAGTAGGGCTTTATCCTTCAGCTACCCTCTGCGCCTGCAGAGCCAAGAGACAAACCCCTTTTTTATTAACCCCTTGCTGTGGCCATCTACCGCGGCAATGTCGATTTGCAGTTCCAGTGGATTCGGAATATGAGCTCTCCAACTTTCTTAGCCGTTTTCTATCCGCCGCCCTCGTAAGTTCGGTTTACTGCCCCCCTAAAGACCATGATCGCCTCCAGATAGCGAAGGGAAACGATGCCACTGGGCACTGTATGCACATGTTTCCAGTGTCCTTGTTGACGTTGCTCTTGTACAAAGGGCGATACGGCGGCCACAGCCATTTGTACTGCAACCTTCCGCTTTTCTCCTAACCACGATACATATGAGGAGCTAGCACACGAGATTCGTACGGCTTTCCAGAGCGGTAGCCAGATTCGAGGGGACTCAGTACTCTCTGGTTGTCGCTTCCTCCGCGCTGTCATCGACGGGTCGCTAAGGATATCGCCTTCGGTCACCAGCACTCCCTGACGGCAGCGCTTTACAATCTGGCGGATGAGGTACTCAGATTTGACGGGCATGTCATTCCTAAAGGCACATCCGTCGATGTCAACATTTGCGCACTTCACCACAACGAAGCCTATCTCCCCGAGCCTTATAAGCTCGCGTCAGAGTGCTGACTATCGCTTGATGGCAGCCAAGACATACCGAAAGACCGCGCCTCGAAGCAAATGATGCGAGTAATCTTCGGTCCCTTTTCCACCCGTAGTCGATTCTGCGTTGGCAAAGCCATGGCGTATCTCGACACTGCTTTGATGCTGGCAAAGACGCTCTGGTATTTTGATATTGGGCTTGCGACTGGATTACCGAGCCAATTCAGAACTAGCAAAGTAGATGATACGAAGTGAAGAGAGCGTCCCGGTGATTTCGAGCTCTACGATGCCTTCTGTTACCCGTTTTGTTCTTATCTGATTTTCAAGTCTCGCAGAGACTTGAGCTCAGATGACATCGAGTTGAACTACTTAAGCTTCATATACACATTCGATGACTTCGGCAATGTAGCTGACCAAAATGGATCAAATTTTTTCAGGGGGGGGGCCAGTCGATATACATGGGAGAGACGATCGGTGGGAGATTTGTGTCCGTCGGTTTCAATCCCGCCAGCTCTGCGATTAGATCTCGACATCCATCGTGCCCGTTCTCCGTCGCGAGTCGTATCGCTTTTCTGAAATTCTGCTCTTGGAACCCGTTTTCTCCAGAATGAATATAGATTGTTTCCTGGTTGGCTCTCCAGAGGAACTGGATCATATCTAGACGGCCGTGTTCAGCTGCTCCTTCAATGGGCCATCGCCCTCCAATCTTAGATGGTGGCATATGCAGCAATGCACCGCGTTGCAAAAGTTCCGCTGCGAGATTACAATTGCCTGAAATAGCGGCAAGCTGAAGGGCCGTACCGCCAAAAGAAACAGCTGGTTTCTCATTGAGATCCGCGCCTCTTTCAAGCAGGTATAGAGCCGTGGTCATATCTCCTGTTTCTGCTGCCATCTGAAGAGGTGTGCGTCGAACACCGAGTGGCATCTCATCGGTTAAATTGGCGCCGTACTCAATCAAAAGCTCTATAAACTTAATTCGTCCACTTTTGATGGCGGCAAGTAAAGCAGTCTTTCTGGTTGACGGACTGCGGCTGCTTTCGGTTCTTTCGACGATCCCGCGGGGGTCGCAACCCGACTTAAGGAGTAAGGACGTCATCTCATAATTTGATTCAGACAATGCCACCCCTAACGGTGTTTCCTCCAATTGGCCACGTCTACCGAAGCCTGAGATGTCAGCCAATCCCGATTTGACCAACAAAGAGGCAGAATCTGTCCGGTGATTTCGTATCAGGACGTTAAGGACTTCTGAGTTCGCACCAGCGGTCAAAGTAGCCGTTGGGCAATAGGCTTTGTCTAAGAGAATTCGTAGCAAATCTGAATTGCTGTTTGCAGCAGCTATCAAGACATCCTCTCTCCTGAAATCCGCTCCTTTACGTATCAGAAGCTGGACTAATTGTCCCCCCTCGTCGAATTTGATGGCAGCATGGAGACATGTCGTCAGAAAGGAAGCTGAAGCTATGTGAGAGTCCAAGATTAAGCTAACCGAACTCGTTTCCGACAATGCTTGGATGAAGTCAGCTGCTATCTTTTCATCAGGTTTATAGCGACTCCAGTTGTGACTTATTGCAGGTCGAGATAAAAGACATGAGATGATTTGTTCAGCTTGCTTCCAATCAGCTAAGCGCATTAATGAAGTACAAAAAGAAAAGAAATCATCCTCGTTATCCCTTATGAACGGTTGTCTGGCACCCGTCTCTAGTAAGCTATGTATTAACGTTGAGTTCCCATGTGCAACCGCTTCTGTTAGTACTCCTCTGCTGATCTCGCGGTGTTGGCAATTCACTGCTGCTCCGCTCTCTATCAACATCAAGGCCATATTGATTTGATCAGATTCGATCGCGCTCAATAAAGCTTTACTGGTGTCTTGTGACTCGAGATCTGGACAAGAATGCAATAAGCGTGCTACAATATCAAGTGATTTTGCTTCCACAGCTGCCATAATGGCACATCGAAACCGCTCTCCTTCGTACACCGACTCAAATATACCTGCGCTTGTGTAAGCTTCGAGAAGCTCGGTGTTTTGAGATCTAATTGCTTCTCCGAGCGGTGTAGAGTCATGGAAAAAATCCTTGTTTTCCTTGCGAAAAGTTTCGACGGGGCTGGAAGTTGGGTTGATGTCAGGCTTCAGTGCCATAGCCAAATGAATGAGAGCGGTATCCTTGCCAATGATAGCCGCACTCAAAAATCGAGAGTCCACATGTTCTTGATTACAGAAGCTTGAATGGGGAAAAAGGGCTTGGAAAATGCTTGTCTGACCTGCAGTCATGACTCCCAAAAGCACCAAGTCAATGCTGTCTTGATGAATCATCAAGCAACGTCCTCCATGGCGTCTTTTACAGCTGAGTAATGTAACATTCACGAGAGTCGACCTTATTAAGTCGTCTCTTGATGCCATTATTACAGTCCTCCACGTAGCGTATGTACTATATCTGCCCCTGGCGAAGAGCTTCTCATGGGAAGCTTGCATGAAGTCGGAGAGTTCTGTGATGGGGATTGACGCCATGTTGTACGGACTAATCAGCCCCGCGACGAAAAGATTTATCTTGGCACCCGCGACGAGAAGCCTGTAAGGGATGTCATGATCATCCACCTCCTCAATAAGGCTAGCTTGACCTTCGGTTCCACGCAAAAATGAAGATAAGGCCCCCCCAATGGACTCAGGGTATGTATTGGGTTGTTGCTTATAGGTCTTGTTGGGATCTGCTCCGTAAGAGAGAAGCACTTCTACTAAAGGGGTATTTCTTTTGCCAGCCGCAAACTCCAAATATGTGTACTTCACCCCTTTGTAGATGACAAAGCTGTCATTTGGATCGCAGAGTCCCATCTTAAGGAATTGGAGGACAATTTCATGCCGTTGGTCGATAATTGCTGTTTGGAACAGATTCGAAACTAGGGTTGCAGCGACATGCTTTGTTTCGGCCTTGAGAATAACTGAAAGTAACGAGTCTAGATTTCCATCGGGGTGAAAAAGACCTCCAATGGCATCTGATGGAGTATTGGAGACATCATAAATGCCGCTAACAATAGCTGAGAGGAGATATTCGGTAAATTTGAACCTGCAAAACTCTGGGGGAGACATTAAACCCCTGTACACATGCTCGAATGCAATGTTCTCGACAACTCTCGGGTTATTGATCAAATTCGCAAATAAGGCATCTTGATTTTCGGCGTTGCTGTGACTTTCATATCCCGTGGAATTATGGATCGCTGCGACGCGCTCCAGAAAAAGGCATGCCATTGGACTTATTGACTTCTGGAAGTTGGATCCAAGTGCGCTTAGCTCCAACACTCGTAATACATTAGAAGTGGCTAATCTTGAAGGGAGATCTTGTAGCCAGTCATAGGGTGAGCCTAACACATAGGGCACCGAGTCTTGCCAGCCATTCCGAGATTGTTCACAAAATAACATGGTCCTACTACTCCTTGGATTGTGTCGTTCCGCAATACGCAAGTCGCCGTTATTGAATGCTGGTTTCTGTTTGTCGATAACACCGAGTAGCGCAAGGGGAGAAAATGGGCTAAACTGATACGCAATCGCATTTTGGCGAATCTCTGCATCAGAAACTAGCTGGTCTGCTAACTCCATCCAAGTTCCATCAGAAGATTGTATCTCGATTTTGACCTGGTGTGGAAGGATAGAAGTAATAGAGGACCCATTCAGAGAGGCAACGTATGGCATTGCTGGCATATGAAGTTTCTTTTGAGAATACCTCTTTCGCGCACGGTCGACAGTCTGTCGCGAGACTACCCTGCCACTAACGAGAACTCGACTTCTCGTGTCTTGAGGTATCTTCTCAAGCCTCTCGGATATCGATCTCCATTCGCTTGGTTTCAGGTTTTTCCGAATTCCCCATGCTTTTAGTCGGCCTTCTATTTGAGATTCGCTTCAAAAGAATGAATTAGTAGTTGGATAGACTAGAGGATTACGAGAGTATTACCTGGCTTCAAACCCATACTGAGCCTTCATCGTTGCAGCCAACTGCTTGAGAGTATGACCCTTTGGTCGGCGAGCATTGTCGCTGCCATCTTCAAAGTCCTTTAGATAGAGAGATGATATGGTATCTCTGTGGCGATTCCAGTCCTCCTCGTTGATTTCTGTTACGCAGGTGGACATCGCCATTGAGCCTCGCAGTGATAATCAGACGCGAATGAATGGTGAAGTCGTGATGATAGCGAGTTCTGAAGTTACTGTAGGTTTCGAAACCCTTCATAGGCGCATAATACACCGTGAACCAACAGGAAGCTAGCCAACCGAAGAGATCTTGCGGATGTAGAGCAATTTTCAAGTCTCGTGGTGAAACGGATCACAGCCGGATCAAGAACGGAGGATTTTACAGATTACATGAGCTCCCCCAAGAATACTCCAAGTGTGGCTGCGTCCCCCACCATGAGGCAGCCTACGGTTGCCTTACCCTTAGGCGGATCCCAGATTTTGGCACTCCTCGTGCAGCCCGCAGGTGGGTCCAGGTTTTGTTCACAGAAGATCACCCAATGACAGCACAGACTACAACTTCTCGGAGCATGCCATAGGCGGGTGGCTGCAAGATTTTGTTCAAGTATGCTGGGTTCCCTGTATATACCAATCAGAAGATGACGCCAAGTTGGAGCACCCTCCCCATATTCGCCCGTAGCATGTGCCGTATGTGGCGATCAGATGCGCCTAGATTACTTACCTAGTGAGCAACCATTGTAACCTGGAAGCATGCCACAATCCTTCCAATGTCATGTGATCTACGGCCGATTTTGTCGAGTAGGGCGAAAAAAGGCAGTGACAAGAACAGCGACACCACCCAAATTCTGCCATGACCAAAATCTTTATCCGCAGGCTACAGGATTCCATGAGCAGGCCACACTTGAAGACTTGAGGGCATAGGTTTTGACAAAGATTTTGCCAAAGGTGCAAGGTTTTGGACCATGTTGGCGATCCAACATGCCCCTATTTCGAGACGAACATATGAAGCGAAGTTGTTTAAAACCAGACATATGTATCGCAAGATGTCTTGTACATTTAAAAGAAAAATCATAACATTGTTTACATATCTGCTTGATCTATCGTCAAAGTCCAAGTGCGAGCAACAAGTCATCATAACCTCGCGCCATACAACTACCTACAGTCCCGTCACGCCCTCATCAAGATGCCCACTATCTCCGGTGCAAATTCTCAGAGGGGTAAAAAGAAGGACAAGAAGTAATCTCCTCTTTCCCGAGAAAAGTTCATGAATGAAAGAATGCTAATATTCACCAAGACAACCAAAACCAACCACTCCCTACATGCTCCAACAGTATAATACAGATGCCGGTAGTGGTGTATTTGACCGGATCAACGGGTTTGCGGCGGATATCAGCAACCATGATCAACTCAGGGAAGCACAGCGAGCGAAGGCTAGAAAAGCAATAGAGGCATTCGACCAAGCCTGGATGAGCAAAGATAAATAAGATAGAATAGTGTTATGTCTAAGAACGTTATGACACTATCTGGGACCAAGATGGTTGAGACAACACACTCGTTGGTCCTGATTTTGCTATGTTTTTAGTTGGAGGGAATGGAATTTTTTTTAGGTAGAAAGAAATGGCTTATTGACAACATCGATTAACGAATAACAGGAACCTAGCAACCAACTGAACCCCTACGATAGAGTGATGAGTGTACATCAAAATCGCCTTATGACTCTTTACATTTCTACCCCTTAATCACCCATCAGACTCATCTCTGCCTTTGCCCTGCTTCTCTACCTCTCCTGCTTGCTCTAGCGCCTTGGTACCCAATGATACTAGACTTTGACCAAAATCTACGTTGGTTGATAGTAGACACGCTGGCTTCCACCTCTTCAATGACCAGTAACCTTCTTGAACACCCCTTCAGCACCACCCCTCAGCAATTCAAAAGCGCGGCCAGGGCCGGTCTCTTGAAATTCAAGCATGTAATCATTGAGATAGGCCGGTGCCTTATCAATGAAAACGCGGTCCAACCATACAAAAACAGCGGAAATGCGGCTGAAAACCGCGCTATCCCTGCTATTGAGGCTCATGAGCAAGTTGGAGAACACAGTGAACATGAAGACGAAAGCCGTGTACTTGAACGCGCTGTAGCGCCCGTCGAACCAGGTATACCCGTAGAAGCGGAAGAAGATGAACGAGGCAGCCATGCTGGCCCAGACAACCAGCTGTTTCTTGAACTTGAACGAGAGGTCATTCGTCGTGTTGTACGTGAAGAAGGTATCGACGAGGAAGCCGAGTGTCCACCAGAACCAGAACATATCAATTTGATTCGGCCAGAGGGGCCATGTGAGCGAGGACTCAACAAGACCCTCGCCGTTCCAAGAGCGCTCACGGTATGGGAACATTCCGGCCCAGGACTTGTTGATCGCGAGATCGTGCAAGTGCTGCTCAAGGGGCTCGCCGTCCGTCATGTCGTCTGTCTGGTGGATGAGACCCTGGTAGTACACGACAGCGCCCTGCGCGAGGATGATGAACTCCTGGCCCTCGCACGTCTGGACCTGCTTTGTCCGCAGAGCACGGTGATTCGAGCCCGTCGGCATGTCAATGACGTTGCCGAGGTTCGCGACGTAATAGCGCGTTAGCTTGGGGAAGACCGAGTACTGGACCTTGCCGCCGCGGATGCGGTGGTGGCGCTCGACGTTCTGCTCTTCTTTCTTCTCCGGCAGGGGGTCGTAGAGCGCGGCGTCTTCCTTGCACACGCTGTCGCGTAGTGCCTTGTAAGTGCTCATGTCGTTGCTGATCTTGGCGTTGGCGAGCAGTTCCTGGCGCTTGTTGTGGTCGGCGTGGAAGTCGGCTGAGGCGCGATAGGTCTTGTGGTCTACGCCTTGCTCTTCGCCGTAGTCGAAGCGCGCGCCGGGACATGCAGACAGGACGTGGTATACGCTAGGCGATATTTGCATGCAGATGTGGAAATAGCCAGCGATGGCGATGATGGTGTGCAGTTCTTGCCAGAACTGGGGGATCTCTGATTCGGGCTTCAGGTCGCGCGCGAGAGCCATCACCATGAAGAGCGGCTTGAAGATGAGCACGGTGCGCCCCGTGAGCTCATCTACGTCGTCCCAGAAGTTTTGAGGTACAAGATTGTTACCGAGAGCTCCGCGAACGAGATGAATAATACCCTTCTTACGGTTGTAACCTATACGTGACAGAAATTCGTGTTAGTCTGAAGGAACCTCGCGTCGCAAAAGTCTTTAAGGGGGAACGAAGAAGAAAGAGAATGGATTCAGTATGAAAGCAGCAGAATATCTCACCTTCCTCATCGATCCAACGGAAATCGAACCGTTCGAGCTCGTCCTGGGTTGCCTTGGTAGCACCGAACAACAGGCGGTTCCAGATCTTCTTCTCAAAGATCTTGGAGAGGATGCTCATACACAACCATCTGCGGTGAATGGGGTCACTGAGCAGTTCGGACCACTCCACGTAACCCTTATCTTCGTGCGCCGAGTCGCGAGCGTAGTGAATGAACTGTTCAGTCATAGGGAGTTCCCAAGCCGAGCACATCTCCCTGCTGTCGCGCCAGTCGAGAAGGTGGACATCCTGGCCGAACCATCGCTCGACAAAGTCGTACAGAGAAGAGTATAATGTGCTGTAGAGGTCGGCCATGAATACGTTGTCGTAGTCTAGGGGGTGCTTGTGCCGGCCAAACCAAAGGCTGAAGTCGACCTGCGACGGACTGAAGTCGGTGGAAGACTTGACAGCATCCTGCCATTTGGTGATGGGTGGCGTAGTAGTAGTTGTGGCGGTGCCATCTGCTTGTCCTTGTGTCTGATCAGCAGTCGTGGTTTGATTTTGCGCGTGATGACCTCTGCGTCGTCTAGGCTGTACTGGCACAGGCATGAGAGTAGGGGGACTATCGACCCATGGCAACATGCGCCAGAGGAGGTTTGGTCTCGACTGCACGCTAGACGGCACGTTGGCCCAGATGGACTCGAGGTTCCAGTCTCGCCATGCGCGCTCCTTACGAGCAGCACGGAATCTCTTATAGTAAGGTCCCCATATCAAATCAGGGTCATTACCAGTGATGTACTGAATGCTTTCCCATAGTGAGTAAGGGTGATCGCGAGGATCTGACTCTTTACTTCTCGGGTACCGCTGGTTTCGGATATCGGGAAGAGTCGTAATGGGTTGCTCCTGAAAAGTGGTACCAGTCGCCATCGTGTCGGTTGATTTTCCTTAAGCAAGCAAGCCTACACAGGCAGACGGCGTCTGATTGAAGCGAGGTTGAAGAACTGCGCAAGGCTTCAATACATCACAGAGCTCTAAAGCTCAAAGCAACGGATGGCAGCCTATGAGGTTGATAAGGCATACTCTTGAAAGACGCTGAGAGCGTGTATCATCATGACCGACAAAGGGATGTAAGACAAAGAATTGCTTTGAGTTCTGAGACCATCTCAGTACAGAACGGTTTCGATCGGCTGGCCGCTTTCGGACAGCACTACCCCCTAGGTTCGGCGGTGTTCCAAATTGTGTCCGCCAATTGGTCTTTGTTAACAAGTTTTGGGGTAGTATGCTCTATTATAAACCCAATTCAGAGGTATAGAATGTTTGTAATAAATATCTATTAAATTTGGGTATATTAAGACTCAAGTGCATATAATAGCGTGAGATCCCCGCCTCCCTTCTCATTCAAGGGTGCCACCTTTAATACAAAGATCCATCGAAAGATGTCAACACAACGGCCAGAGGGCGCACGTTTTTGATCCATGTCTCCTCTTACTCAATTCAGTTCAGGCCTGCAATTAGTGTTGAACAGGTGCCTCATGGACGTGGCCGGTCTGATGACCATATGCATTGGGGTCCGCATACGAGCCACCCGTTGGCTCACTGACCATAGGGGAAGCAGACTGCTGATAGTACTGTTGTTGTTGTTGCTGCTCGTGTGTGTAGGTCTGGTTAGAGTCGACGTATTGTTGTTGGTTGGGGTCAACATATTGTTGTTGATTGGGGTCGGCGTATTGCTGTTGATGTTGTTGGGTCTGATCAGCGGCGTAGTAGCCCTGTGCCTGATCGGGTTGTTGCGGCTGCATCTCGACCTTCTCTGCGCCAGTAGTACCCTCCTCTGTGGCTCTGGGACCAGCACCAGGCATGGCGCGGAGACCGGCCTTGCGGTGACGGTGAAGGGCCATGCTGTGGATGACCAGAGTAGCAATATAGGTGATCCTGTTTGATGTTAATGCCGGCGGTGTTGAGCATTTAATTATAGAAAAACTTACCAGATAATGGCACCAAGCGCAGCATCGCCTGCAACGATGCCGCCAGCGATGCCGGCATAATGGTCATCATAAACGTTATCGCTGTATAGCTCGTCGATCTCCGAAGCGTATGCAAAGACAGCAGCAGCGACAGAAGCTTGAAGGGCCCAAGAGATGAGCCAGAAGATGACTAAGAAGACATCTAGGCCCAAGATTGCCCAGTAGTTATATGCATTTGTAGGACCATAATGTGAGACTAGAATATAGATGCTGGCAATCAAGGTAACAAGAGCCTAATCATGTCAGGTTTCTTAACTGAGATGCAATGGATATCAAGTCAACATACAGTGAATAGTTCTAAAGCGGCACCGGAGTAAGCAATGCCTGAGACAATGTAGGCGCTCAAGGCGAGAGTGATGATGCCGAGGACAAGCTGAACAATACGAGCGGCAATGAAGCCCTTTGGGTAGGCTAGATGGTGTTCTTTACCCGCTGGGCGCTCAGTAGAGTAGGCAGTTGACATGTTCAGCGATTACACTGCTTTCTAGATATTTAGTCGGACGAGTGAGAAGGTTGAAGAAAGATGAAGCACTACTAGGAGAAAGAAGGAGAGCAAAGCGTAAGAAACAAGGAGAAATAACGAGGGAACGTTCAGGGTGAGGGAGCGCGATTGATATGAAGAGCTACCGTGAGCTAGGGACCCTGTTCACTCCCGCATGGTGGGTGGGCTGATGTGGTCGAGGGCGCAGGGTTTAGAAAGGCGAATTGGTGGCTGCTCTGCAGAGTGCATGACATTGGGTCAAATTATAAGCTGTAGGCAGTTTGCACTTGACATCCAATGAGAACGAGCCAAGATACACCAAGTGGAGGGACAATCTGTAGACTATTTCACAGTGCTCTATTGCCGAAGCCGTCAGAGCGGGAAGGGGGAAAAACTAAAAAAAGGAACAAGGGGAGATGAGTGGTTCCAAGAGCTGAACTTCCATCTAAAACCTATCTGTAGTGAAACAGGGATGACCTTCAGCTTTTATGATTTACCTCACTCATAATTATATCCAATGTTCACTACAAGTATCTATACTCCTTCTGTTATTCATGCGGTTGAAGAGCAAAAGAAAGAAATTGGCCAAGGAGGAAGCATAATTCAAGAGAATCTCGAAACCCAGTACACCCCCAGGCGAGCATCCACGACCTTGCAGAAGCGCGAGGCAGATTTCCAGCCAGTGCTCATTATAGTAGATCAGCGCCAAGTAGACCAAAGAGGGGTAGCTAATCCAATATCACACTAGTCCAGACGCACGATGTGAATGATAGGCATTTGTCCAAATAGGAACCATCACGAAGGAGAAAAGATGTCAGCTAGGCATAGCCCGGGGAAGTCATTGGCTCAGTGCTTGTCATTGATGGTTGCAGTCATCCAGTATCGAATGATTTTTCGGCTCAGTTTACTGAATAGGACACAGTACCTCGCCTCATAATCCACGAAGAACATAAGAGCCAGAACGGGCGATGATGGAATCTGGGCGCGTGCGGCTGAAATGCCAAGACCTGTCGCTCGATGGTCTGGTTGATCCCTGTTTTATTTCCTGTCGAACTCGATGTCACACTTGTCACTACAGCCTCTCAACGGGATGCAGCTGCTCGAACACGTGAAGAGATAGCTAGATTGATCTGAGCCCGTTGCGGAAGGTCTGATGAATCGAGTCTATCTTTTTTCGCCTTCGAGAGCTAGACAACTCGACGTGTTTTTGCGTCGTCTCCCGAAAACGGATGGGAGGATGGATGTACCGGGTTATCCCTACAGCTTTGTGGTGGGTCTATAGCCCATCCAAAAAAGGTTGAACTAAGCGAGAATCTGATCGCTGATTCGTACTGGAGAAAGGCTGTACAGGGTAAGGGAGATTGAGTATTCCTCTTCACCAAGTAAGACGGCAGAGAGATACGCCGCCAGGTTTAGTGCCCCGTACAGATCGGTATATTTTCATATCATGAGTGTATGGGTTTCGTCAGAGTCTAAAGTAGCATTCCAGAGGCATTGATCCAATTATTTCACATTCCTAACACCCCCCCGGAGCCTATTCTTGTCAACGAGCAAGAAATTCATCATACAGGGTGTGTTATAACTGAGAAGATAAGGAAAATACTTAGGTACCCGCCGGATTTTCGAAACCTCCAAACCAACACAGCAGTGCTGCGCCTCGGAAGGTCCAGATTCGATCTTAACTCATCACCATCATGCTCTCCCATCAGGTCGTATCAGCTTCCGTTTCAGCGTCTACGAAACGCACTCAGTGGCGGCAAGCCTCGGATGCTTGGTAATGATTTAGCCCAACAGCACGTTTCGGCAATGTTAGGGCAGGAAATCCAGATTATTCAATATCTAAGCCTTTGCGCCAAAACTCATATAGTCGCTACGCCTCACCTATAATCAGCATGAAACTACCCTCAAATCGAAAAAGGTCCTATCAGGCTTCGAAGAAACTATCAGCAGGATTACGCCTGGATCACGCAACCTGAACTCTGTCAAGTGAGATGAAGCGGAAACGTAGTGAGGCTAACCACCAGAAGGACCCAGGCAGTGCTTGCCAAGAGCAACTCACTTTTCGATGAACAATGAACATTCACGCTCGACTCAGCATTTTTCAACTATCGAAACCCAAACCCAACCTCAACCAGTATGTTTCCTAAAATTTTAATTACAAACACGGTTGCCGCCGTTTTCATGAGATGCAGATCACCTCTATACCTGACTCGCCAAGCCCACGATAGCGCACAGACAAACTTGAAGTAATCGGTCTATTCTACGAAGTAAAAGCACCTACCTACGCAGGTAATTAGCTACCCCAAACGTTTCGAATGACGCCCATAACTGGGGACATGTCAACCATGCGACGACCACGGTGAAGGCAACAGACAAACAGATGCCCTGAATTTATTCCACATCATTGAGAACAACTCCGACCAGGTCGGCCGACCTGCTGCGTGTGCTCGTGTCTATTAGACAGGAAGAGACGAGGTCCATCACGACGGCAAGCTTGCCTTTCGGGGATTCTGTGATGGGTAAATGATCATTCAATGGCAGAGACTCACACGTAGACAGAGTTCGTGCCATCTTGGCCTATGGCCAAGCGATATCTGCGAGCTATCCAGCGTCGAAAATTCACAATATAGGTCACAGCTAACATTTTCACACAAGCGCACTCACAGACTCTGAGCTACCAAGCTCCCTATTCTAGCATTTTCAACCTCCCTTCACGTACACTCACCCTTGCATGAGATCGGAACAGCGACCATACACCACAAATGACACATCCCCGGTCAGAAAGGACAAACCCAGCTCAGTTGCTGACGGATCGAGAAGCTGCGACCAAGAGTAATATCAAGCAAGACATCTAGTTCTATCTTCGATGGCATCGTATACTTGGCACCGCATTGTGGCTATACTCACTCACTCACCTAAGACCAATAAATAAACAAACAACACTTCAATTTAACCCTGGTCCTAGGTAGGTTCCGAAAAGACTTTCTGAGATTCAACTTTGCCAAGCAGGACTAGACCTCATTCATATTCAATAACCTGCATGTGCACGAGTAAATATTTCCAACATTAAGCTGCCGAACGGCAAACAAGGGATATTGAGTACCGTATTCCCATTTGATTTGCGTGAACCCCTGAGTAGCGATATGGTAGCGGGATAGTAGTATTGTCGACTTACACGCCCGACTTCCAGTCTCTCCCACACCTATATATTACATCTGCGTGGAGAATAGCGAGAAGGTAACCCTAGCGATAGATGATTGTCATTCAAAAAGTGTGTAGGTAGGCATCTAAAGGCGAGAGGAGAACATTCACAGACCGTGCCATACCTCAATATAGTTACGTCCGCCATCTTTTGGCTTTCGAATACGTCTTAAGAATGAGCTTTAGGAAGTCGCGTCGCTACTTGATATCTTGAAATGTCGATCTTAGTTCCCTTGAACAGATGTTTCCGTGATACGTGCATTGAATGCCGCACTCTCAAACCTCTAGATCGTGCAACCCAGTCCACCGTTGACGTAACACCGGTTCAATACATCAATAGACTCTATTGACACCTCATCTCACCTCACATCGTCACACACCACCTCACATCACCGTCACATGACACTAAACATTAAACCTCAAAAGCATCTCATACTCTATAAAAGAGTCTCGAATTCTGAACCACATCATAAAGTGTCATCAACAATTCAATTGAATTCTTTCTTTATGTATATTAACCTTGATGCTACCCACTACCCACAACACCAGCACCACACCCATTCTAACGATTCATCGTCCGTCTATATACTGGAGTTCATCCCGAGGCAAGTTCCTTGGCGGCCCATGCATGCATGACCTATGAATGATAAACAAGGCTTCTTTCTTTCTTTCTCTTCTTTCTATTTCTTTCGTTCGTGTCGTTGACATGACATCTTTTCCCGTGAATCGTGGACAATGTGTCCAGGTGTGTGTTATGTGTTGTTCGGTAAATACATGGGATGTGAAACAGCGCCACTCCATAGAATACAGAATTGTCCGAGTGTCAATCAGCCAAAAATGTTGGCCAACTAAACATCCACCCTATCAGTACCTTCTACTTCTATAGTCAAACAAGTGTAGTTTAGTCCTCTAAGCTGACTGAATGACCTTGTAGACTAAGGTAGTAAAGCCCAAATGATTCTTCGTCTGGCGCGAATCGCGAATGCCGTTACTCAAATATGTGTTTTGTGGCAGGTGTGATTGTTTTGCTGACACACAGACTATTCGAGTTGAATGAACCAAAAAGTAGCGGGGAAATTGTAAGTTGACTGAGTGAGTATCGATGCATTAAAAATTGCTGTTGTTGAGAGAAGGGAAAAAGTGATTCGAAGGGTATCTCATCGTGTCTTGGAAAAATTTCGGAGGGCTTGAAGCTTCAACTCAGCCAAATAAGAACAGGGTGTCACCCGAGAGCGCTTTGCTTCCTTCTAGGAGTAATCCTCAGCGGCTGATCCCATTGCCATGCGGTCGATCTGTTGAACGAGTTCCTTGGTCTCACGGACGATCTCGAAAGCGATCGGTGGTAGGGTTTGTGTCCACATTCGCCATTCGCGATCGCCCTCGCCTAGTCCACGCCCAGCGAGTTCCTTGCCATGGTCGCCGGCTTCAATCAGACGTTCACGGCAAGACGATAATCGCTCGAGTAATTCTCCACCACGGCGGGAAGCTTCTGTTTCACCAACGACCTTACCAACAGCCTCGGCAATCGAGTTGATCTCGTCATTGATTTGTTGGATAGGGGCATCGCTTCGGATCGATCCTACAAGACCTTGTATGTATTGTACCATGATGGCCGTCTGATCCTCCAGGTAGATCTTCAAATCCTCCAAATCCGTATCCTGTTGGAGATATCCATTCGGTGGAATCTGCGGGAGACCTTTGTTGAGTCCATTGGAGGCCATATTACCATTACCATTCATTGAAGTTCTGGGGGAGTTGTAGGGGCTGTAAGCTGAGGAGTTGCCGCTTTCACGCGCTCCAGGACCAAGGCCCTGGAACTGAGATGGCGGGAGTGAATCGCCTGGCTTCAAAAATGCGTCAGGCTGCGTGGTCGTGGTGCGATTTGAGGAGAATCCTATGGATTCTACAGGAGTGATGGAACCATCATCATCATCTTCGAGCTCTGCAGCGGGCGTGGCACGGATCTTGACTGTCCGAAGGAGCTCGACAAGAGCAGCTACGAGATGCGAAGCAGCCGCGTCGAGTAGAGACACGGGAGAGAGACCAGCAGCTGATGCGAAGTTTTTGGAGGCTGTAATGAGGTTGTTGGCGGTTGCCGATACGCGGATCTTGAGCTTCTGTTGCTGAGGACTCATATCCTCGTCGGTTGAGCGGGAATCCTCGATATCTTTGTTTATGCGACGGACATTATTAATGACCGTCTTCATCGAATCGATTACCTTTTCAGGCTCATCTTTGCGTGCTCGGCTCAAGAGATCGTCAATAGAAATTTGGAACTTGGTGACATGCACATCCTTAACCATTCCATTGGCTTCGGTGAATCCCTTTTCTCTGATGTACTTTCCGGCGTCTTGTTCGATAGTGAGGCCAATGGATGCTGCGCGCATACTGCGAAGCTGAGTTTTAGTCCGGGCATACCGGTTCCTCCACTCACGGACCTCATTCTCTAACCGTTCCACCGTCTTCTCTAGCTCCGCTTGCCTATCCCATGAAGGAGTGTGTTGTTGAGCTAATATCCTCATTTCCTCAAGGAATTGCCGCGCTTCACGACGGGCATCTTCCGTTACTTCTTGTTGCTCTTGGAGGGCTAGGCGAAGCTCTTCATTTTCTCTTCGAGTCTCGGAATCGGAGGCCCCAGCAGTACTTTGTCTGGCCTGTTCGATCTCCTCCTGAAATCTGCGGCTTTCTGCAGCGTGGTCGTCCTTGACACGATCCAGTTCGGTTTGCATTTCGGCTTTGATAGATCTGCTCAAGTTTTCTGCGTCGGCTAATTTGTTTTCGAGGTTTGAACGCAAATCGTGCAGTTCTCGCTTCTCACGGTCTAAAGAACTGATCTCGTCATCTTTCTTTTTCATCTCATCACCTAGACTATCCAATTTCTCACGCAATTCTTGCACTTGTTTTTGGTAGTCGTCAATCATCTGCTTATCGGCCTGTCAGGGATTAGTCAGTGGCTCTAAGTCTCATACTAGTCTGTTCAACTTACTTCAGAAGTGCCGTTTGTCATTGCTCCTTTACTAGCTTGGTTGTTTATGCCAAGGCCACCCATTTCATCGTCATTTGACCCCATACCATCATCGTCTTCTTCGACCATCGTACTCTTGTTGGGAACTATGGTATTACTTTGAAATTGTTTGAGTGGTGGCCGATCAAAGCTACCGTTTTGGGGCAATCCAGGTGAAGGCGGTACGGGATAGTCATTGGGACGTCGTGGAGCGGCAGAGCGTATTGAACTTGCGTCTGACGGTCTACGCATACCGGGGCCTCTCGGAGGCATTCCCATACCATTCACTGGTGTCCCATTCCTACTAGGTGGTCCGCTAGGGGGTCTGCCACCTTGGCTTATTTGACTCATCCGCGGCGGCATATCCCCATTGATCACTCGAGGGATGCGGCGCTCCAACTCGCAGAAAACATCGGTGGCCAAGTCTCTGAATCTGGGAGAGCCGAGAGTCGAAAGCTTTTGGCGAGCTTGATTACGCTTGGGATGAAAACCCTGTTCAGGCAGTAGATATGCAGGGGGCCCGTTGTTTGAATTCGGACCCGGCTGCCGCGGCATCTTCTGCCGTCGCATTAACTCGTCGAATACATCCGTAGAGAGCTCGAGGAACTGGACGGAGGATAGCCGTAGCAGCTTGTCGCGAGCCTTGTTGGGAGGTGGGTTGGCTCGCCCGTCCTTCGATGTGGCTGCCAGATACCTCTTGAGGGCGACATAGTGTTCCCCAAGTACAACTTCTGTATTCTCTTCACGTATGCTCCGGCCGCTCTCGCTGCGCGCATATGTGCTGGAGCGGCCGACTGAAGGGGGAGGAGAAGGGCCGCCGATGCTCCTGGGCCCGCCAGGAAAACCATTCATCATGGAGTTGGAACCACCAGAGTCGGGAGGAGAGATGAGTCCGCGGTTATTAGGGTAGGGACCGTCGTTAGGGTATTTAGATGCACCAGACCACTCACTGCCGCCTAGAGAGACAGGGGATAGTGGTGCATTCCTCGGGTTCATGGTCGGGGTGTGGATGAAAGGTGGTTTGTGGTTGAGCTGAGCTTGGGCGCTCGTCCAGTCGGGATAGAGAACGTGGGAGCGAACAGACCCGATGAGGATGATGCGCCAGGCAAGAAAGGGGGATTTGTGTCTTGGGGCCAGTCCTGCCTATGCCGGTCGCAAGATTGCGTGGTTGAATCTCAGAGGAATATTGCTTCAATCAATGACGGTGTTTGTTATTCTGGCGGCTATGATGCGGCATGTGCTCAAAGAGACTGGAGAGTGAGGTGGTACAGAGAATCCGGGCGGCAGGATTGTGACACAAGACAGGGAAGAATTATAGATTATGGTGTACAGAACGTGGACCGTAAAGACTGACTACTTCAATGATGTCGTGACAGCTTGGGCAAACAGCTGCTGTTGAAAGCGTTGTGTAATAAACGGGTGGCTCGCAGGAGAAACCTCGCGGAGGCTGGGTTGGCAATGCGGCGTTGTTGGCGATTGTGATGAATGTGAAACCAGCAACAATTGCGGCAGGAGGATTCGGAGGAAGAGACGATACAACGAGCGGATGGACCTGCAGATTAAGGGGAGAAACAGATGGTATCTACTCCGTACTGGTCTTAAGTCACGATGTCGTAAGCAGACAACGAAAGAGATGAGGAGTTGAGAAAAAACGCAGCGATGCAGAGACAAGAGACAATGGATGCCGCTATGTTGGATCGAATGAACGAAAGAAGGAGGATGGAACGGGAGACTGTGGAGCGCTTCACCCCCAAGCCCGGACAATGCATGAAACCGTGCCTTCTCCCCCCTAGCAGCCAGCGGTACTATTAGGAGGGAGGCCAGGTCGTACTGAGATCCACTTTTCAAAGGTACATATGTACCTACCTCTCTAACATAGATGTACTCGGTGTAAACGAGTCAATCCTTTCTTACAAAAAAGCTCTTTCTATTGTTTATTACTGACCATTACAAGATTTAGAGAGCATGACTACGGGTTTCTTTACATACTGGCAAGAACTGTTTAAATGGGGATAAGCCGTTGAAACTGTTGCATCTACAAACTCTGTTCAGCCATCTCGATACTTACATGTAGGTACTTACCCAGACCAATCCCTATGCGTGTGTACCGTCAACATCCACTCAAATAGCCAACTATCAATCAACTATTGACGAGCAGAGCGCCCTGAATTTGTAGCGTCTAGCAGGGCATCATTGGTTCAATGTAATAGATGTCGCGCAGGGCAAATCAGTACCTGCCTTCAATGTTGGTCGGTTAGGAACCTTTTGGTAGATTACCAGCCGGTATATTTGGGGCGTTCTCCTACCACCAGCAGGGATGTCGAGTACCTTATCGGCAGCTGGCTGCAAGTACCCATGAGAAGAAAAGGGGGTTAGTCCAGCATCTTTTGTCCAATCACAATCCACTCCAAAGGGTCAATTTAATCCTAACCCACACCCGACCCAGTCTGCGCGCAACAAGATACCTTAAACTACCTAATAATTGACGAGATGTTTAGACTTTGACCAGCATGCAACCTGCATATGTAACTTGTTGGTAGAATACGCCATTGCCAGATGTGAATAGTAAGTATATCAATGAGTTATTAGATTGGCTGTCCTCTTTGAAGTCCTGAGATGTTATTTCAGAAGTATACAGAGCATTGTTGAACAGCAGGGAGTAAAAATGTTAAAATTGCCAAAAGGGCCGTCGCTGTTGGGGTTGCGCGTCCACTCTAGGATACATCCCCACATGATCTCAAAAAGTCGGCCTCTCTCTCTCTCTCTCTCTATCCGTACAGATCTGGACTTGAGACTATGATGATTTCAGTTAATAGGGCATGGCGATGCGAGATTCCCCTCAGATAGTAGATGCCGGTCTAGTCCCTGTCAGTACATAGCGACCCCAAGTGCGTACGACACAAATCAAATGATACGTTTGCGATGATAATGCTTTACAAATTATCAGCCCTTGAAGAAATTATGATATTACTAGAGAGACCGGGTCCGCCGGTAGATGGCCTTTCCGCACCGAACCAGTCCTTCTCCATCCCCCGATTTCGATAACTCAGAAAGGCAGAGATTAGCAGATTAGCAAGTTCCAAAAGAGATGCCAGATCGAAGCGGCCACGGGGGATCGACACAGTCGAGAACATTCATCAATAGTCGTCCTCTCCACTACAGGCTATTTGATTACGAAGACTCACAGCGAAAAAAAGGAGTACTCACAGCGAAAAAGGTCGTCAACGACTCAGCCGAGCAGCTCTCCATCTCAGGTAGGGCATCCTATAGAAAATTCCCCCTTTTCCCAGGATGCACAAAAACCAGGATGTGATACTACCCCAGAACGGAATACCAACCTCCTATTCGTCCGATTTTTGTGCGCCACCCCTGCGCATATCAAAGAATGATGCGAAGCCTCACCCGCCCTATTGGCTGCGTACCTGGCACTACCGTTTAAACTTGTGGGCGGCTCTTTGCAAGATTCGC
This sequence comes from Xylariaceae sp. FL0255, assembly GCA_022578795.1. NCBI lineage: Eukaryota > Fungi > Ascomycota > Sordariomycetes > Xylariales > Xylariaceae > Xylariaceae sp. FL0255. The sequence goes on along the minus strand of MU388855.1, from coordinate 54,295 downwards.
GCGCGCCATTCTCTGCACCGATGACACGGCGGCTCACGCGACATTTTTATTTTTATTCGATGAAGAAAAGGGTAGAGCCGCTCGAGTTTGGATATTAATCTTGACTATAGCAGATTTTCTTCATGAAGGGCATGTATTTCCCTCCGGAATTAAAAACTGAGCTCGACCCGCACGGCCCAGCGTCCCTGATTTGCTTTTTCGCCAATGAGGAACCAACCCCTGCCGACGGGCACAGTCAATAATGATAATGGGACAGGAAAATTTGAGATCTGAAATTTTGTCCATCTTTTGATCAGGAGATCTCGCAGTTCTGGATATTTTGATACCCTCATATGCAGCTAATCTCTACAGTAGCATAGGCGAGATAAAATCGTGAGACTGATGTATCATCTCATAAAGAAACACCCACCCGCGCCCCTAAACTAGAATCTCTCAATAGAGTACAAATAAGATTCATTTGTAAATAGATCATGAACTCAGATCACCCAGTACCTTACATTCACATATCAGCAAAAGAAACATTTTCAACCATTCACCGTTTCCCAATGCCGTTCCCGGAAACAGACCGTAACCCAAAAAAACTTCGGGAGCACATGTATGACGTGCTGGGTGATTCCTTCGTCGCATCTGCCGTCTCAGCTCGCGTTTGAGAACTCAGATGCGCATACGTCAGCGCCACCGATTTCTCAGCCTCAGTGCCTCACCCGCGAAGCCAAGGAACTTTAAGGCAGCCATCCCCGTCAACGGCAGACAGGTTATGACTGCTTTTAGGTTATCAGGCCTGGTTGCCTCAGGCCAACGTTACCGGACTATTGGTAAATTGGTAAACCTGTAGGGAGGTGTTCCTGACTCCTCGTACGATACATCATACACAATGTCAGTCCACGGGGTTTATAAGGAGGTAGCTTGCTTCGAACGAGAGCAGCATAGACCAACAGAATCACCCATTCACATCTTACCTTATCAATTAATATGATGCATCATTCGACTTCAAAGCCATTGCTTGAAGTTCGCACTCCCCACGCCCTTGACCCACCAATCACATCCAACATGAAACCATTCCCACGAGAAGAAACAGGGCGTTAGAGATCTAGCATATCAGGAGGATTCATCTTCGATAAGGTTGCATTACGTGGGCTTCTTTCTTGGTGAAACGAAACAACATAACCGGAGCTAGTTATGCTATTCTAGGAGCTGCGTCAGTTGTCTACCGGAATTTTGAGCTATGGTTTCAGTTGTTTCCTGATGTTTTTCTGAGTTCGTGACTAGTCCGACGTATTCTATGCTTATCCATTCGATCGCGATCGGGTTACTTCGTAGATTTGGTCCTTGTTCTAAGCAGATCTCGGAAAGCATTGACGAATCTACCCCAACCATCTGGCACCCTGCCTAACGCCTAACAATCCCACAAATCCATTTCCATATGGGTATCTCATCATCACACTTTAAATCCGTTTAGAACCAAGCAAGCGTCCACGTCGCCGGCAAATGCGGCCACCTCTCCTGCCACTCGCCAATAATCTCCGGAACACGCTCATCAAACGACGTGCGACTCGCCGCGCTGGCCATATCAAAAGCCACCGGGCCAACCGTCTCCCTCTCCTCCTTAGCAGCCTTGTTCAGTGAATTCGCCAGATCCAAAATACCTCGTCCTCCGATCGACGCCTCCTCGTGATTATCCTTAATGTCGACGTTGATGACGTGAACAGGCCGGTTGAGCGGGGACCCGCGGTTCAGTAGGTCGTCGATGACGGCATCCCAGCAGCGCTCCTCGCACGTGAAGACGACATCGACGAGACCCGCTTCCGTGCCCTCGTAGCCGCGGTCCTTGACCTGCTCGACGCGCGGGATGCCGATCTGCCAATCTTGCCAGCGCTCGGGCCCCCATTTGACGTTTCGGTTGCGGCCGATCATGTTCAACACACCATTCGCTGTGTAGAGCCTGCGGTCTTTGCCATCGAGTTCCTTGTAGATCGTGTCGTAGGAGACTTTGTTGAAGGGGTAGACGTTGGGTTGGGTTATGGTGGGACCGGGGAGGCGGACGAGAGAGCCCGTGCCGAATGAGATGACGGGGTAGTGGGCTTCTGAGAGGCGGAGATGGGCTTCCATAGATCTATCATGTAGTCTGGTCAGTAGGTCGAAATATGGTGACTTGTCGAGGGTAAAAGAATGACTGACCTGTTCTGGTTGCTGGCGCAGACGGTGCAAAACTTGAGCTTGTAGCCTCCGGGGTCTTCGCGCTCGCCATTTGCGACCGGAGGCTGGGTACCATTGGCAACCTCCATCGCGATCCCTTCGAAGCGTCTATTCTGGTAACTCTACAGTGGTTCTCCGAGAGGAAGTGGCAGCTTATGTACAAAGCAGGCAAGCGATACGGTTCCAACCCTCGCCACTAGTTCTGCTCGACGAAGTCACGGTCAGCAAGTAATGGGCATGAGGCAGAGGATGTCAACACAAAGTGTTTGGTAAGGAAATCAGAAAAAGTTGCGTATGGTAATATAAAGGGTGTCACCATGGGGTATCAGACAGCTCCAATAAATTTTCATCATAAAAGGGCGGGCGCAGAGGTTGAGGAGACGAGGGATGCTGGAATACCTACATGCCTTTGTCGATTTTATCAATGCTCACGACTGACGGTGGCGGTGTATCAATTGAGTAAAGAGAGAAAACCTGACAAGACAGGTGTCGGCAGTAGCCTGTCACATTTCAATTCTCTCTCGTATTGCAAGATGAACACTCTCCTGAGAGATTGTCTGCGGAAGCTCAGCTTAAAGAGACAAATTGTAACGTGATCAACAAGCATTGACGGAGTGTGTGGTGGAGGTTTTCGACGGCAGGTTACTTAGTGTCTTGCTGGGTGGGTCACAGCTGAACTATGTCATAAAATTCTAAAAATGCATAACTTCATCAAATGGGTAATTTTGCCAAATCTGACTGAGAAATCGTTTTTTAGCATCATCTTCCAAAACTGAGGAATATTCAACAAAACCAAAGTCCGAGCACGGGCTCAGGCTTCAAGTCCAAAAGATGCTAAAAATAACATCAGCTTGCATGTCGCCAGCATCAAACCATCAACTACATGTACTTTTCCATGCATCTTCGAATCACCGCAGCCATTGTTGTCCAGGGTCTGTGGAGGGGCAAACTCGGCTCAATGGAAAGCTACCTTACCTAAACCTTCCACTCCCTGTATTCACTCTACTCCATACAAGCCTACATAAACTCTGTAGATCTATCTACATACCTTGGATCTCGAGCACTCAATGCCCAGTCCCTTTCTAACCTCTTGGATCGTGTAATTCGACGAAACATGACATCTGTGCGCAAGACCTAAGACGCGACTGACTACTGCACTGGGTGCTCCCACTTATCGTGTGACTTTGATAAAGGGTAACACCACCATCTGGTCTGCCGAATCATCCATTGCCAACGCACCAGAACCTGCAAGCAGCAGGCGTCGGCGGGTTGTCACGTGGTATAGCGGAAGTGTTTCACAGTTGCTGACATGCATGCAGTGGTGGCATTAGTGCATCTGGGAAAAAAGAAGCGGTGTTGGCTGCAAGCCGTATTGTCCAGGCCCGGTCTTTCGTATAGTCCTTGGTATACTTCTGTAGGAAAAAGCGTAGGAACGTGAGTGCATGGGCAACAACAACCAGGTTGGTGGTCACCGACACACGCACAGACACACACAAGTTCTGGTCATATCTACTTTCCCATGCTTTCGAAGTCCTGGATTAGCGGACGACGTGCATAGTCCGTAGCCGGGAGGAAGTAATTACTGCACTTGGTCAAAGATCTTCACTGCATGGCATCATCCGGTAAAGAGACTTACTCGCATGAAGCATCCGTATCCAAGGGAACCAAGGTAGAGTAGCCCGAGTGTGCAGTCCACTGAGTAGAAAAGTTGGGATGATCCCAGACACACCTGAAAGGGCTGCCTAGGTAGGTAGAGGGAGGTTACAGGTAGAAGCACCAACTGGGGCATGCTAAGTCGACGATGCCTGGACAAATCACAAGGGAGAGAGATGCGCTTCGACGGCGGTTGTTGTCTGCGAACGTCGATGGGGGGCGGGAGGGTCCAATTGGTCGGACTGTCTTGGGGAGCCGCTTTCGTGTCTCTTCGGCTCAGCTCCTCTACAGGCGGCGGGAAAGCAACTGACAAACCCTGGACTCTTAGCCAAGGACTCGAGAGTTGCTGCTTTTGTGTTTGTTTCGTTTCCCAAATGTCTCCTAGGGCGACCTTCCCTCGACTTACCGCTTTCTAACAATGCTGTGATAATAGCACAGATCACTCACTTTGGGGTGTGAATCACCAGACTCTTGGATTGGAATGTTGCATATGGTGATTGTGCAGCGTTCCAATCATTTCAGTTTTAGTTCTCTTTGCTATTATATTTTCATTCATACAAGACATCTCATTCATAGCACTTAATTGCAGGCAGACAGATGCCATTGTATTAATAAGAGAAGTAGACGAAGTGGGGGGGACACAGGCGACAGGTAACAGTTGCTCGCCATAGGTTATTTCCAATCGGTGACCACCTGAAAGGCAAGCGCCATCTGCCGCCGCCACTGCTCTGTCCGTGTGCAAGGAACAACAATAATTTGAACTTGATGATAACCAATTCATTTTTACCATTTTATGGAGGCGTGGAATCGTAGGTAACTTTCATTCTTCTTTTTCCAACAATGTCGCATCTCATGCCGTATTCTCACTCATTCTCCTGTCTGACTCGACTGCTGATTGACGGATGAGGCTCGACCTAATAATAGTTTCTCCCCGACCACAATTGCATCTTCTTTCCCCACCCCGGAATTGTTTCCTTTCATCTCTGTTTATCCTTTGTCTTGCGCCCCGGTCGACGACGAACATCGAGCACAATCCCTCTCCATACACCCTCATTGACTCAGTCGGTCCATTGTCTTCAGTCCCGTCATTCCTTCGTATACATATTCCCATCTACTAGAAACCGCCTCGGAGGTGAGTAGGGCTCTCCCACCATAGACGACCCCACAATGCCAAATCCCCTGCTCAAGTTCCCTGTCAAGTCAAGCCAAATCTCCCCGGCCCTCCTCTGCCTGCCTTCCCTGCCGTCCTCCATAACCTACTTCGTATTCACCCAATCTGCCCTTGCGATCTGCTAACCTTGCTTGCCCTGACGCTAGGTAGCCAAGTGCCCCTTCTGCCTATCGCGTGCCGAGAAGACCTTCTCACGCAACACCGCAATTGAACGTCTGCGATTCTTTTCACATATCGACACAGACACCGGTACATCGCTCTGCCGCTCTCCTCCTCTCTACATATACTTTGCGCCCAAGTCCTCGATACACAACACGGCTCTCATATCTCAGGTTCGACGTCGGTGGGACACAGCTTGCCGGACAAGACTGTGAGGCGACCACCACCCTCTTTGTGACGGTCACGCCGACGTCCATACTCATTCAACCCAGTCGCATACAAATCTATACCCAATTGTCCTTTTTGGATATCGCTTCCAGGGTACGCATACCAAGAAACAACCACCATACCATACATCAAGGCCATACAAGGCAGACATCCTCCTTAGATGGCCGCAATCATGTCCTCTGGCTCATCTCCGGCGACCTCGCCTCCAGCAGTTGTCCCCCATCCCAACTACTCCATCCTCCCTCCTCTAATCACGACCACCCCCGCCCGCCGAACCACCAATCCTCGTCCAATGTCGCACGCTTCCAAGAACAGACTATCCCAGTATTCTACCGGGTCCGCTCCCTCGCGATCACGCCCGCCTTCACATTTGTTTCCCATCTTCCACTCCAGCCTCCCATACACCCTCGTCCGCGATTTCGCCTATGCTACCGGTACTCCAATGCACTATGGCCCCCCACCAGAGCCCTCGCGACCTCCCTCCGGCATGATCACCCCCTCGAGCGAATCGCGGCGCATGTCGGATCCAACAGCGTCATGGGAGAACAATGCGGGATGGGGTTGGAACACTGACGGTGGCTTTGGAAAAGGAGGCGAGTTAGCTCCGATTCACTTTGGTGATGGTCCTCCCTACAGCGAAGACGAAGATCTTCATAGCCCTGTGGTCAGTTCGCGACACAGAAAGCACAAATCCACCTCCGGCGCAATCGGTGGTAAGCCGCGGGGCTCTGATCCATCCCTTATGGGGAACACCCATTATGACCCGGAAAGAGGTTATTATGCTGGTACGAGCAGTGGTGGCGGCGAGCGATACTATGTTAGTCAAGGGGGGGAAGCCAACGGTCCTGGGGGCGAATTTGTCACGTATCCACCAGACCAGGCCCGGCATCCGGCCACAGCTTATCAACGTATGAATCAACAACCGCGACAATATACCGAAAACGACGGGGGTTACCGGTCCGAGTCGGATGCGTCGAGCAACGCATCTTCACCAGGATTTAACGCATATGACGAGTCGAGATACTCTCGAGACTATCAGTTCACTATCACCTCGCCCGACGAGGAAATGCACGGTAAAGCTGTAGCACTTTTCGATTTTGCGAGAGAAAACGAGAACGAGCTTCCCCTAGTGGAGGGTCAAATCATATGGGTATCATATAGGCATGGACAAGGCTGGCTGGTGGCCGAAGATCCCAAGACGCAAGAGAGCGGGCTGGTGCCCGAGGAGTATGTCCGCCTTCTCCGGCATATTGAGGGAGGGATGACGAGCTTGGGAGGCCAGGTCGCCGATGGCTCAGGCACACCGAATGAGGCTGGCACTCCGACTCAAGCCGAGCATAGCGGCCCGACATTACCCAGCGGATCATCCGGTCATACGCCCTCTGGGAGCACTTCTAACGGATATCATCAACCAGTGGTTTCCACATTTTCAACATCGAGCAAGGATCTGGATTTATACCCACAGCATCTACTGGGTCAACATGGCCAGCCTCCTCCACAGGTTGTGCATTATCACGGTCAACGTGGAGGTAGCCAGGCAAACACTCCCACGGTGCAGAACACTTTCGATAACAACCTTGGTCGGCGAAGTTCTGATGTCAAACGCACTGATTCGAACTCCGCCAAATCTCACTTGGAAGTTCTACCAGATGCGAAAATGACATCCCCAACAGAAGAAGAGGGAGACTCTGATGATGAAAAAGACGAGTGATTTTTCTGTTCCTCCACTTTGCATATAGTTTTCGATTGAATAGCCTGCATGATAACAGGGTGCCACGAGGCGCTATTAAAGAAATGGGAAGCTGTTTTGCTCCCATCTCAAACTACGCAGGATCCACACCCTGAGTATCTCACAGTCATCTCAAGATTACTACGAGGAGCAAACTTCTTCTCTGTGTGTTCTTGACATCGATATATGATGGTCAGCACAAAAGGGTGCTCAGACATGGTGCTTGGCCCACTGGTAGCAAACTGGGGCAAGAACTCCGGTACCATACTCGGTACAAGATATCAGCCAAAAAGATATGAAGCCGAGCCAAGTTGATATATGGACTTGCACACCTAACGTGGATGTCGAAAAGCAGGAGGACAGGACCGGACAGGGACGTGAACATGATGAGCAGATTATGAATGAAGGATATGATGCAGATGCTTGATATGAGGAAGAGAATTGAAATAACCTATTTTCCAGACAATTTGTCGGTGGTCAAACGCCTGTTAGCACATGTGATTTGGATGATAGGCGTGATTAGGAGCGGATGTGCTTGCCAAGTGGACTGCATTGGATCACTCTGGGGGTCAACAACATGATACTATCAGAACTTTCTGGTGAGCATCAGAGCAGTTCACTCGATCACACCTTTTGACATCTCCTAACAATACAGACAGAGCCTGTTATGTCAGAAGACACAATATGGAAAGCATCTGTAAGCCTTGATATATTCTTGTCCTATCACTGACCAACTAGTCCTTACTCCTTCAGTAGATGTAAACCGTGACCCTGGAGCTTCTAGTACTTTCATTAGCATCACGCGAGACACAATATCGCTGATTGGCTAATCTTAACTTAGCGATCGGCGTGACTGACGGGTGAGATATCGCAAGTAAAGGCCTGAACGATAGCAGCAACCGGCGCGTAAGGCGATGCGACACTTCTGATCTGGAGTGCATCTTTACAGCACGCTGAAATGGTTGGTTCGAGCGGGATTGGATCGTATCGATGGACCGTCTTGACGATACGGAGAAGATTTTGGGCGCGGTGATCGACGAACAGAGGGCGCGAAAGAGGAACAAAGCCATTCACCATCACTGTCTGTATACTCTTCTGCGGGAAGAGGACCCCAATACACGGAACAAGGAACAAAGAACAGAGAACCGAACACCCCGAAAAGCGAATTACTCCTATTTATACAAACATCGAGGACAGTTCACAGGGAAAAGAATGCGCAAAAGGCAGTGGGCTACACATTCCATTTCTGTACGGACCTCGTGACAGTCAAATTCTGGCCAACACGAAAATCGACCTGTTTGCTTCTCTGCCTACGATATCACGCGATCCGAAGAATGCACATTCAGGCTTCCTGGGTGCCAACTTCCTCTGTGCTACTAGTGAACGATGCTGTCATGTGGTATATTTTTCGACCTTTCCGCCCTCTGCCTCTTGATTCCCCATAAGCGCAACAGTCAACTCGGGATTTGTTATCTAGGGATGGCTCTCCATACTGTTTGCCTGTCCGAACAAACTTCATTTGAGAAACATTATATGCTCGGTTGGGAATCTTGTGCGCGTTTGTATCTGTGGCAAGATAGGCTTGTGCCTTGGAAAGGGTGTGTATGGAATCTTCTGCTACACACCTAATATATCGGCAAACAATCCCCTTCGATCAAAACGTGCTTATGGCCCATCGAAGTCGCATGCTTTCGAATATTTAAAGGCCCTTAGGCACCCTGGGTCTTTCTTGTTGGATATCATAGACGCACTATCTTCCGTCTCCAAATCAACGAAAACCAAATCGCTACCCTATAGCGAATAACGAAGGTGGCAAGCCATTTCTTTCTGATCCATTCATTTTCATTCAGTGTTGATTTCGCCTAGATTGCTGGTAACGCTTTAACCAGTTAGATGCGATGGATAGCCTGACGGTCCCAATGGGTGGCCTGGCGTCCTCAGCGCTGACCAAGCCAGAGCAGATCGAGTTGTTCTTCTATCCGCCTCATCTTGAAAATCGATTAAACCCTGTCCCCCATCCTAGTCGCTGGCGAAGTACTGATCGTCCGACCGTTCCTACTGGCCGGGGTACTGGTGCATCTGAGAAACACCCAGCTCTGCCTCGTAACGCTCCCAAAGATCGGGCCATCGACTGGCCCGGCGCAGAATACCGACATGTGGGACTGGGAATGGTCGACTGTCCTTACTGTATGAGACCTCACTTTCTCACCTACTTGGTATGGTGTCCCGTCCTCGGGATTGTATACGGGAACGAGTACCGCAAGTTTGTCCGGAGCTACGAGTGTTATCGAAGGAGAGTTCAGGGCACGAGCCAATCTGACGACGAAACCAAATTTCGTAGCCTTGAAAATGTCTGGTGTATATGGTGCTTCATGACACATCCAGTTCAAGTCCTTCACGGGGAACAAGGTTTCTATTGTAACAATCAATACACGATAGAAGACCGATGGGTACGGCTCGGAGACTACTGGCGCGATCTTCCTCGATATAGGCAAAACGGGGATGCATGGTTCCGACAACAAGTGGCGACGGAGAAAGATTATCAAGCAGTATGGGCGGAATATGCGCAACTACGCAGAGCTGAGCTACACGAGTTGGGACTGGGGGCAAGTCGGGAGGAATTTGCGCTGCCGTATCAGCCTCCCGGGATTTCGGCATCAGGATATGGAGCTCCCTCTCTTCCACCAGCCTGTCTTACGTCTGCCTCTCTTGCGCCATCCTTGACAATCTACTCAATGAGTCATGATGGTCACGCGAGTTCCAGTGGACAGCCAAGCATAAGCTCTCATGGGGTCGCCGGTGGGCAGCCAAGTACCAGTCGTCATCGTCATCATCGTAGCCACAGGTAACTCAAAGCCTCAATTTGGTCTCTGCGAGGCAAGGGGAGTCTTATAGGGCACCAGGCCTACGAACACCAACTCTTCTACCCTTTTGCTTTATTGCTACCTGCAGATCATCGTTTTAAATGAGCATTGTCGAGATTGGGAAAGGAACGGTTCCTGTTATGAACTCGCTCAGAATTATCAGGAACGACATAGAAAAGTTGGGGTCAGTGTCTCACGCGATGGATTGTTTTAAGTTGAGCCGGCGCGCTGCTTTTCTCGACAAAGGAAATCTTTACACTCCTTCATTATGGGCAGGGTCTCATCTCCAACTTGCAGAGACATGGTTAGTCGAGTTGCTTTATTTTCCCTTAGGAGGGTTATCTTGAAAGTATCAAGGGTCAGAACGCTCATTCATCATCCCTCAGCCGATCAGCGCTGTGCCCGCAACTCGAGCGGACATGGGAAGGGAGCCGCTCGTTAATGGATGCTCAGCTCTGAGTAGCGAGGACTAGGTAGTCATGAGAGCCGAATGATATCATCTCTCCTCATGGATCTCACCTCTCTACCTCTCAATATGTAATTATGTGCATGTCGATGTCAGTGAATTGTGAAGCAATGATGCACCTGTTTGAGGTCTGAATAACTTAGGCTAGCTTCTGAATGATGCTGATACGCCAAGAAACGGTAATTTTGTAAGGTTGACGTTGTAACAAACCCTGTAACATTGAAGTGCTTTGTCTTTGTCTTTGGCATGATGAATGGTTAGGTCAAAGACATGATTAGAGATGGACGTGCGGAGATAGAGCTCTTCGGGATCTGGTAACGACGTACTTATTTCTACCGGCTTGGTTTCTTACCATATCCTGAAACTCGGAGTGAAACGTCGATAGCACACAGTCATTTTTGATAGATCCTGTTGAGCTATCATAAATTATCTATCTTGATGAGGAAGTGCTTCACAGAGTGGACAAATACGATGTCGATCTCCAAATCCCAGTGGAGCTGTTGCTGCTAGTCTAAGTTCGTCTCATAAAAATTATTCAGCTCCAATTTATTGGTAGAAGCGAGCGGGTGTTGTTGCTTCTTTAACAGACATCATCGGAGGTTATCCTCCACCCCAACCAACCGCGGCTGTCCTTTCCAGGTTTGCCTCCCTGTTGAGGTAGTCCCCGGTATCCACTAACCCGGTGATATGGCTATTCGATCTAGAAGAGGCCCGCGAGACTCATTATGGTCTAGTTATCTCGTTCTTCAGCTGAGTATTCAATTCAATGCACGTGGACTTTTGCCGACTCCGGACTGTTATAGTTCCTAATTCTCTTCTCTATTGACCAAATTCGTCTCAACCAGGCCTAATATGTCTCTAGTGCTGTGGGGTAGGTGTTGGACTAGGCGCTTTGGCAGCATCTATCAGCGATAGTGGGCCGTCGCCTGGGGCTTCTAGACTCCGGCTCAGCCGTCACTAGTGGTCTCAATTGGGCTATCCAGCTGGTCTATTAGCGCCACATGCAAGGGCAACTCCAGCTCTCAACTTCACATGTGAGCTGAGCGCTTCTGAGTCTAGAGAGTCTAGAACGACACGAGAGGCTCAAGGCTGAGCTTGACTCTTAGAAGGTAGACATTGTGAATTGTGGGTTGAGAGTATTAAAGGGCCATGAAATCCAAGGACACTTGTAAGTTGAAATTTGATTATCATCGACTTCAAACCATCGTATTCATCATCATCATCATCATCCCTTCTTTCGCCTCCAACCTATCCAACCTATCATCTGTAGCACATCTCACTTACGATTTACTGAAATGGATTTCGGCAGCGGCGGCTTTCGCCAGGGTGGATTCAAAGACACCAGCCTCATCCCCTCTCGCAAAAGAATTATTATCTGCTGCGACGGCACATGGCAGTCTTCCGTCACCAACAAGCTCAACGTGCCCTCTAACGTGACGAGACTTACGCGCTACATCTCCAAGATCGGCAGAGACAAGGAGAACAAAGAGTGGCAACAGCTCGTCTACTATGATGCTGGCATCGGCACGGGCGTCCACGACATTGAGGCCAAGCGTCAAGGTCTGACGGGCTCGGGATTTGTGGGTAATGTCATTGAAGCTTACAACTTCATTGTTCTGAACTACAATCCCGGCGACCAGATTTTTTGCTTCGGCTTCTCTCGTGGCGCTTACACAGCCCGCGCTGTGGCTGGTCTGGTCACTGACATTGGCATCATCCAGCCGCGAGATATGCAGGATTTCCCGAGGTTGTACGAGATGTATCAGAATCACACCGACGGTCACACATTCAGGAAGTCAAAGAATTGGCGCGAGTGGGTAGAGGGTGTACATCTCTTCGACCCGAAACAAAAGAATGTCCCCGAAGAGTGGAGACAGTCTCCGTACCAGTGGTCCAAGAGACCCCACGGCGAGGCCCCAGAGTCGTCGCGCTGGGTCCAAGCCGTCGGTGTCTTCGATACTGTTGGCAGTCTTGGCGTCCCTAAAGTCGAAGGATGGTTTAGCTGGGGTATTAACCTTATCGGCAAACAGGTGCCAGCTGAGACTTTTGGTTTTCATAACGTCGCACTCTCTCCATGTATGTTACTCCATAACCAACGCAAAGGATTAACCTCTTGATGGGCTACGGGCTGATATACTGTATAGACATCAAGCACGCTTATCATGCAATGGCCCTCGATGAACACCGTAAGCCCTTCAACACCACAATGTGGCACTACCCCATAGGGAACGAAGCCCCTATCCCGAAGCCCAAGGGAACAAGCGAAGAACTCAGGGCCAAGTTCGACAAGCTGCACGATACAGACGGTGCCAAGGACGAGGCACTGGACGGCGCCTGGAGTGACTTCGTCGATGCTCAGATGTATGAAGAGCTGAAGGACGCTGAAAAGTCCGAGCTGGTACAAGTCTGGTTCCCCGGATATCACATTAATATCGGCGGTGGCAGCGATGACATGTTGGAGGACAAGAAGGGCGATTTTGAGCGTATGCCTCTACTCATATTTCCCCCCGTCTTTACTGATCCAACACCAGCTAACTGTGCCCACAGAAATCGCCATGATCACACTATCCTGGATGGTAGAGCAACTTCGGCCACACCTAGAATTCGAAAGTGGCATCACCTACTCTTGGGACCAAGATCGTTTCATGCTCATGCAGCCCATAGTCGAGGATCTGCTCAAGGACAAGAAATTCACCAACCACTGGCTTGTCAAGAAGATCGATAACCTCCTCGCTGAAGAACCCAAGCAGGATCCCTGGAACGATAATAACAAGACCCGAAAGAGCGTCATCGCGGCCGACGCCCTCCGCCGCTGGGCAGTCGGTCCGATTCCCGACAGTTTCACGTCGGATTTCGAGCGCGCCGGATCAGAGAATCGCTCGCCAGGTGAATACTCCTCAGAAGGTAAACTACTAGAATGGAAGCGAACAATGGAGTATATACACCCCTGTGTCAAATATAGAATGGACTATCTCGGTCGCAACAAGAACGGGTACGACCCAGCCTCTCTCAAAGGCTTTGATCGCAAGCAGGGCGTCGATGGTGAGGGCAATCCCATCTTTAACTGGGTCAAGGGCAGCAAAGTGAAGATCCCCGAGTACAAGATCACGAAAACGAGCTACGAGCGGTCTTGCGTCGTGAGCAAGTCCGCGAAGAAGTTCTTGGGCGAACTGGATAAGGCATTAAAGATCGATTCGTGGGAGGCTGCTGAGCTGGATGCGCCCGCTCAGGAGCCGCCGCAGAACAAGGGCTTTCAGCCTAATGGATCGGGGTTCTAGATGCCGGTATTTCTTATGGCTATATGGGAGGAACAGGCGTTTAGGAATCCAGTGTGTAGATTAGCAATAACGGCATATATTTACGGGCTGATCGGGATATCCAAATATACAGGAAAGTACATATATATGCTACTCAAATCATGTTTATTTGACTCTTAACAATAAAGTCTCTTTCACCATCATGCCCACGGAACGAGATAGAGCCAGTGGAGATGATAGCGCCACAGAATGAGAAACAAAGATGGGCGATATCTGAAGCAAAGGTATCTCTCTGTGCCTAACCAAAACGAACTTTGTGGTTTTCATGTAAGTGATTATGCCCATATAGCATCAGAATCGAGTCAACCCCAAAGTCTGAACTCCAAGATCCTGAGGCTCATTCTACACCGATCTGTACACTTCTGTCAACGTCCAGGAATCACTCAAAAGTTTTCCCTCCAAAACTGGGTATAAATGACATCTCTTTTAGTGAAAAGCAGAGATGCCACTGCTGCAAAACACCCAAGTCTCCTCCGACAAAGTAGGAAAGTCTGGGAAAACATCAAGCTCATACGACCTGCCGCTCATTTGCCCGTGCCCCATCTTTGGTGATACTCAAAGTTAGCCAGGCCACAAAATTCCGCCGCCGTTACACCCGGCCGGATTGCGGGATAGGGGTCTTATACAATTCTTCAACCTACTTTCCCTTCCCATTCCCCGGTTTTCTCCCCGACAACCATGAGGTATAGCTCTCCGCTTATTTGCTGACTGCCACCACTTACAACTCATCCCAGGTAGGCGGGGCGAATAAGGGGAGCCCTTCGCTATCGATGGCCAAAGTCACCGAACTTGTCATACATGGAGTTTTCAAAACCTTTGTCCATCCTGTCTTGCATAGGTAGTTTCTATAGAACACTTCCTCTCTCTACCTATTTCCCCTCGCTGTATTAATGGAGTACATACTATTGCAGGGGGGGCGGGAAATAGTACGTAAGAAATTAGTTCTCTACCAAGAAAACGGTGATGTTCATTATGTCAATATATATCAATGCTGCCTCTTCCTTTCGAATGCGGCTTCCCAATGAGTAGCCGCCACATAGTTGATCTCTGTAGCATGTATCCAGGTGACTTTTATTAGAAGAGAAAAGAAGTAAAACTAACTATAAAGGTCGTTACTTATATAGGCGCTCTAGTAGGGGCTTTATAAGCTGATCCCCTGCGCTGGCATTACTGGGCGCTATCCTGACATTGAGGGTATATACACGGGCACTCCCACGAGGCACTAGAGGCGTGATGGAGTCAAAAGCGGAAGCGGGCAACATCATGTCACAGAGGCTAACAACCTAGTCATCAATCAAATTGTCCTAGTGGATTAGGCGCAACCACCCAGCCAAGCTCTATGTATGAGTGACACACGATAGTGCTTAATTGTGAGAGCAAAAGAAAATTCCAGCAAGACATAGACTCTCAAGCGCTATACGAGGGTTTGAAGCGTGAGGTTTCAAGGTAAAATATGAGACGCAAACGTAAAGCACTGTTATAAGAAAGCAGTCAACACGATAAAGTCGCAAAAGATAGAGAAGCATAATACCGCCAAAGAAAGAGAGGGGAAAAAAGAAAAAAAAAATCAATGATCCAATCCGGATTTGAACCAGAGACCTTCAGTGTGTGAAACTGACGTGATAACCGCTACACCATTGGATCGAGGGAATATGATTGAGTAGTTTGTAGCTTCACTTACTTTATTTCACTACCATTACAAAAACTAATCCGCTCATCTTCATCACCTAGTCCAACCTCTCTCTCCTAGATCACGAGAAGCCCACCTTTGTATCTTTCCTCCTACCTGTTTTAAGGAAATCGGAAAGAAAAAAGGGGGAAAAAACAAAGAGGGAAAAAAAATGTTAAACGCCTGCCTCAGCTCTTCTCCTTTCCCTCTTTATCAAGTATTACCCACGCCCAAACCTACAAGTAACAGCGGCTGAGCTACACACGGCCCCTAGTTGTAGTTAATGGGCTATTTATGCAGCCGTGGTATCCCGCCTAGCACTTCACCCTTCGGGTCCCTCGATGTCTATGCAGCAGGGACTGTTTCTGAACCGCTTGACCATCAGGCCAATGGTGCTGTTGGAAAACTACTGCTGCTATTTGGATGTATTAGGTCTCCTGCCGGATTAATGCAGCCAATGAGAGACGTGCCGCGGCTGTTCATCGGGTAGCAGCATTAATGGGAGGTACATGCACACACACAGAGCGCCTATCACTGTATCTCAATGAATTTAGCTCCTGTAAATCATGCCGCACCGTATTCTACACATAGGCATGATCTCCAACAAGTGAAGAAGGAAGATGAACAAGAAGGCCCTTATCGTTAATATTCTCTCTACCTACGTAGAATACGTTCAGCTGATCTAATGTTACAGAAAAGGCTCCACGACATCACACATGCTCACCCAGCGTATGTGTGTATGCCTTTGCCAGTTTCCCAGGACCCCGATGACGCGTGTGTTAATGAAGACAGAGAGAGGACCACATGGTCCGAAAGACAGGCCAGCCAGGTATGCCGATGTTGATAAAAACTCGCCGCAACAGAAAAATTGGCAGAGAACAAAAGAACTCCCACGAGTATTGACCCCCCTTAGAGATCAGCCCCGTCCACGCGACCTAAAAAAGACCGGAGGCTTCTTCTAACCGCGAAAGATTGTTCCTGAAGCGACATGGGGACTTCCGATCTCACCAGGAGCACCCACGTTTCGCGGGAACTGCCCAGCTCCCACACCACCATCGAACCGGATGACGACTTTTCCGCCATCGCTATGACGAATGTCGAAGCTGCCGCCTCCGTTCTGCGAGTTACCTTCTGTCTCACAAATCTCTAGGATCTCATCTTCAGACACTTGATCAAGAGTCACAGGTTTGATGGTGTCAATGTGACCTCGCACTGCAGGTAGCTCGATGTAACCATGCGCATCTGTTGCGTAGTTTTCTAGTTCCTTACAAGCACGTATGACAAGTTGACGAACCATAAGAGGACGAGGCTGGGATATTCGTGTTGTTGGGGGAGCCATACCAAAAGCCGGATTGGAAAGCCAACCAGCGTTGCCAACAGGATGTGAGAAACCTGGAGGTGGAGTGAACACACCTGGCGCACCCCACAGGTTGTTCGAAGGTCCATATGGTGGGCTTGCAAATGAAGGATTGGGAAATGCCGGCCGCGGTAACACTCCAGGGGCTACCGTGTTCTGACGAGGGGGCTCAAAGTTGGGCAGAGGCTCATCATTGTCGTCCAACAAGGCGCTGCTCCCAAGCTGATTGCCAACATCATCAATATCTGCAGACAAATTGTGACGTCGCTGGCCATTCACTGTGCTGTCGGGGCGCCCTATCGGTGCGGGTCTTCCAATAGGCTGGCCACCAGAACTGCCGAGGTCGAAAGAGGCAGAGTAGGATGCAGATCCCTGACGTGAATGGGTCTGCTGGCCACCGGGGTGATTGCCCCCTGATGAGAAAGGCTGGTGCATCGTTGGCATGTGCATATCCATGGCGCCGGGAGGAAACGAAGGGTGGAAGCCTTGGCCTCCCATAGGACCACCCAGACCCGGAGGCGGAGGTGACATTCCGGGTGCTCGAAATTGAGATCCCATCGGTGGAAACATATGGTCAGGCATGCGATTGAAAGCATGGCCTACAGGTGGCATGCCTGGGGGTATTTGCATTGGCATTGGAGGTATACCTGTATCGAAAGGACCGGGATGAAGACCAGGCGGACTCTTCATTGCACTGTGATGTGGCGACATGGGGGGAAACAGTTGCGCTATGGAACTCTTGCCAAGCGATCCAACAGGACCTGGACTGATCTGCAGAGGGCTCGGAGCATGCGGTGAAGCGGTCTGACTAGGACCAGAAGCGGAATGCGATGCTTGAGATACAGATCGGGTGACATCCTGAGAAATAGCACGTGGTTTGACAGGCGTGTGAGTTATTGGTAGAGCCGGTTTCGCGACTGCAATTTGGGGCGAGGCATTATTAGCCAAAGGCTGTTGCGGGAGCGCCGGAACAGAGACAAGTTGCTTCTTCGGAGGTTGCGGCGGAATGGGGATGGGAACAGCTGGCTTGGAAGCTGTCTTCTCTTCCAGCTTCGACTTCTCCTTGGCCTCGCGCTCGGCCTTGGCTTGGGCTGCCCTGGATTCTTTTTCCCTCTTGTCTTTCTCATGCTTTTCCCGCCGCTCGCGGGTCTCGCGTTCTTTGGCCTCGCGAGCCTCCTGTTCCTTGCGTCGTTGCTCCTCTTTAACCCGCTTCTCGCGTTCCTTGGCTTCCCGAGCTTTTCGTTCCTGCTCGGCTTGCTTCTCCTTCTGTTCGTGAGCACGTCGCTGTTTTTCAGCTTCCTTGCGTAGACGCTCTTCTTCCTCGGCCTTCTTCTGCGCTTCTTTCTTTCTCCGTCTCTCTTCAGCCTTGGCCCGAGCCTCTTCGTTGCGTCTCGCCTCTTCCGCCGCTTTGGCTTCCTCTTCGGCGGCCTTCTCAGCCTCTCTCTTCTGCTTCTCCTCGAGGGCGGCTTGCTTCTTCTGAAGGGCTTTCTCTTTGCGTTTCTGCGCGACGACTGCTTTCTTTGCCTTGCGCTGGCTCTCCTGGGTCTCTTCCTGCGCGAGTTCCTCGAGAAGTTTCTCTTGCCGTTCCTTGGCGACCTTCTCTCGATATGCAGTTAAGACTCTTTGCTCGAACATCCTCGCGGCAAAGATCTGGAACATCCGACGGCCCTCTTCCATGCGCTGCTCCTCCGTCATCTGGTCCTAGGGGGCTGTTAGTCTACTTCATTTAAATCCAGTAGCATATTCCATTACCTCTTCTTCCTCATACTCATCGTCTTCCTGACTCTCGTCATACTCCTCCTCATCCTCGTCTTCGTCATCGTATTCTTCTTCTTCGGGTGGAGGGTGATTATGGGAGTTAGATAAGCCGCCGTTGGGTGCGTGACCATAGTTGCCCGTGTAGTGAGCGGCGTCTTCTTCACGGGCCATTCTGCGCTCGGCCAACTGTTCCATCATTTCAATGAACTTCTTGCCATCGTTCTTCAGGAGATCGTCTGCCACAGTGAGAATGCCACCTATATATGTTATTCACGACAATCATCTTGTGACGAGTGATTAAGTCTGTGAAGGACTTACCTTTGACGGTTAAACTCTGGCCGAAATTGAAGAAATCATTTGAGTAAGAATCCCGAGGTTCCTCTGGCTCGTCCTCCTCTTCATCGTCGTCGAGGTCTTCCTCGTCGCTGTATTCCTCTTCGGCGCCGTCGAGCTCATCGTCGTCCTCGTCGTTGTCCACATGTTCTACTATGCGTCCACGTGATGGGTGGTGATTTGGATATTGTGAAGGTATAATGCCAGGGGGGTGGAGACCACTCATAGGGCCGAACCTTTTGGGGCCAAACATGGGCGGGCCGTTGGGATGGCTATGAGGCTGGTTGGCAAAGGACTCGAGCTCCTGATAGTACGCATCGTAAAGACCTTCCAACTCTTCCTCGATAGCAGTTCGTTTGCGACCGCAAACGGTGCAGCTGCAGGTGTGCTTCTGCTGCTCCTTCATCTTTCTCAGAACAGCATCTTTCTCGACCTTGACCAATGACTTTCGCTCGTCCTCGCCGAGTCCAAGCCAGAACTGCTTGATGCGCTCTCGTTCTTCGGGGCCGGACGTGTTCCATATCTTCTCTCGTGATATACCGGATGGTCGCGTGGGGCTGTGCTCGAGAGGAGGGACAGAGGTATTGGGTGCCGGCATTTTGGCCTTCTTCTTCTTTTTCTGCTTTTTTGACTTGGAGATAGAGTCATTGGCGGAAGAATGTTGTTGGTTGGGATGCGAATAGGACTCCTTATGACCATCATCGCTTTCCGTCTCTTCGCCCCAGTCGTCGTCATTGTAGGCTTGAGATTGGACTGAGTGAGCCTGGCGGCCATTTCCAGGATTTGCCCGAGGCGGGTAGGGTGTTGTCAGCTGAGGCACGCTCGCGGTAGAGGCTGGGCTAGGAAGGCCGTTGGCTGCTGCTTGGTCTCTCTCGGCTGCGGCAGCCTTGGCAGCAGCCTTGGCCCGGCGTTTCTGCTTCTTCTTGTTGACAGCTACGGGAGCGGGGGGTTCGGGAGCAGGAGTCGGGTGAGTGGGAGCGCCACCGCGGGAGGATATGGTGGTGGTAGGGGATGGCTGAGCAGGCGGGGTGGATGCGGAGGACTTGGGGACGGAGATGTACTTGGTGCCATCTTTATTGGTGTATTTGGCGGTGGCCTTTGGGTTTGGCGATGTAGCAGGAGCTGGTGCGGGAGCGGGTGGTCGGTTGTTGTTTGAAGGCATGGTCGAATGTTGTGGGTCGACGATTACACGTTTCGTCGGAGTCGGGACTCAATCAGCATTGGCGAAGGATGTAGGCACTTCAGCTGCCGGCAACACATGCAAACAAGTGAAAGACAGTGGCGTGGCAAGCAAGGCTTTGTTGGTTTGTTGGGCGAATGTTGGGGGCGTAGGTAGATGGGTAGGTCAGGTCAGGTTAGGAAAGGTGAGAGGGAGGGGTCCTAAGCGCTGATAACGGTTTTCTGCAATGAGGGAATGAGAGCGTGGATTTGATGCTGTGCACGGGGACGTTGTGTTCGGGATTGCTATGGTTGATGTAAAGAAGGTTGTTGTTGTTGTTGTCGGTGTGTTCTCGGGGGGCTGCTATTGTCACCAGCGCGGTGGGATATACACACTCTGTCAAACTGAGACGTCGAATAATGGAGGGCGGGGGGGGGCAAGGCTATTATTACTATTCAGCTTGATGGGTTGCCGCTCTCGCTATATTGAATTTATTTGTTGCTTAGGGTCTTCGATGAATCTATCTGTCAATAAAGCACCGCAGGCGAGAAGTGAAGACCGTCAGTAGGATCTCACATGATAGATAGAGCTCTAGCACTGCAGGGGATTAATGTGTGTCCGGTCTGCAATTGCTGTGATGTGATCTGATCTTCAAAATGACAGACTCCGCAGAGAGGTTGGCTGCGAAACACTAGGTACTTAGACCCACCACCATACGGAGTACAGCACTCTCTCTACCCGTTGTAATGCCCTGTGGAAGCAGCTGAACTCTTTGGTGCGTGAGCCACACTATTGAAAAGAGGCGCAATCTCAAACACCCGGACCCGACCCGACCCCACCGCCGCCACTTGCGACAATTGCAGCTCTGAAAGCCTGAGTACCACGTGATTCTAGAATTCTTTTCTGAAGCCTACCTATTCCATGAAAAGGTACGGAGAAAGGTACAAAATCTGACGCAAATTCAAATTACCCTGTTCATCGGCTTTCTTAAACTCTAGGACAGATCCATCCTAATTCCTACTGTCTTGGTAACCTCATATCACTTGAAGCCACATTATCAGCTTACCGGAACAGAAGATTGATCGAGTCACAGGCAGGATCAGGCGCCATCAAGTGCCTCCGGGTTTTTTATCAACAGTCAGGTATAGTTAGAAGTGGGTCATAAGAGAAATCCATGAGGAGCATCGGCTTTGAAAAGAGTCGATGCAGTTGTTCATTCTGATTGTGAATAACAAGGCAATGCTCTCAACATTGGGTTCCGACTTGTGTCCCTTGTCTTGTTGATATAGCTGATGGTACTCGAGAGGAATGATGACATCCGGCAGCTACCGAGATGTCGGCATAACCCATGTGTTACCATCTCCATATCAGCCTGGTTCGAACCCAAATGCGTATCTGCAAGCTTGGGTATGAACAAAGGTTTTCTGGTTTCTTTAAATTTGATCTTGAGAAGTCCTTGAGTCGTGAGCCAATAGACTAGAACAACCTTGATGTCCAACGGAGTCGCCGGCACTGCCTCTTGTAACGTAGCTTGTGATAGCTGCTGGAGAAATCATCGGTATGCTGATGAAATGCATGATGCAGCTTCAACGGCACATCAGAGAGTACGGCATCCGGAAAGGTATGAAAAATATGACCTATTTCGGCCGGATCTTCAAATTCTACAGACCCTAGGATCAGGATTCTTCTATCATTCTCAAAAGGTACGGTTGTTATCCAGTCATTTTAATGTGGAGGAAAAGACCAGGCTACGCCCTATAAGGGCACGGTGAGTGGAATGGAGATCACCGTCAATGCATTTCTAGGCTGGCTGCACGTCCTAAAATCCGGTGTGCTCATTGGGTTTGGTGGGAGCTGAGAGCTGCAGGGGGGTATTTTGGCACGCTCCTTATGATAATGTGTATTGCAGTCAGAAGTGCAGCTGTATTCACCATTCGCTAAACCAGACCATGGAGAAGTCAATTTTGGCTCGGAGTCTGCCAGTCATTGATGACAAGTGACGACAACATTCGAACACGTTGCAAGTAACAGAAAGCAAAGTCCCCGATCTCTTTCATGGAATGCAGTACTCGGGTCAGTAGAAGGAGATACATCCTGTACCTCAATGGGTGGAATATTGAAGAGGTCCAACGACCGCCTTCAACAAGAAGTAAAATGCGGCCAGACATTGATGAGAGACTAACAATAATCATCATAAAGCAAGGGCCCTTATAGCACAACACCTTAAGTTGGCGGACCCGGTACGGAGCACGGCGTAGGAAAGTTGGAAGTTGGGATGGAGGAGGTACGGGAGTACAAATTGGAACGGCCCCGGCGCGCGAACAGAGGAACAGCCACACAGCGTCCAACGTTGCAAGGTCTCGTTCCCCACCTTTTGATGTAATGAGAGAAGCCATGGATGCAGGTGCTGGTCAGAGCAAAGTGAACTTCTTTCCTTCATCTTTCCCTATCCCATAAATTTCTATAAATTCCCCAGGAACATCCCCCGACATCTCCCTCTGAAAGTCCTATACTGTCTTCTCCGTCAATTACGAACTGCTTGTGTCGAATCTTCCTTGTATCGCGACGCACTTTCTCCAGAGTTTCCATTCTCAAGTGACGTGTAATGGCGAGTACGGCTGCTCAAAATGTCATTCGTAGGTATGTCGATCCTTGCTCTCGCGCTCTCTCGCCTCCCTCCCGGTCTGACCATCCAAACCCTCTCAACATGGATATTTGCTGTTGCAATATCTTACAACCTCTCTTCAACTTCTCCGATTCACTTCTACTCCCAGCATCCCACTTCATCCGAGTCATTTTTGACCCTCAGCCATGATATACCCCAAGGGCATCAAATAATGACTTTGAAGTCCTGTTTTGCTAACCACAACTCTAGAAAACTGGTTATCATAGGTGATGGAGCCTGCGGCAAGACCTCTTTGCTGAGCGTCTTCACTCTTGGTTACTTCCCCAAGGTGAGTCTTCTCCCCTCTTCTATCCCAATTACTCTGTGCTACCGATGATCTGCATGCTGACCGCTTTCATCTAGACCTATGTAAGCACTCTCCCGCGCACTCTCCCGCTAACTTGTGCGATACCGCCTATCTATCTAGCTCACTCTTAGTTAATAACATGGACCCCAGACACCGACCGTCTTCGAAAACTACGTCACCGACTGCAGAGTAGATGGCAAATCAGTGCAATTAGCCTTATGGGATACAGCCGGCCAAGAAGACTACGAGCGGTTGCGACCATTAGCCTATGCTAAAGCCCACGTCTTACTCGTTGCCTTCGCAGTCAATGCCCCGGATTCTCTGGACAATGTCAAGCATAAGGTCAGAAAGACATGGCATAGATACTGCTACGAAAGCTAACTAGAAAATAGTGGATAGAAGAGGCCGCCGAGCGGTGTCCCGGCGTTCCCGTTATCCTCGTCGGTCTGAAGAAGGACTTGCGAGACGACCCAGTAGAAATTGAAGAGATGAGGAAAAGAAGCCAAAAGTTCGTGACTGAGCGACAAGGAGAGGCTGTGGCACAAGAGATTGGAGCCCGAAAATACCTGGAATGCTCCAGCTTGAGTGGCGAAGGTGTTGATGACGTGTTTGAGGCAGCCACCCGTGCCGCACTCCTAAATATCGAGAAGGGCGAACGCGGTGGCTGCTGCGTCATCTTATAGGAAGCCACCCATCGAAGCCACACCAAGGCCGGCTACACGCCAGCCTGGTCACAGCCGATCCTGGATGACGCCGTGAAAGAGCAATTCAATCATATCACACCGATCTAGCAGAAATTTTAGCACCAACAACGACGTCGAATTCCACGTGCCCACGTATCCACGATTTCTCACAGCATCTCGGGAGGCGCCTTTGTAATAACTACGAATCATCGTCCTTTTCTCTCGCTTTACGAATATCGAACCTATAGAATTATGTCCGGCAGGGTTATACCAACCTGCCCTTTGCGAATCTAACCTCGAGCCTACGTACCTATCTATTTGAGTTTTTGAATCATCCCCGAACTTTTGAATTTTGGAGATGGAGCTACGGAGCATAAAAAAATTCAGGGTTGGTTCCTGGGGAGCACAGGGATGTGTGGCGGGCGGACAAGGCGGAGAAACAGGATAATTCCAGTCCATTGCCAAGCACAAACTCCGATGCTTGGAATTTGTCATTTTTGTTCTCTTTTTTTATATCATACGAGATACGGCAGCAACAGCACTGCAAGCAAGCAAGCAAGCGGAACGAACCATCCGCCCAAACCGAACTGTACTTCCATTGTACAGCATGTTCATCACAACCAATCAATCATTGTAACCCAAAACTCCAAAATTCAAATCAACCAACCGCCATCGAAATCATGTTACACGCTCACTTCTATATTTGATAGTTGGCTGGCTGGGTACAACAAGCCAACGGGGATGGGGGATGGGGGGCTTCCCATAATGTCTATGTCGTGTACTCCGTAATCACAGAGGGGATGAGAAACAAGATACTTTATGAGAGTTGTTGTTGCTATTGTCGTCGCTCGCCTTTGCTTTATTCGTCTCCAACATGCGAGTGGAACACACACACAGCGCAGTGCTGCATGCACCCATTAGATTGATTGGTGAGTGCACTACTTCTTAATTTAGGTACGTAGAGGTGAGGCTCTGCGCTAAATGAAATGATGGGAGCAATGGGACCTCTCACTCGAATCTTTGGAGGCTGTGCTGGCGTTATCCCAACGCCCGTGTATAGTCAGGGATGTGCGTGTTCTTCACTCATCAACTCCATGAGTATACTCACATTAGGATCTCAGATATGTTCATCAGGACAGAACATGTACGAGTAATTCACAAAGCACAAAAGGAAGCAAGAAAGACGAAATCCACAACTGAAATTGATTAACGTGGCACAGAATACTGAAGACTACCACTACTACTATGGGACAGCCAGCTAAGCCAGAAGTCAGCTAGTACCTAGTCTAGGCTCGTCTCGGCAGAGTCCATGTTTGCAGGAATTATAGAAAAAAACCCTAGCTGTGGTTGAGTGATGTTGGCGTAGATGTATAATAGTAACATTACATACTCGTAAGGAAAACGGTGATGGGGATGTGGAAAGATTTGGGTATGGTTGTGTTTGGTTGGGGGGATGGTAGTGGAGGGGCCAGAGCTGCGGTTGGCTATGCCATTTCTCGCTCGTACCACCACGATGCCTCCCATCTTTGACCGACTGTTTGTACTTATACACTGAGATATATACGTATCTCACTCTTCAAACTTCCTTCAACACCTCATAGATGTCAAAACCGAACCGGGAAATGGGGACCAGAAGGCCGATTTCACCGTTTCCAATCATGGTTCCAGGCTTCGCGGGCAGGCGTCTCGGTCTGGTGACGAGCGTACTCAATCGGGATGGAGTGGTGGCCGTAGACGCCCTTCTTCTCGAGGGCTATGCGGTATAGATAGCCTTCGTCGCGGAGGCCGGGGCCGCTGGTCTTGCGGAGTTCTTCGCAGGCGTTGTGCATGCCGTTATACATCCTGTATCGCAGTGGAAGTATCAGTATAGGTCTTTTGTATATAACCATGGTAGATCACAGATAGGTTGAGGGAGAATATATTTACCGCTCAAGCTCAAGCGTCCGTCGCATGCGCTCCTTGTTCTGATACAAAAGCCAAGCACGGTGAATAGTCCAATGCCTATCGGCACGGTTGCGAGCAAAACGCAAAGGGGCGGGGACTTTTCGGGGCATCGAGATCTTCAGGTTGTGAATACGGGGGTCGGGACCCTTCTCGCGGATGTTCTTCTTCTTCCTGCCACCGTCATTGAAACTGTTGGGGGCACTGCTGCCTTTGGCGGCTTGGGTACCGGTTACGTGGAGCTGGCGGGTTGATGATGGGACTGCATTGCGGGAAAGACTGGATAGTGTTGATTTGGATGCGGTGAGGGTTGACGTGCGTGAAATTGCTGAGGACGAAACAGATGGGTGAAGGGATAGTCTCGCGAAGAGATTCCTGACAGTTGGTGCGTTCATCGTGGGTGAGAACTGCAATTGCACCAATATGGGAATGATCAAGCGGCTTTGTCGACACCGTTGTGGTTCTCTTTCTCACTTGACGGTGAGGCCGGGAGCCAGGACTGGTTGAGCTTAGAACGAGCTTTAGGCGCTTGGGAGTGGTGAGTCGGCAATTTGGGAGGCTGAGGGCTGCCGACAATGATAGTGTCGGCTGTTCGCTGTTGCTTCCGATGAGCCGGCTTCAGGGCTATTTTCGATGAGGACTTCCTAGGCTTTCTCTTGGTGGGTTGGTATTCCTCGTCACCTTCGTCGGATCGCTTACGCTTCTTCTTCTTCGGCGATGGGGATTCGGGATGGTTGGCTTCGTAAAGGTCGGAACCGAGTACTTCAATAGAGCCGTCGGCGATCGGAGGCGCAGGAGGAAGAGTTGGTGCTGGGTGCTCTTGCTGGACAACACTGGCTCTCCCGTTCTCGTTAACAACGAAGAAAGCGTTTGTGGTAGACTCTGCAGCGACTGTCTCTTCTCGCTCCTTTTTGGCCGGGGGTGCCGCGTGGGAGAACTTAGGACTGGGCTGGGCACTCGAGGGTTTGCTAGCCGATGGTGTCGTAGCACCTGGGGTCGAGTTCGACGATGTGGTCGTGCTTCTGACCTGTGACGCTGGGTTCTGGTAGTAGCTTTCTAGCTGCTTGTTGAGAGACGTGATCCACAAATTGGTGTGTTGGAGATAGTAGTCGGCGACTTCAGAGATGTGCTCTCGTGTGTCGGCTGGGAATGTTTGGTAAACTGGTTTCTGGACTGGTGGTTCCGCGTCGTAGAAATCCTGGAGCTGTAGAAAATTGATTAGCTTCAATGCCAAGATTCATTGTGGAGAAAACAAGAGACAATGTGGATATGTTCACCCCTCCCGTCGTGGTAGAAAGAGGCTGGGATGGAATGTAACTACATGCGCCACAGTTGCTGTAAATATTTGTGGAAGTGGAAAGAAGTTCGCGTTGTCCTCTTTTTTGCTTCACACAGATTGCCCGACTCCAAGATAAATGGCAAATCACAGTGGTTCATACACCTGCTGCGACCAGGCAGTAAATTGAACGGACAACAGAAGAAAGGAGCATTCCAGGAATTGACAAAACAAAAGCCACCATGACTTACTCTGCATTTCTTCCTACTATCTTTGGACTGCACATAGAAGAAAAAATTCTCGGTGTCACCGCTTTCCAATTTGCCAAATGCCTCAGCAGCTAATGTGTCGTCGAAATACTGTTGGGCCAGGATGTGAGTATCAAAACCTGTGAGAATTTCGAGAAGCTCTTTGCACGGCTTCCAGTTTGGCTGCTCAGCTAGCTTCGGCTCTGCCCGTTCCATTTTACTCATGAGCCAGCCCATTTCTTGGAAACGAGACCTCGATATAGTAAGCTGTTCTTCCAAGAATTGTGGCCAATTTTCCCGCTTCCTCGCATCGATATTGACTTCAGTCTTCCAAATGTCCAGCAATACAGGAATAACATCCTTCACGGACTTCTTTGGATGCCCGTGTATGTGGTTAAACATGACTGCGAGCAATTTTTCGTAACTTGGTTGTTTTGCCATGAAGAGCATGATCACCTCGATGATGTCTATGAAGTTGGGGAATGCAATGTCAAATCGCGCCTTCGTCGCTTGATGGCTGAAAGGAACGATTCCTTGGAAGTGTAGGCGGTGCTTCGGCTCGGGATGGTAAAACATGCCTTTCGAAGGGCCGATGCCTTTAACACGATATATGGGGTCGCCAGGTTGATGGCCACCATACCAGTTAGAGGCTGGTAGTACCGCGCAGGCCTTGAGCAATCCATACTCGGTAGGATATGTCGCCATGATATTGAGCTGCTTGACTTCATCGACATCATCGTGATCGATTTTATCGATGTGCTCTGATAGTTTGGATCGTGCTTCCTCTAGGTCAGTCTGTGCCTCCAAGGCCTGCTCGATCGTCGGGGGTGCGTCCTTTCTAGGACGGCCACGTCCTCGGTGGAGGAGCTTTGGTGGCATGTGGTCATACGCGTCGACCAGACAGTCCACACAGAACTGTGCGTTTTCGACCCTCTTGAGAAGCTGGCGGAGAATGAGGCCATCAGCTTCTTTTTCTTGGCGTGCTTGGGCAAGTATATCTACGCCGCCGAAGAATTCGTTGTATCGTTCCTTCTCGGTTCCTCGGAGGGGCCCCATCACGTGCCGTCTGATGCCTGTATCAAGATGGGCTTGCCAATCTTGCCACTTTGCGATGGGCATGTGAGCGGCCATGGTGAGCAGGGTGGTTTCTGATCGATCGCGATGTGTATCCGGGAAAGTGATGATGCGGAGGGGGAGATCGATGGGCGACGGCGGCGGCGGCGGGGTGTGCAGAGAGGGAAAGTAGATCGATGGGAGGGAGAATTGGGTGGTAGGTATTGACTGACGATACAGACCCACTCGCCGAATACATAGTACAGGTCTAGCTGTGCGAACAAACAGTAGCATACCTCCTATATAAACACTCAATATCACCATAATACACTTTTCTATTTTCTTAGATGTTGGGTCAAATAGAATACAGATAGCATAAACTATAATCTTCAGTTACAACCATATTCAAGCTAGAAATATGGCAATCTTGAATGTGCAATAAGAGGTCACGCTGGAGTATACCATCCATTTTTTGGCACCGCTTGCCAGTTGCACATGCCTCAGTACATGACATGACTGAGGTAGCGCGCACCCACCCCTCTCACATACCGTCCTCAGCGACCTCTGAAGCAGGTCTAAGTGATTACCTTCTATGCCGGATAAATTCAAGCAATTATCTGAAGTATCTCCGGGCTGTTACAATTCCGTTCTATGGGAGCTGGTACCAGCGCATCGTGATAGTGGTAGAGGTAGTATTTTTCGGATCTGCCTTCAAGGTTCTCAGGTCAGGACACTAACTAAGAAATAACCTTCAACCAAGAGTTGTTCCTACAAACCACAAAGGCCTTAGGTGTTCTACCATTGGTGTGTTAAAAACCTAGTCAGTTTTTTTATCAACAGACTAGGCAAGGCACGCACAAAAAGTGAAACCCAAAAGAGAAATGATCAAAGATAATGCACAGAAAACAATACCTGATTTACAAGTCCAAATTCAAAAGGTGAGGGTTATGTGCGGTGCGTAACGGTGTACTGCGGGATGAGGGTTACCCTGGAATTTGCTTGATGACCACATTTGTCTTCATTAGAGGGCAGGTGCGAAGCGTGTCGCCATTACTACCAAGTGTCCAAACAAATGCGTAATTGCCGTGAAAGAAAAAAAACCTAAATAATTAACCCCGATTCTTGAACCGCCCTCTCTATCTGAGCAGCATAGAACGATCGCCTTGTCTCGTTTGAGTGTCCATCAGTGACTCATCATGGCTGAGTCGACCCTTGACTATGAGCCTGATCTGCAGCAGTCTCAGATAGACATAAAGCATGATGCAATAGCACCTGAAGCTACAGGTACACGAGAGAAGCTTCCCACTGAGGTCCGAATCATCAAAGCTCTTTATTTTCTCGAAGAGCTCGACGATATCGCGTACTGGTACACAACCAAAGCCCATAGGGTTATCATGGATGTAGAGGCGCAAACCACACCCGAGATGTCGACCAATCCTATCGTGGACATCGATGAAGTCAACAACTACCGAAGTCGCTTAGATGCTTTCATCATGAGAAAGATGCCCGAGTTTGCACCCAACCTGTCCATGCTACTGGGGCCCATGGCGGCTGCGAAATTATTGACGAAGGTAATCCAATACAAGAAGTCTAAGCCGCCCTGACAATACATTTGCAACAACCCCGGCGATACACTTCTAATAGCCCTGGAAACATATATGCAATGGACTTGCTGAGACAGGTATAGGCGGGTTCTATGAAGGAGCTTGCTACGATGCATAACAATGCGATCGAGAAGAAGCTCAGAGGTGACATCTTTGTACGTTTTGCTCTTCAGCTTTTTCTACAACAAAATCTTTCACATTTGCTGACTGCTCCCATTACAAAGGCCGAGTGCGATTTGATCCAACGAGTCACGGTTCGAAAGAACCGGAAGAACATGGCAAGGATGTTAGCCGCCAAGTGTGCCCTCTGCGCCCGAATCGACTTCTTCTCGCCGGATCCTGGCGCCGAGGATTGTGGCTTCAAGTATCGCAAACAGCTGGAACAGCATCTTCAGCGGCCAAAATTTGCGGGAATGGTGGTGTTACCCAAGAAGCCATTGCCGGAGCTAGTCGTGTCAGAGAGCGAGGAGTACTTCACGGCTCCTGAGAGCAATAATGCTGCCAAGTTTGAGTGATGTCTTGTAGAAAAGCAAAGAAACCAAGGGCAGAGAAAGGAAATGGCAGTAATTCAGAACATGAAGCGATACATCACCGGAAACTTGACTATGATTTTGTGAATATTGAAAGTATGTTTGTGACCATGAAGGTGAAACGAACAAAGTGTAGCGATGATACCAGCAATGCCAACCATACCGATAGAATAACCATGTCGAGGAAGGTGTCACGATCTATGTATAGCAACGACATCAGTGTCAGTCTTGTCGGCGACCTATTTACGCCAATCACTGTCACATATTTGTCTCTATCACCTGGATTTGTTAGAGTTAATATCCGTGATGTGTATTTCGTTGGCATACCTGCCCCTTTTCTGCTATTATAAAGTATTCCTACGAACAACTCTGCATCTCGAAAAGGTGAGGTAACGAATTTCCTATGTTCATTGCATTTTCGTTACTAGGCCTAAGTGCAACTTTCCCCTTGATCCATCGCGAGTTTCTTCATACGGGTGTGAAGATTCATGATATAGACTTTCAATGTAGCCAAGCATGTGTAAGGAGTGTCTGGGAAATAGGGCGGTCCTCCGGGTCGACCTTCATCATAAAGACGAGAAAATTTGCGAATGACTTGTGATTTGCATCGTCGACTCCCGGGAGGTAGTCATTCAGAAAGAGTAGACAACCCTCAAACTCCTCAAGTCCTTTGATCTTGCCATCATTGTCGAATAACATCTGGACCAGCTCATGATCATCCGCATTATCAAGGAGGCGCTTGGAGAACGGACCAAAGATCTCGGCGATTTGAGTCAGGAATTCCTCATAGTTCAGGGTACCGTCTGGATTCTGAATCTCAGAGACCATGGTTTCACCGCATGCAAGGCGATACAGAACGGCACCAAGGTTCCAAATATCCGTAGATGTGTTCCACTCAGCTCTGATTAGGACTTCAGGAGAGCGGAAAAATAGCGGTTGGATGACGGTCGCAGGTGGGTCGACTGCCCAGGTAGCTACAGAGAAGTCGCCAAGCACAACATCGAACTGGTCGCTGGCGACGTTACCCGAAAGGAAGTAGTCGGCGAGCGGGCAGGATTTGACGACGGAGTAAACGCTTTCGTTTCTGTTCTGGACAGGGATCGGCGCTTGTGCAAGGTATTGAGCGACGCCACGATGGTCTTTGATCTTCAGGAAAATATTATCCGGCTTTATGTCTATGGATAGAGAGAGTTGTCAGCATCATTTATCGTGGTCATGGACAATAAAGTTCTTTTCGTGAATCATACCACAGTGGATCACGTCGCGACTATGGGCATAGTCAAGGGCTAGGAGGAGACGGCGGGCCACATGCTTGACGTAGTGCTGGCTTAGTCGGGTAATGCCGAATATCTTCATAAGATCCTCAAGGCTTCCTGCTGCGATTGGCATCACAATACAAACGTGCATGCCGTTCGGTCCTTCGTGCAGGAAATCATCGCTTGCCTGCAGGACACAATCGTAACCTCGAGCGCCATTGTCTCCGGTTTTCAGGTGTGTGACGATCTCCTTCTCTTGATGGAGTTGGCTAGTAAGCATATCTGCACGCAAGATCTTCAGAGCCATGTAGGCCTCCATGTTGGCGGGACTATAACTGGTTAGCTGCGGAATCAATACGGAATAAGGGCAACATACTCAGCCTCAAGATCCTCGACTAGCCAAACGGTTCCGCACCCGCCGGCCCCGAGTTTGTTAATCACTTTATAGCGGTCGTCGAAAATATCACCAATGTACACGGGATGGAATCCACCCGGTTTGTACAGGGTTGCGTCTTCCTCCTGAGCGCCAGCCATGATCGGATGATACACGCCTTGTGGCTTAATAGGATGGAGGATATTGAAAGGATAGTGTGTGGATACACTTCAGTTACACAGGGGATAAGCGTCGTGATACGATCCAAGAGTTTTAGTTATGATGAAAGAATAACGGATGTGAAGGGTGGTGGATGTTTGTGTGGATGATGGGAAAACAGAGAAAGAATGTGGGCTGGAAAATAGGTCGGGTGACTTACGGAAAGAGCAATCAAATCACTAGCGAGTTGTATCTACTTGCAAACCACTATTGGATCAGAAGATTAGCGAGTTAATACAGTGCATCATGGCCTACAATTGGCTCATTAGGAGGAGGTACCCTGCGGCAACAATGAAGAATTAGTGGTATCGAAGTATTTAGGGGGCAATCGGCAGCAATGATAGCGATAACGCCAGATAAAGGAATTGTGATTCACTGGGTTGGCTCATCTGATCAAGCGAATGACCCCTTAGTCACTAAGGTGAGCTGTGATTCACAGGAGAGCAGATCCATCTTGCCTCTCCAAGGATCAAGACCTCGATATCTCAGGCCCCAGAACCTCGTCATCTTCACCACCCTCACAAAGCCTTTCACTTTAACCACCTTCAGCAACTTAACAACTACCAAACCACTTTCATCCCAGGAAGGCTCCCACTGAGCCACCTACTCCTCAAGCCAGCTTCATCCCAAGCCGACTTCGTCCTTGACCACACTTGCAACAGTCAGCAAAGCACTCGCAATCATGCCCGTCACCAGCTCAGCAGCCATCCGCTACGTCTCTGAGCAGCAGAGAACCAATTACACAGACTTCGTGGTCATGAAGTATTCCGAGAACGACGCCCGACCATTCGCCCGTGCTCTCGTCCACTCACCCAGCCAAGAGTAAGTGCCATCCTCTCAGGCAACCTCCTTCCGGCTCAAATTGCGACTTGTCATGTTTCTCCGAAGCTAATGTTGGCAATTTGTTGTATCTACAGTGGCAGTGACTGCACACCTTGGTGCATCATGAGTGGAATCACCAGAAGATCCTTCGAGTACATGCACGGTCGTTCCCTCAAGAGAGGCACCAAGATCCAGAAGAACTACGTCGGCCCTCACATCACTGTCGATTTCTTTGACGAGGAGGACGGATACATCACGACCAAGCGTATCGACACGGATGGCAATGACATTAAGCAGATGAAGTTTGATTAGGTAGCAAGGTATGTCAGGAACTCACTCTTTTCCTGGCGTCGAGACGAGCGAGGATGGCTTCTTAGCGTTGTGCTTCAAGCAAGCTACAACAGACCCTTTTGCTGACGCTAAGTCTAGCTCTTGAAGTATATCACGCCGGTATACTTTGTTTCATACTGTACAAGGTCTTATTTTTGTCCAACGTCTTTACGAGAACACCGTCGACATCAAGCTCGGCACATACATGGAATGCTGGTGCCGGTAATCCCATGAAATCGGATATATGGAAGGTATGGACGGTCATGGTAAATACTTGACCACACGGTCAGTGAGTTATACAGGGCGAGAACCACTCAGCCGTAGGTAGCAATGGAATCCGTTGATTTTCTCTGCACTTTGCTTTGACAAGATTTGTTGCTCACCAATTTCGAAAAGAACTTAATCCTGAAATTTGTGACATGCAGAGGCCCTATTAGGCCCTGCTACATAGAATTTGCAGGAGCAGCGATCTTCACCGCCCTACCTTCCTTCAGATGTGATCATTTCCTAGCTTTAAGTATTACTAGCATCTATTGATATGAGAGTAGCATAACTGTAAGCCCGTTCTTTCCTTCTGGTTCTTTGTGCGCAAGACTGTTGTGAATGAGATCCAACAAACCAGTAAAAAGGCAGGCACGTCCAGTTGCTACCCCTCGGCAGGGTAATGCGGTGGATTTGGCTGTCTTCATGGGCTTTTGAAATAGCGGATATCCTCTAGAGAACCAGGATAGATATGACCACTGACGTCACTGCAGACTACGAACCTATGGTTTTTGGCCTTTGAATAGTCAGTCCTGTTTCTTGAGAGCTGCTTCAGGGCCTGATATGTTTGATGCCTTCTTAGACCTATGTCCTTTCCGCAAATTACTTGAGGAATACTTCCCCAAGAGCCACTTGACTCAGTGGCCCATGTGTATTTTTGAGAGAATTGTGAGATAGCAAAGAATCCAGAATTCTGGTTTAAGGTTACCTCTCGCTGGTGTCTCCCTTTTGGACCTAAGGACGAGAATCAGGAAAAGGGGAAGGAGGCAATCAGAGTAATCATATCGATAGGCCGTAGCCAAATTTGTTGCACGAGAAAACTTTTCGAAGTCTTTGAATTAGCTTTGCTCATGGCGCTGGAGAAGATGAAACATGGTGTATCAAGGGGTGGAATTCTTCATTTGCTATCTTACACATTTCGGCTCCAGTGCTGTCAACCATAGCACGTGACCAACAATACACGACTCCATCACACAATTTGCTATCTTACACATTCCGGCTCCAGTGCTGTCAACCATAGCACGTGACCAACAATACACGACTCCATCACACAATTCGGCGACCCATTATTGGTTCTGATATCCTCTTAATACTAGAATAGTATATAATATACTTAGAGAGGCATAGACTGACTTTCTGTGAAGGGTCTCTGGGAAATGTTGGATTGCCAAATGCAATATCGGACTGCGGCCTGGACGGGAAAGAACGGCCCGGAGTGGGGGGGCCTATGGTGCGGGTCGCCACTCTGAGGTTGTTGCCTTATTACGGGGACTGTATAATTTAGATAAGTCAGGCTCGCCTACTCATCCTCGAGTGTGACTGCACTTCTCAACACGAAGCTCATTTCTCCCGGTGGCATGACATTGATTGATCACGTTATTCATTTTTGTTTGGGATTGGGAGAGTACAGCTGGAGACAAAATAATTTCTGATCAACAGGACAGAGAGCGACAAGGCGAGCCGCTCGGGAGACCATTCGAGATAGTATAATACTTATCACTTAAACTAGAATCCTGGTCGATCACAATTTCAACAGTATGTACAGGAGATAACTTTTCTTGTCACTAGTCATCTCTACAGAGATCTACCGGGCTATATCGTACAATAACTTGATGAAGTGCCGAGAGGTTATAATCTGACCCTATAATCCATCACTAAGTGTACAGTTGCCCATCTTTATCGCCCATCATGAGTCAGACCACGGAGCGATCATCTCCTCTCTCTTCCCAGGCTCAGTGTTCTTCATGATGGGCTTGAAGTCAGCCGGATCCGAGCTCCACTTGCGAGGAAGTCGGCTTTCGCGATTGGCACAGACAGCCTCCTTCTTCTCGGCCTCCTCTTTGGTCTTCTCCAACTCCGCGAGAGGGACGAGGAAAGGAAAGATTCGGGTGTTGGGATGTTGAGTTATCTTGCCCTCGTCTGGATGATAGTCACCACCATCGTTGCCGCCCCAAGTAGGAAGCGAGCCAGTTCGGGTGGATGTCAAGCTGGGATTGGCCTGAAGCTGCTCCAAGTTCTGGGGTCCTGTTCCGGGCGGTAAAGATGGCTTTCCATCGTGGGTAAGCTTGAGTCGAGGAAGGACCACGCCGGTACCGCTGATACTCGACTTGCCGGCATGTAGATTGAAATCGAATGGTGGGAGGTCTTCGCCGCCGCCTCCTGAGCCTTGAGCGGACTTCGGTGTGACGGTCGGCTTTCCTGATACTTTCTTTGCCTTTGCCATCTTGGCTTGTTGCGGTCAGGGTGTGCGTTGATGATCGAAGAGGCCCTTTCGAAATGATACTTCTGTACTTGGATATTTAACTTTGACTCGATAAACACGATGATAGGATTGCGTGTGTCTACCTACTTGGTGGGCAAAGACTTTACTTCGTAAGTCTTGGTTTTTGTGCGCGGGTACAGTGGAACTGGTCTTGAGCAAGCCGACTGTGTGGTGGGGAAAGGTGGCTTTCGTGATGATAGTGAGTGGAAGGAATACAAAAGAAGCCGAAGAGGTTGAACAGCAAGCCGTGCGTCCAGATAGTGTGACTTTAATTACCAGCACACGACCTGGTGGAGAGTAATTAACAAGATGGTGTGGATTCACTCAGTGGGATGAGCTTTGAGGGAAAGTAAGAGATTGGAATATTTAATGACTTCGTGAGCCATTGATGTCAATAGATGGATGGTAAAAGCTGTAGCACATTGTTGAGCACGTCATTATTTGGACACAGCAACTGTTTGACACGCCATTGTTGGAATCGACGCTGTTGAACAATTACCATTGTGTATTTTGTTAGCTGTGTCTAATGGTGCTTTGCAATACCGTGGATATTGACAATGATAATGATCATTCCCTGATTGCTATTCATTACTGGTACGTACTATCACTATTGACTTCGAAATTTTCAATGGAATAGAACGTGACAGTTAGCATGGCACATAAGGCATAATGGGTACTTGAATGTGCTCAATAGCGTGTAATTAGGATTGGTTTGGGTCTTTAGCTAAATGACATCCATTTATTTCTAACAGTACGACATTTTGATAGTACTACCCCAAAGCTTTTTTTTTTTTTTTCCTTTAAAATACTACTTCACCAAAGTGGGGTACAATATAGGG
This sequence comes from Xylariaceae sp. FL0255, assembly GCA_022578795.1. Classification (NCBI taxonomy): domain Eukaryota; kingdom Fungi; phylum Ascomycota; class Sordariomycetes; order Xylariales; family Xylariaceae; species Xylariaceae sp. FL0255. The sequence continues at coordinate 17,566 of MU388855.1, read as the reverse complement.
TACCTGTCTGTGCCTATTCTCATATCGTGTGAGGTAAATGAGTGTAAGAGTGAAAGATTAGCGAATGCAACAATAGTGGAAACGGAATGATCCGTTTCTTTTTGATCTCTCTATATCCGGATATGGATGCTACAGCTCCTATTCACCGCTCAAGCAGGTATCTACTGCCACGAAAGTCCTCAAGTAAAGAAAAAGACAGAAACTGTCGTCGAAATTATGAAATAACTGCGCAAAAGAGGAGATGACCTGTCACCTCGCAGGGTTGGCATTCCGAATGACAGGGGAAAACATGGGCATGATTTACTTTACAACTGGCTATAGCACCAATATCAGAATTCCATTGAGACTTCATATTAATCTCTTGAAAATTTCAAATTATTTTCCAGTCAAATAGAACATCTTCCCTGACCGATGTTGGTTGACTTCACGTGATGACGAGACGCGATGCAAATATTATGTAAGCAGAAAACGCGACGAGAAGCCTTGCACCCTGAAATGATCGTTGACGTCAATCTGAGTCTAGCTCATCTTAGGCCACCAGACTTCCACTTGAATCATCCTGAAAATGAGTACTGAGTTCCATTCATTGATATTGACAAATGCCAATCCTCCCTGAATGATATTGTCAACGTGGAGCTTCTTGCGGCTCCCCTCAGTCAGATCATTTCACTTTGTCTCTTCGCAACTAGCCGCGCGTAAATCGACAATGAAGCGAAGCGCCCCTACGGGCTTAGCGGCCAAGGCCAAGAAGAAGCCGAGAGCAGAGGTCCCGGAATATCATCTCACTCCATCACTGCGGGATGAATCTGGTGAGATAATTTGGCCAGCACCCAAAGCCCAGATTGAAGGAGCTCGAAATTTTATTCTCGAATGGTACAGAATATTTTTTCTTGTCTCCTGGATGTCTTTTATTGCGACTTCAGTAGTTCTGTCCTAACATTTCTTCCAGTGTCGCAGCGAAGAAAAAGACATTGATTGTTCCTGACAAGGATGCCGATGGCCTTACTTCGGGCGCAATCATGCAGAAAACGCTCCAGCTGCTCGGCCTCTCGCCAGATCTAATCTTGGCGCACTTGCTGCAAAAGGGCAAAAATATTCATGATGAGACCGAGCGTACTGCGATGACTAAGCATGAGCCAGCATTCATCTTTGTGTTAGACCAGGGCTCAAGAAACTCGCCGCCAGTGATTGATGCGCCGCACCGAGCTTTGGTAATCGACCATCACTGGGCACTCGAAAATGACTTCCCCCAAAACTCCGAGCATGTTACTGCATGTGCTTCACCGCCTGTAGCCACGAGCTCTTTGCTGACGTACCATATCTGCTCACCACTGCATGGGGATGTGCAGAGCTCGTGTGACTGGCTTTGTGCCATGGGGACACATGGTGATCTTGGAAACACGTTGAAATGGGAGCCGCCGTTCCCAGATATGCGGGCGACATTCAAGTCATACACAAAGAAAGGTACGGCTAAGAGATTGAGGTACAGCGGTTGGCTTCAACGCATACGGGATAAAGTTACAGCTATTTGATCCCTTGCACCCCTATCTCTTTTTCCATTACTCGTGTCCATGAGCATTTCAAGCTAACTCTATTTCAATAGCGATAAACGACGCTGTCTCTCTGATCAATGCGCCCCGCCGGACATCCACCTATGACGTCCCAGGCGCCTGGGCAGCCCTCATCTCATCATCCTCGCCGTCCGAGCTCCTCAAGAACACCACACTATTAGCCGCTCGAGCAGAAGTCAATGCCGAAGTCGAGCGATGTACACACACAGCTCCCAAGTTCTCGTCAGATGCAAAAATTGCGGTGTTCAGAATCCGCTCGGAGGCCCAAGTACACCCAGTGATTGCCACACGCTGGGCTGGACATCTACAGTCCCCAAAGCTTGAGGTTATACTAGTTGCGAACGAAGGTTACTTACCAGGCATGGTGAACTTCTCGTGTCGCATTCCTCGTAGCGCTAGGGCTCGTGACCCTCCGATCAACATTATCGAGGTGTTACGCGATGTTGCAGGAAGGGCGTCTGATCCGACATTGCGCGAGCGATTAGGTGAGTCGTTCGCCCGAGGACATAAAGAAGCCAGTGGAGGGATTGTGCCCACGGCTGAGTTTGAAGAGTTCTTGGATGTACTTGAGATCGGAAAGAAACCAGATATGGGGGCTAGCCCGAAGAAGGGTAGCAAGAAAGATGCTCCTACGGGACAGTCTAACACATTAACGAATTACTTTACAAAGAAAGATAATGGTGGATAGATCCACACTCCCCAGTCAAAGCACATAGCATTTGTTTAAAGCATTTCTTAAAGAAGATTTTCTGGTATTTGTTGGTCGTTTCTGTATCTACACATCTATGCACTGTCTTCTCAAGCAGTCCTATAGAATCATGAACGGGGAAGGGGGCGAGGAAGTCTGCCGAGAGCGTGATAAACAAGATCATGAGGACAGTGAATGTGAACATGTACCGTGAAAGGGTGAATAGCGGCTGATTCATGCCGATATGTATTCCCTCCATGCGCAGGTCGTGATCATGATGCATAATTCGTGAGTCGTGATAAGTCGTAATTCATCATTTGTGCCATACTTTGTCGTCTTAAAGCTGCCGATGGGCATAGAGGAGAAGATCAAGCCTTGCTCTTCTCCTGCTTCTTCTCTTCTTTATCCTGGAGAAGACCCTCCCAACCCTTCGACTGCTTAATGAGAATCCACATGTAACGCTCGAGGCCATCGGCGCATCGCACATACTCTGTCTCAGGCTTATTGTATAGGCGACAGTTCGCAGTGATGAGCTTGATGTCCTCAACCAGATCCTCTGGCCAGCTGTACTTGTCATCGTTGAGCTTTTGCTCCATTGTTTTGAGGTCCATGGGATGAGTGACGATGTCATAATAGTCAATGACGAGTTTCTCGTCGACGGGATTCATGAAAGGCCAAGCGAACTGGTTCTTCTGGATCTTCTCGAGAAAGGTCTTCATGTCTTTGAAGTCAGGTCCTCAGCGGTGGCGGTTCATCTCGTCGGCCTCCTTGTTCCAGCCAGTCGCGGCAATCGCGGGGATCGAATTCGGATCGATGGGGGGGAGGGGGAGGGAGGAATCGGCATTGGCCCAAGCAGCAGGGGGTTGATGGATGACCTCACCAGACTCGCGCTGCTCGCGCTGCTTGGCGAGGATGGCTTGTTTCTGACGATGCAGCATCTGGCTAGCTGCAAGGTACTTGATATGAGGAACCATCTCACAGTGCATAAGAGTGGTGTGGTTGTAGTCCTTGATGTAGCCCTTCCACAAAGCAGGGTTCAGGGTGATGTCTGTTGTGAAACCCTGTTTCTTGAAGAAATTGACGGCTGCGTTATCTGCGCATGTAATCAAGTGCATGATAGGCCCCGAAGCCCGAAAGTAATCCTTTACATGATTCATCAGATGCGCTCCGTACCCCTGTCGCGTGGTACCAGGTTCAATGGCGCAAAACACCAACTCAGCGACCCTATTTCCGGGAAACTCACGCCACGTGATGCCCCCTATAACGGCGCCATTGTCCTGGGTTGTACGGCGAATAAGAACCAGGGATTTGTGGGAATAATCAAGGACTATCTTCGAGATATAGGCGGGCTTCATGGCAGGTAAGCAAGTGTTGAACAAGCATTTCAGATACACTAGGGTCCTGATGCTTTCGTCTGTGCCATCGTTGGCAACGACACGGGCTTCGATCTGGCCGCTCTTCTCCTGCACCTCTGCAGGCTGACGAAAGAAGAATGTCAGTACGGGGTGAGCACAAGGGTGTGTAATGATGGAGGGGTGTCAAAATCACTTGCCTTTGGAGCATAGTGCCGTGCCGGGGGAAGTGGGTCGATCCCTGACATCGTGCCTGCGATATTCGATGGAGATATTTAGCGGCTGTGTGTGTGTGTGTGTGTGCGGTGTGAATAGTTATGAGTCACCAGCAAAGAAGCAATAGTGACGTCAATTTTTCAAAAGTAGAACATCAACAGGGTAGTTTCACGTAGACAAATACAGGATTATACCCACAGTCCTAGTGCAGTGTGTTTTGAATGGGCGAAAAAAGGGAGAAAGCAGAGATGTGAAAGGTTGGAACCCATAAACATTCTAATTATACCATGCAACAGTGGTCATTATAGGAATAATGATCATGAGTAACAAATGCCGTTCTATCAGAATGCTACGTAAAAGCACCTACGTACATATGGATACAATTGCATATATTTCCAGATAATGAACAAACCTAATCCATTTTAATGAATGACTCAACATCCACGGCAACATTAATTACATGGCGAGTTTATAGACTAACCGTAGTGGACTCATAGATAAAGAAGATAGTCTCGTGAAGGTCTTGAGCCATGGATCGAGAGATAGTTGTCGTAGATGTACTTGTGAGAAGATGAAATTGAAGAACCCATAACCCGGCTTCAGCAGAATGATTCGCTGTCGCAGTGAAGTGAAGAACAGGATAAATAGTTGCGGCAAGTGCAAGTAGTTATCTGACTTCATAGCCAAATTCTCGCGCTGTTTCACCAAAGAAGTCTGTTCCCGTTACCCAGTGAATAGAGAAATGATTGTGGCGACAACAAAGAATGTGGTGAGAATGATCAAAACTCCGTGCTGTTCCGTTGGAGGTGCAAATATCCGGAATACTGATAGCAATAAAGGTAGATCTATGACTCGGAATATTCTATGAATTTCAAAGTAAGGCTCACGGACAGCGTATGATTATGCAAGGAGTCGATGTTGAAATAGGATGGCAACTGTTTCGTTTAACAGAGAAGAGACTTTTAGAAGTAGTATGAATGGAATGATGGTTGCCGGGCAATAGAAAGTTGAAAATTTATGCAGCAAAGTCACTGATCATATCGGACGAAAACTATTGATGTAAGTAGAACAGTGATGATGATGGAAACAGTATTAACAAGCTACATCCCTCATTAGACAGGAAGTTATGAACCCTTGTGTTGACATTTGTCGTTTCTCTAGTCCATATCCTGGTAAAAGAGATAGCGAAATGGTCAGACACATAATCTTGACGTTTCTGATTGGACTAAAGAGACATTTACATAGAAATACGCCTATCAAGCAGCAAGGATGTCCTTCCCACCACTTCACTATTTTCCCTATTTGCCTTGCGAGATGGAAGAGCTAAGAGAATTGCGATCGTGCATACTGAAATCGGGCCCGAGATGAGGGCTCAACACAACCAACACCACTCAAGGGTGAGGCGCGCAAGCCCCTGAAAGGCACTGAGAACTGGAAAATCAATGAATTCTTGTAATTTGAACACTTATGTATAGAAATTAATATGTGTAAAAGTTCAACGCGAAATTTATTTATTGTGCCTCTGGTTGTTGATTTCTCTGCGTCTGCTACTTTGCTAAAACTAAGCTAATTGTGTTGAAAATGCAACGCATTGTGATTACATAATCACTACCCCTATTTCAATACTTTACTCGATATGCGTCAATCGGCTCAAGATACCTCCAAGAGCACTCAATGATATAACCCCATACTTGCCTGGCCGAGCGATGCGGTGATTAGGTACCATGATTCTGGTAAAAAGAGTGCCAAGGTTCCGTGCACTCACACGTTTGGGGCCTACTTTTGTGACTTGTTCCAGTTCAGGAGATAGCTTTTGATAAATTAATTTACTTTTGAAACAATTAATTCATTTGGTGGCACATATGTGACCAACTTCTGCGCACATAATATATCATGTGATGAGTTGATCACTTGCATGCATAGCACTCATTGGATCAAAGATATCGTAGCGCCTTGAAGGTTTGCTACAGCAATATGCGAATCCAAATTGGTGAAGTCAACCCCTGGAAACAACGATCTATTGATTTCAGTTCACCCAAGCATAAACACGCCGCTGATTATCCTCGTGAAAATGAGAGCTTTTTAAGGCCACGACCGCCAGGGCCGCCACAAGGATCTATTAGGGATACCGAAAACAGTGGCTCTAAGAAGTGACCTGGCTTAAGGTCGTTGAACATGAACTCCATTCGTTTTGACTTTCGTACACATCTGCAACATTTATTCGCTTCCACAGCACTCATTTGCTTCTGCGTCGATCATCAATGCAAATTTTGGGTTCCAATTTGAGCCTGGGTCTGTTCTATGACTAAGTCTAATACCCCTGATCTAATTACCATTGTATTCTAGGCCAGATACAATGCACTCTTTATCAAGCCTTGTCTGTCACAAACATTGGAATGAAGCGCTCTCAACTTATACTTTCAATGTTCCATGTAGATACCTCGGTCCTGTGAATCAAACTTGATCTGTTTAGGAATACTTCCAGCTTCTAGATGTTCGTGAACAATTTGGTGCAGGGCAATAATGACATCCAGCTGTTATTCTTCAAGGTGTCTTCACCAAACCTACACAGCCGACCCTCGCTGCACAATAGTTAGCAATTCATCTTCCCCATTACAACATCACTCCTTCTCCTTAGTGATGCCTGCAACACAAAGCTCGCCTTCCGCATCCAATATGAGGATACTTGTGTTGGCCATGCCGTCTCATCGATGCAACGACTACCTCTGTAGGAGTTTGGTATAAACTGTGAGTATTGCTACACCTAATGAATGCTAAGCTAAGTAACCCTTTGGACAATCAGTAAGGCATATGATTCTAGATGAATGCTTCATTTCGAGGCAAGTAGAATCTTCAGCCTGAAAATTCTTGAGAAGTTTGCATTGATATCACAGTCAACTCTCCAAATGTCGTGTGTTCTTTTCCCCTGCACTCCATAGCTCAAACCCGACCCTTCGAAATTATGGTCCAAGGGCCACATTCTTTCTCGAATAAGCAGGCCTAGCTCGACTGATGGATCAGGAGAATGGACGTTGATGGCCGTATTTCTTAGCAGCTATCAAATAAGTATCATGGAGTCTTTTGACCCCAACGAGTTCGACAAAGCGTTTTCTTTGCTTCCCTTAGCATACTCAGTGCGCACATGAGGCATGAGGAGAGCAAAGAGCTGAATAGAGTTAGATCCAGTACTTAGCCTGTGTTTCCTTGTGCCCATAACGATATGCGCTATAACATCCTGTCAATAATCCCGATACTCCCTTCCCATATTCATTTGATCTCAGGGAAAATCTGGTCAGGCCGAGTAAGTCATTCGTGCCATGTGACTGACTCCCATGCGCAACACTACGATCATCATTAGCTACCTGACCGCTGTCGTAGCACTAGCCCTTGTTTCTTGTTCGCAAGTTGTCTACAGCCTACTCTAGCTATTTTCACGCAATAAAAAGGATTCAGCTCGGTTTGAGAGCTGACAGTCTTATGGCGCAGGACACAGCCTGCTATAAAAGAGATCTGTGACAGTGCGGATGTAGCATCAGAAACTATCTCTTCTCAAGCATTATCACCCAAACCTGATCAAGTCCGCCATTTTGGGGGCCTGATCCATCCGAGTTCCAATTTCCACCTTCAATCAGTAGGACATTTTTCTTGTCATAAACAATACTCTACCGCAACAAGTCATTCATGTTGTTATTCCCTATTCGCAAAGCTCAAGCTTTTCGGCCTACCGCTTGCATACAACAATTCTAGAAACAGTACAAACCATTAGTCATATACATGTAATTTTATACAGTTATATAATTATGCAGCTATATAGTTATACAATTATAGTTTTACAAGGAGCAATGCAAAAGTCGCCAAATCTTGTATTAACTAAAACTACCTCAGGGCGATGACTCATAGCCTATAATTGTCCTTCGGACGACGTCGAGTCTACCAACAAGATGTCTAACGGCGTCGAACCTTGGCAATAACCCCCATGAGGCCGTCCGCACTTAAAACATACCTAAACATCGCTATCGCAACCGTCGAACTTTGGTGCTGTTATGGGGTGAAGCTAAAGTCAAGCAATATGGTTATTCGACCAATGTGGTGTTGATGTTAAGTGGGAGACTTCAAACATGGTTCAGCTATCCGCCTTTCAAAGACTAAAGTTTCAAGCCATGTTGGCAGTTCATATGACTCTTAGAGTGAATCCACGAAAGGCTAGGCGTATATAAAGCAGGGAGGGGATCTTGCCTAGGCCTTCACCTTCCCTCCAGCATCACTCACTACCACATCCGCTCACTACAACAACCAATCACTACAATATCCACTCATTACAACATACACGACGTAGCACCAATAAATCTGCAATAAATACACACAATGGGAATCGATCATTCAAAAGTTTGCCGATTCGGCATCATGTCTCGTTCCAATAGGTCAGATGGTCAACGTCTGAGTTCCGGGCTCCCAGTGCTCGACAGAGAGTCCTCACCATTGCAGCAAAGTAGGCAAGCATTTGCAGACTCATATAAGTCCGGAGCGAGGCTATGGACCAAGGAATACCTTGCAGATATCGAGAAACAACTCCGACAACTCCCACACGCGCCTTATTTCAGACTGCGACGTATCGATGGATCGATCGTGGAGCAGAAGAACCCCTTCTTCGGAGAACAGAAGCCTACAGGGTAAGTATACCAAAGAGTGAGGTATGTGAACAGATACTAGGAAGCTCGAGGTCTAACTATTCTATATAGGCGGCCATATATCAAGTTTCGACACTACTGGTCGCTGCTCTCATCGAAGCCAGAAGGGCCACCCGAAACCTGGCACTGTTCATATCTTGTGGACTGGGACAGTGAAGAACGCCTTCTTCGCGGTGTTTTCTCCAAAGAAGATATAGCCTCTTTATATCGAGAGACGAAACAACGCTGGAGAGCTAGCCTATCCTATCGATTACTCGAAACCCAACTCAAAATGCTCCTAGACGGCAAGAAAGTTACCAAGGTTGTGTGTTTTGGGCTTGGCGACCTTCATCGGCGGCCTCCTCGGTGGTGGTTAGAAGCTGAGAGAAAACAGAACCCCAAGGGGGTGGAGTCGGACGCACGTATGTTCAGCTTGGTGCAACACTCCGTAGTCCTCACCATCGCAGACATACTCCGTAGTCGGGCCAAAAAGGACACCCACGTCCGACTTCTCACTCAGGACCCCGATTATCTTGAACAAACCCGAGAACTGTTGGAAGAAGACGGGTTCGAAATAGTAGGCATGTTCGGAGCGGGTGGATTCGCTGAAGTTGATGACGAATCACTCGTCTTCTCTGTTTATCCGTCTGTGCCCGTGAATCAGATCATCGCAGATGTGGCACGGCCAGTGCTCATGATCATCAATGGCGCTTACTCGGACGAAGGCTTGAAACAGAAGAGGTGAGCATTGAATCGCATCATCTATCAATAACTGTCGTCGTGGTATGCTAATTGTGTCTATATTCACAGCGGCAGAGCTCTGCCGAGCGATTTCAAAAATTACGATAATGCCATGAACTTCAATGATTCTCCAAGGATAAGTCAGATGTGGCCAGAATACGATGGTTATCCATTGAAGTTGCCACCCAGCGAAGAGTCATTGGCGGACACCATGCATCGACTTAATGTACTTGTGCGGAAATAGGTGAACGGCCCAAAGGCATGGCAGAAACTCGAACTCTAGGCAGGTATGGAGGAACGCGGGCAGGATAGGGGCGCGGGCAGGGAAGGGGCATCGGCACAATTTTATGCGACTGATAATTGAACTCTGTAGAAGTTTGCAGGTTAAGTTACTGGGAAAACATGGGAGAATTGATAGGAGTTATGGACGGCTTTGAGCAGACACGAAACACCCTTTCAAGTAAATGGGTTTGGATTTGTGCTTGCTCGTAGCTTGCCCGGAAAGTTTCATCTAGAAGGTTTCATCATCCTACCACTCTGAGGCTTGAACCCGTTTCGAAGTGTAAGGGTTGAGAGATGATATGTGCTGTACCTTTCCCGAGAGACTTTCATTCTGGGGATTTCTTCTGTGCCTGACTATATCTAGAGAAGAAGAAGGAGAGCCATGGAAGAAGACATTTGAATACCACTAGCGGAAAGGTGATAAGGAGTCTTGCTGGACCGGGTGATACGGTCCATTTCGGAAATACAGGTCCCGGGCATTCAAAATGTTGGTCCTAGCTCCAACATTACACCTATATTGCCATCACCTTCGGCCTCTGCCGTATTATCAATGCGGCTCTCTCTAGGACCAAATACTATGACAACACATCAGACATTTCTTTCCCTTAGGTACCCCTTAGGTGAGATGTGAAAGTTCTGTTTGACAAGTTGCCCCTCCTCTCTATTAAGAATATTTCCAGCGACTAAAAAGAGGACTCGTCACATACCCTCCAGTTCCCAATGTCAGAGGGTGCTACGCTAGTGCCTCGCTCCAGGGTCGCATCTAATAATTAGCCTGACACACACTTTATGAATGGACCCTGTAGTGATCGTTGTAAACGTCATTGATGTAGACTTGGATTGGAACCCCTCCATCACGTAGCCTCCCTGGCTACATTGCTGTACTTATATATGAATGCGGGGGAGTGTGAACCACGGGTACTGCCGACGTCGTCGCGCGGTATGGCGACCGTTAGCCATCTGGTTTCCTTGCTAATAAGGGATGAAGTGACTGTTGTATAACTTTGAATGCTCTGGACATAAGAACATCTTGATGTCCAGTTAATAATGTGATTAGTTGTGTCTTGAACTTGGAACTGTTGGAGCACTAGATCCGCTTTGTGTGCACTCAACGACTAGGGCAAATCAGGTATATATTTCTGGACACATCAACCAAACTGGGATCATGCGCTATCAATAATGATGAGAAGCTAGCGATATAGAACGACCGTCTAGCAATGATAGCAGAATATAGCTCACTTTTCCTATGAAGCATGAGCCGCAAAGAATGGCGGCTGCAATAACTAGTGCCTGGATATGAATAGGGCTAGCAGGACAGCAACGATGACAACAAACTTCTCTAAGAGCAGTGAATGTCTGCAAGCAGACCGGCCCCAGAATGGTGAGAGGTGACGAGACCAAGAATTGCTCCTTATAGCACTAATTCTCACCCCTTTTTTGCTCAATCTGCCACTTGCATTTCTTGTTCAAATATGCAACGAGAGACTTCCCATAAGCACTATGGTTGACAAAGCCTGGGTCAAGTAGGCGTGATATTTACTCATAAACATATATGGATGTAAGGGGATTCTGTTGCGAGAACAGACTATAAGTAGCCTCAGACAAAGTTCACGCAAGACAAACAAATTTCATTTTCACCAAGGCACAAATCCCTTTCGGAATAGAAGCAGACCGTGGCGAGTAATAAGTACAGTATCTAAACTCGCCGGGTATCATCAATGACCACAGCGGTTTCATTGTACAGACGGCCCCGATCAATTACCACAATTCTCAACTCCATGCCTCTTTCCGAATCTGAGTTCTAAATCCCAGATCTATTCCTATTCTCTAACAGCAATCGTACAGCCCAACGACTCAGTAAGGCGAGCCATGAGGGGGAAGGGGAAAAAAATCTAAGCCAAGTTTGGTAGTAAGCATCAGGAGAAGCGTATCCAGAGCGCCGTGTGACCACATCCAGTATCGTTAATCGTCAAGCCCCATCAGAATTATAACGCCATTTCCACGTTCCAAGGATCATCCAGCAGTCTATGCGTCCTGCGTTCCGAGTATCTCTGTCACATTGTGTCGGTGCTTCCGACTCAAGTCGACCGGCGAAAGCGCCAACTCCAAATCCCACTGGACTGGCTCAGTCGTCTTCCTCTTTAATTGGTGAACTGCAAGCTAATGATCGCTCCTATGCTCCATAAGCGTAGCGACGCCTCGAGTCGGGCCGACTGGTCGGGATATCAATGTGGAAGTCATCATCATCCACATCGTCCTCCAAAGCACCCAGTGGGTGTGTGTTCGAGCTCTCACCGCTGTCGTGGTCTGAGTACATATAAGCGGGCATTTGGAATGTTGCGGCTCTGGTTTGGTTCTCGAACGCTGGAGATCTAGTAGGCGAGTCCAATGTGGGCGGCACTGCGGCGTCGAAGAGGCTTGACAATCCAGGAAGCTGGGCTCCTGACATGCCGTACCCTGCGTCTAGGAATAAAAGATTCTTTTCGAATGAGCCAGATGATGGGGACGAGGAGCGCTCGGATCCATCATGAAAGAAGTGCTCGTCTGGTGAGAACTCGGGGTTGGGTTGTGGTTGTTGAGATGGTGACACAATAGAGCGGGCGTCTGAGTAAACGCTGTGGTTGTCGGATGACGGTGGTCGTGTAGACATCTTGGGTGGAATGTCTGGAATAGGAGGGATCGAGGAGTCGAATTTGGCGAATAGAGATGCAGGGATGTCGATGGAGGTGTTTGGGGTATGGCCAGATTGGGGCCGGAAGGGATTTGAGCTCAGCGTCGATATCGCTGTTTCGGAAGCTGTGAAAGAGATTCGTCCAAGGCTACTGGCTCGCTCCGGTATCGAATTCTCAATGTCACGGGCCGTGATACTTTTACTGGATATGGAAATGATGCTACGATTTCGCGAATGGCTTGACTCGGTTTTGATCACTGGGGTTCTAGGGGTGGAAGGTGTCACCTCTGCAAAGAAAAAGTTAGCACATGAGCTCAACAAGATGAAATCCAGATCGCAACAGTGGACTACACTAACGTGAGTGGTGTTCCGGTTGCTGTGCTGGCAAGTCAGATAAAGAGCCCTGGAGGTCGGTGGTACTTCCCAGTTGGCGTTTTGCTGGATTGCGCTGTTTTGAGAATTGCTGGCCTTGAAATGATGTCCTCTGATAGTACGTATCTTCGTATATCTCCCCCCGTCTCGAGCTGCGTAAGCCTTGGAGACTTTGCCTCTTCGCTGGCATTCTTAGATCGGCATCGTAGGCGGCGTGCGAATAGCTTTTGCGCCTCGAATGAGGACCGGATGATTTGGGACGGTCCGGCAAGGTCTGCTCCGACTCGGTTCGCTCATGACGTATGCGCATTTCAGTATAAGAGTTGGCAAAAGACTGGCGTTTGTTGGATGAGTTCGGCTTGGTAAATTCGCGACCAATTCCTGACGTTGCTCGAGCACGATCTCGGAGGTCGTCCGGGAAAGATTCCCTGTCCCTATCTTTTCCTCTCCGGTTCCTCGAAGATGCCCTGGAATCATTTCCGACTGTAGATGATATTTCCGACTTGCGGCGGGCGGCCCGCTCCGACCTTGCTGATGCAGTTCGGCTCATAGGTCTGCCAAACTCATCAACATATGGATGTGGAGGTAATCGTGATGATGTTCTTTTCGGGTACGAGTCGGACGAAGGCGATGCAGCGTATTTAGATCGAGGACCGGGCCCAGTGGACCGCCGGTTTCTGGGTCGTGGAACAGATTCCTCAGAGTCATCATCGACGTCTTTGGGAAGCACCGGAAGAGATTTCATTGCGGGGCTCACAGCAAATTGTTTCGGAGCTTTGAGGGGCGGCACGATTCCACCGTCCTGCTCGATATTCCGATCAGCTACGTCTTCGCCATAGTTCTTGGCGCCGGCTGCCTTGACACGGCTGTGGAAATCTGAGGGTTTGAAGGTAGATTGAGCGTCGAGCAAGTCGACATAATTGCTCGGTCTACCTAAGTTGCCACTCCTGATTGAACCATTGAATTCCGACAAAAGACTCGGTGAGGGTGCTGGCCTAGATGTCATAGACGATGTGTGGAAATCGGTTACTATCTTTGACGGCAGTTTGTATGGGCCGTGCTTCTTAGAGGTCTGCGACGATGCGCTCGGCGCTGGCGCTGATCCGTCTCGGCGGTTGGACGGTGCCGTACTTGGCCGGTCGACGGTGTCACTATAGAGACTATCATTCCGAAGCCGCTGCGCAGATGCTGTATACCGAGGGACCGCTCTCAACTGAGGATGTGATCTTTGAAATTCCTCTAATATCTTAGCCCCATTACCGGCTACAGGGTATTTGCCTAGTGATTGCTGGTCAGTAACAAGTGAGACACGCAGTTGCTGAATTGGGAAGAAGCTGTACCGCGGATTGGTGCTTGTTGCGCCACCGTTGCATCGTACGCGGATGTCTTTAGCGAGTCACGTCCCGCGAGATCCGGCACCGACTTTTTGGAGATGAAATCCAACAACCCCATCTTGTCGCTATCGTTGGCCCTTCTTCGGGTGTTGTCGCGGTCGTTTAGAGTGTATTAACAGAAGCGGGGTGCAATTACGGATTAAGGACGCTCAAGACTGTCCACCATGATTGTCGTATTGAGATTTGATCGGTGAGGCAAGGGAATTTAGATTCGCAGTGTAGTTGTGGAACGAATACAAGTGAAACAGGGTTTAATGAATGATTTTGTCGACATGTATGGTCTATGAATGATGTGAAGGTGAAAAAGGAGAGAAGAGGTACAACGAAAATGATTGTTAGGATACTTGAGACGACGAGAAAGAGAGCTGATGTAGTGTGGGGATATAGGACAGGATATTTCGCGTATAGGTCGAATCCAAGCAACGGTTCCTTAGCCAGACTCGGGGTCAACGCCGGAACTAGCAAGGTGAGGCGCGATCCGTTGCGTTGGTGATACCTATGATTTCGGCCGAGGTGTGTGTAAAAGACGGAACTGCGGTCAGCTATCACACCACACGATACGAGAAGTCGTGATGCCGCGTCGCCGTCATGAAAGAAGGGAAGAAGATAGACAAGAAGGGGTCGAGCGCGCACGGCGTCTTCCGATTGTATTTAACTATCTTTGGTTCTTGCAAGTTTTCTTCCACGGCTTCCCGATCGCCAAGCTGATCCCTGCACGTGGGTCTGCATCCCTGGCGACCTCTGTACCTGGATCCCCACGCGGTGTCCATGCCAGGCCATCGGATTATTAGATGCCTTTTCCTGATTGGGTTAAATAAGTTTAATGGCATCAGTACATCGTAGCTGGCTCAATTGGCACCGTGTGACTTCGTGTGACGGTGGTGGAATTTTTTATTTCTTTTTTTCCCATTACTTTCTGTATTTCCAAATGAAACTAGATGTACTGATTGGTTCAAAGTGATATAAATGCGCATTAATTTAGGATTGCTCACTCGAGCATTCAGGAGGAGTGTGGGGGAGTTGTTGTGTTCCACTTATAAAAACATGTGATTGCGCGTGTTCCTGAATTGTGAGGATCGAGACGGATCTCGGGGCCATCTACACTGAATCGCTCATGAAAGAGTGGGCTTGAGACGTATTGATGGAGAAAAGGGGGGCTTGTTCATGATTTTACCTCGCAGAGCATGCCTTGTTTGAACTTCAAACAAATCCATATCATGCCCTTTGAAGCTCGGGTAGTGCCATTCGATTCGATAAGCTGTCAGATGAGAAGACAGTGAGATTGATTGCACGGATATCCGGGATGTTCACACGTCAAGGAGTCTGATGCTGCAGAAGCCGGCATTCAAAGGAACCCCAATATTTTTATGTATGAGTCGAGCCTCTGCATTGGCGTTTGAAAGTCTGCGTATCCGTGTTCACGGCGACTTGACGGGACAATGACGATCTCTAGCAGGGGTTAAATCTCGGTAATTATTTGACATCACTGCTTATTATTCTTGAACCGGGGTCTGTCAAATGTTTAATCTATCCCTTGATCCTTGCCTTCCTCTAGCCCCGTAAACGAAACAATATTGTTACAGTATCAAGAAACATCTGATGCGGGGCTTTTTCTGGCCGCTGGTCCCAGGCTGCATTGGGGGTGGTTTCAACAGGGCTGCCGTTGCATTGTCTTCGGCAGCATCGAGACTAGAAAAAAAAAAAAAAAAAGAGGCTACCATTTAAGTGATGAACAATGCTGAAAAAGCAATTGATGACGAGGGCGCTGCGCGATGCGAAAAAGAAACAAGAACGGCCGATCGCTAAAGGATCTTGATATGGGGTCCAGCTGTATAGATTAGGTACGGATTAGGAGAGTTGATGAAGATCACCCCTTTATCCTCTCCTATGGTTTGAGATCGCCAAGCACCTCATTCGCCGGGCATGACACCCTGATCCCTCCCTGAATGATGCGCAGACCCGCTCCACTTATACAAGCGACCCATTCGTAGTGTTTGTATGGTAAGGCTCAACGATCCCAGGAGCCATATGATAAACCCATAAAGCTTAAAAATGCTAAAAAGGCTTATAAAAGTATGTAAAAACTTATAATTAATAACAGCTGGCTTAACATAATTACTTAGTAAGTGTTTTTGTTTTTAATAAAAAACCTTGCTTAATAAATTAAAGTTATTTAATATTTTTTAATAATAGAATTTATTTAATATATATTTTTAAATATTATATAATATTTAAAATAAAACTTGTTGAAATTATGGGGTGTTACCTTATAATTAATGGCAGCACTGCCACCCGATATCTTTTGTGGAGGTTAATAGTGGCGGTGGAGCCCTGTGGCGCTATACGGCGACTGCGCCCCTTAGTGGCGATATAGCTTAAATTTTGGTGGCATAAGCCCTAGTTATGCCCTGTAGAGCCACTAGAAATACCCCTACGAACTCCCGAAACTTTATAAATTTTAGCGCTTATAATAGCTTATTTTCACTATAATTTAGCTTTTCAAGCTTAACGAGTAATTATTAAAGTCTTTTAAAGTTTACTAAATCTATTTATTTATAAAAAAACATTTCCTCCGAAAATAACAAAGTTAGAAAAATTAATAAAAAAGTAATTTCGGCTATTTCTAATTTTTAAAACCTAAAATTAGTAATAAAAACTCGTTACTACTACCTATTTTTATTTATTTTATCGATTATTTAAATATATTACCTAAGCTTAGTTATTTTAGCTCCGGATATTCTATTATACTAACTATATCTTAAAGGATATTACTAAAAAACCTATACCTAATATTACATAGTACCCTCTTTAACTTTCTAACAAAACTAGTTAAAATAATTAAATTTTTAATATTTATAAAAGTTATTTTAATAAAATTATTTATTAAAATATTTATTATTAAACTTATTAATAAAAAAAATATTAATAAATTTTTTTTTTAAAAAAAGCTATTTTAAATTATTTAAATAATTTTAATTTAAAAATTAATATTAATTTTTAAAATAAATTTTTTTTTAACGGCTTTAAATTAGATTTAAATATATTTTTAAATTTTAAATATTTTTCTTTAGAAAATTTTAAATTTTTTAATTTTATTTTAGATTTTTTTTTATAATTTTTTTTACATCATTTATTATAATAAATTTATTTTTTATAATTAATATTAATAAAAATTAATATAAATTTATAGTTTTTTTTTAAAAAAAATTTAAAAACTTTAATAAATTAGTTAATTTTAGACGATTTTTTTTTTTAAAAAATTCAAGATTTTTTTATAAAAATAAATTTTTTTATGTAATTAAATTTTATATAATATTTTATTACTAAATTATATATATTATAATTAATATTAAATTATAGTTTAAAACGTTTTTTTAAATATTAAAAAACTTTTTCGTAAATAAATAGTTTATTATTTATTAAAATTTTAAAATTTATTGCTAAAAATAATATTAAATAAAAAAATATTAATATATAATAAATATTAAAACTTGAAATTTATTAATAAAATTATATTTATAAATTTAAATTTTGCTTTATTATTAAAAATTTTAAATAAATTAAAAATATTAATTATAATAAAATTTTCATAGTTATTATAATTTTATTTAT